>JARLTB010000187.1:6482500-6547500 GCA_030141615.1 Unio pictorum | reverse complement strand
CAATTACATTTATTTTAAATTACAATGACTACAATGACATTTGTAATCCAATGCTTAAAACCACAGTATCGATCATGTAGGTCTTTATCAACTTTATATACATCGTGGGTTCGAACCCCGGCCGAGTCATACCAAAGACATATAAACTGGTATTAACAGCTGTCTCGCTATGCGATCAGCATTGAAAGGTTAATGTTAGGACTGGTAGGCTTGGTGTTAGGATAATGTAACGGGGTGGTGTCTCGATAATATCTTAGGTAATTTGTTTTTATTTTATTGATCTGGGTATTTGAAAAAAGATGAGAGATTGATCGGCATTAGTAGAAGTATGGAGAGATAAATGGATGAAAGGATGGACAGAGAAAAAGAGACTGAAGGAACATACACACAACTGAACACACTATCGGTTGCCTGATATTATAATAGAAGGAAGTAGTAAGGATGCTTGATGGAGACAGAAATGAAATAATAACAGAAATATACAAGGCGTTTCTTGATTTAATTCTTCAACCTTATTAATTATTTATCTAGTCCTACGTTAGCTGTGCGTTGGGTATCTGGAATGTGGGTTACGTCATGATCTGTTACGGAGTGGTTGACGCTGCCTGCTCGTTTATTTTTGGTCGTCTGGTACAGTACGTGGGACATATTCCATTCTTCATACTAGGTATGTAGCACAAACTTAGCAGTGCAATTTAAACCAGATAGTTTAAAAACATCCGTCTTTATTTTTTACGATATGCATATTTCTTTATATTTCTTTCCTTTTTTCTTTCCTTTTTCTTCACTATGTATAATTGAATTCATATTTTACTGGATGTAAGCAGTCAAAAGACCTGAAAATTGATTGCACGTTGCATGAACGGCCGTAGCATGATGACACGTGAAAATACATGTTGTTTAATTCTTTTGGTTACATATAGTTATAAAATAATAACGAATCTAAAATAAAAGACCAACATTGTCAACATTATGTTCAAATACTGTCACATTCCATGAGCACGTAAGTTGTTCGCATTTGATGTTATGAAAGAATAATATCCGGGTTTTGCTTGACACGTTGTGTTTTGAAGAGCATTCTAAAAGCTTGTAAATATCAGTAAAACATTTGAGCTTGTTACATATTATAAATTCATCTTTCTTTTAATAAAACAGTATTAATTTATGAGTTATTCTTAAATAGGACATGTGTGTGATGATGGTTACACAATTGCATTGCAGTTAAAAATCTGATTGTGACGAATCAGTATGTATTTGTTAATGAGGCTAATAAAGTTGATTTATAATTAGGTCACCTACTCGAAAAATACTTACGCCATTGCCGTAAAATACTAGACAATACAACTAATACATTCGATTGATCGCCACCAAATCAAATATTCCAAATGCATATTGTATTACTTCTAAAAGTGTTAGACATCAAATGTTGATTAATTTTATTTAATTCTGTAACATAAAGCGTTTCCTCTGAACTTTTTTCCGAGAAGGATATCTTTAATACATTCTATTTCTGTGATCGTTTAATTATGTTATTACCAATAACCTGGGGTCGGAGGTGTAAGGGGACGACGGAGAAATAAATATTAGGACGAGACAACCTAAGTGTTTTCTATTGTAAGTTTTTCAAATAATTTGACCTGAAAAATACTTAATATTTTTCAGCTGCCGGGGGAGAGGACTCGGACATTCCATCCCATTCACCCCTTCATGTGTTGATTACCTTTCCCTCTCATGCCCAATGATACTAAAGTTCACTTCTAGATCCGCACCTAGTAACGGTAAAAATTGGTCAATAAGGACCTTCGTAAGGACAACAGATCAAAAATAGCAAAGAAATATTTGTAAAATTTTATAGTCTCACAAAGCCACAATGACCACTGTAATAATCGTTTCCTTTATAGCATTCATCGCTCACGGAGGATGTCAGATAACTATGTTGCTATGGAAAATAGACCCAGATGCTGTGTATATCTTCTACATCTTGGCGGCGCTATGGGGATTGGGGGATGCGGTCATTCAGACACAGATAAATGGTGAGGTTTTCAAACTATATTTCATGTACTTATTTTACAGCCCTACTCTTCTAGATCGTCATATTATTATTAATATTATTATTATTATTATTATTATTGTCATTATTATTATTATTATTATTATTATTATTATTATTATTATTATTATTATTATTAAAAATAAGATAACTTTTTACAAAATGAATGTAATTAACTTATTGTAAAAGATATTATTAATATACTACTTCTTCTGTCCATCACTTGTCTGTCTTGTGCCCATCAGTTGTTTCCCTTGCAACATATATTTTCTGAAGTCAGCACGTTGTCCAATCTCACTGCAGACTCACATGCAACTTAGAAAATGTCTAGTGAAAACAGAAACCATGATATTGTTTAGGGCAATACATGCATTACTTATTTTATTAATCCTGTATTATGTTTGGACTACTTGTCTTCGCTTTCAGCACTCTACGGCTTCCTGTTTACGAACAATACCGAAGCTGCATTCTCCAATTATCGGCTGTGGGAATCCATCGGATTTATCATCGCCTTCGGCTACAGCGGTCGTCTGATTACGAGAGTTAAGCTATGCCTGTGTCTTGCATTCCTGTGTGTAGGGATGTTCTTCTACGGCGTCCTTGAAGTCGCATTCAGAAGATCATCGAAAAATTCGGCGGACATAACTAAACCCTAATGCTCAGATTCGCAATTTGATGACCAATTGAAATTTGGTGTACCTGTTAAAGACACAAACAATTTAATGACTTGTTCATTTCAGTCTTCATGCAAATACGAGCCAATACCTTGTTTTTAAAATTAATAAATTTTAAAGTGATTTTCGCATTTGTGAAAATTTCGGTTCATAATACTTTATATAGATATGGCAATCGCAAAATTACAAACGCAATTCATAGTTGTGTATTTTAAACAAGTTCTAAATGTTAGCCATCTGGAATAATAAGTGTAGAGATTGTTCGTCATTTAAATTTCCAATCATTCAAATTTCCAATCATTTAAGTTTCTAATCATTTAACTTTCCAATCATTCAAATTTCCAAATTCGAATACGCAACCAAATTGGAAGTATACTTCTGTTTCGTCGTATTGTCATTCAGTATATTTATCTGCAATGCGGGGATTTCGAGTTCGTAAATGGCGGTTGATAGGTCTAAGAGCACAAAAGCACTACGGGTTTAAAACTACGTGTTTTATTTTGGTGAAACAGTAGACGTAAGGAAAGATCACGGCAGAGTACCTCGACAAAACATTTCGTACTTAACTCTAACTTTCTTTATAGAAAACAATGAGAAGGACTGGCCATTCGATCGCTGGCAATTTATTACTTTGAAGTTGGAAATACCAACAAAATATTTCAGAAATTAAGTAAAATGATATTTTGTTGCTCGACTTAGTTTTTATTTCTTGTTGCAGCTATACTTTCTTGGTCATTATGGAAAATTTGAAGATAGTAATGCCAATATCCAATGAAATTACTGTTCTATGAAACAATTTAATTTAAAAAAAAAAAAAAACAACGTCGTAATTGGATTTCAAAAACTGATGTTATTCAGGCAAATGCAATTCAAGTTAGACATTCTCCTTTTATGACCACAGATGTCGATAAATTTGCATTCCGATGAGGACCGAATAATGCTCTTTACGCGTTGTTAAACTTTTTTTAAAACAAGGAATGACATATGTCGCGTAATAATAGTTATTACGTTATGTTCAATACCTTCAAGAACTCGACGTGGTACATAAACATTAGATTTTATTCAGTAGACTCGGTGAGACATCGCTGTCTGTAGTACTTGATTTTATTTTATCAAAATTTAAATGTTCTAGGGCTAACTTATTTCATTGTTTAGTGATTTTAGATTCTGATCGTATATCTATGTAAAAAAAGAAGACGCAATATCGATTGTATGAAGTGACATGCTACAAATCAAGAAATCAAAATGACAGGATTCTACTTTTATTGTGATAAACCTGGAAATCAATGTTTATAGTTTATCAAGAAAAATGTTCTTGTTTCTTATTAATATGCGTCTTTTATCACGTTTTCACTATCGTTATACTTCTTTTCACATATTTGTAAATATTATAATTTGTTAAATCATCAGTATATAAACATCATTCTAAATGCTATATTGTGGTAGATATACCAGTAAATGTTTATATTCTATATATTTTATGCTTTTCATGGTAATAAAGTGTCTTATTATTTTGTCCTATAAGGGTCATACATCTTTAGGAATATCTTAAGAAAGAACAAAAATGATAACACGATGATCCATTTGCACTATGTTGATAACCGCACTCTGAAAACATTTAACCCCGGAAACTAATATCGAAACTAAACCTACTGAATAACATGCCTTTAGCACAAACAAACACTCCGTGGTACTCTGACCAGCTTCTAGTCATCTACTATCCATTACCTGGACATCTACTAACCAACACCCATACTTACTAAATTGTATGGGTAAGTATACAAACTGCTTAAGTGACAATCACCCAGTAATCTACTGACCTGCACCTATCACATTCTGGTCAATACCCAGTCCCCAGCTAATTAACACCCAGTTATCTACTAACCAACTCTCCATTTACTAATTAATACACAGTTGAAGTTGTCAACACTTACTATTAGTAACCAGCATAGCATAGGACTTAGCAACATGATGCTTAAGTAACAATCACACAGTAATCTACTGACAAGCACCTATCACATTCTGATCAACACCCAGGCATCTACTAGCCAATTCTCCATTTACTAATCAGCACACCGCTGAAGTGGTCAACACCCATTCTAACTTAACAAACCAGCGTTGCGACTTATCAACAATGAGTCATCTATTGAATAGCACCCAGGAATCTACTGACCAATAGCCAGTCAAATACCAACCAACATCCACACTTCACAACTAATACGCCACTGCAGTTATCAATACCAATATTAAAGAAACAACGAAATGGATGTGAATATATCCATACACAAAATAAACTGTTATGTTTATTTATTTAATTATTTATCTGTTAGTTTTAAAATATTTTTTTTTATTTCATTACATGTTATTGTAATGTACTATTGTTCACTGAACTTTTTTTCAGAATTAAGTTCATTTCTGTTTAACATGATTGATTTTTGACAATTTATTCCATTGATATAAATACTTAATAATAGAAACATGGTTTGTAGTTACTGATCTTACAATCAATGACAGGTTTGTTAAACAATTTTTTCTTTTTCTTTTTATGCTTTCTCAGAGTAAGAATTATTAAGTTGTCAAATTCATACCTGAACTACGTGACGTGAAGCACGTGTCAATTCGTAAACAAAATTTATATTTTTTCCAGAAGATTGACATCTATTTGAGAATCTGTTTTGCGTTTAAGTTAGTCTTATAACTGATATTATGATAAGAATTCTATCAGTCGTGTCTTAACTCTTGAAAAGTTACGTTGTTTTAAGTTTGAAGCTGAATTGCCTATTTTTTCAAATTTTCGAATTTCAAGTGATTGTGTCCCGGGAAATACTTAAGTAATATGATAATTCTTGGACAAAGTCATTTACCTGAATTTATACATAATTTCAAAAGTGGATTAATATGTTTTGTGATACCTTTGACACATCAGTACAACGCTGACTAATGCATACGTCATAATCTTCAATCTTTGATTTTCATCGGCATTTGAAATGTGATTCAATTAGAACTTTTAATTGTGTTTTAATTCTTTGATTACAACTTTTAGTATTTATTTACTTTGTGGTCTACGGAAATAAATTATTTGTTAAATTCTACAAAGCTTGTTGTTTTCACTCTTTCTTGTTGATTATTTTAATAGCATAGAGTCGTAAGAATACACACAAACACATTCAAATACTACTATCACACTTAGGGTATGAAAGGAATTAAACTACAAATATATATATATATGCGGTTAACTGCACACCCTCGGGCCCGTCACGAGACTGTGCAGTTAACCGGAGTGTGCAGTTAACCGAAGTACGGTACAGTGCAGCTTTAAATCAGCACGGCACGAATATATATGAAGAATAAATATAAACAATGTTTAAAATCCACTCTTTCAACTTTTACTTAAATGTTAAGCTTATTTTCCTTCCTCCGAACACAACTTCACTGATTCAACCAATGGATCAAGGAATTATAGCGAATTTCAAGAAATTCTATAGATCGCTAGTTATTCGAGAACTGCTGTCAGACATTGATGGGTCATCTCCCGCAGAAAAAGTGTTCAGCTCCAATGTCGTCTGCACCCTGTATTTTTTTTTTTGCCGTGTTGTCGTTTAAATTGAATTCCGCTGCGCATTTTCCATCTTTCCAACGATCCAGTTGTTGGTTTGAAATCATTCAAACCCGAACGGTTTGTAGCAATGTTTCCCATGCTGTACATGTACTATGATTTTTCCCACGCTATTGTTCTCTAGTGGGCGCGGACATACATGTATATACCACCTAAGGCGTCCTTTACATGTCATTCATTTACAAAGTCGCATTTACCGGCTTATTTGTCGGCTTATTTGAAGCGCTACAGCAGTGGACTAGCAAACATAAGATCATGACTATACATTGTGCAGTTAACCGGAGTAAAATTGTAATGAATAATGTGCCACGGGCAGAAATTTATCGTGCTATTATCAGGAGTGTGCATTTTAGCGAAGTGCAGTTATCCGAAAGTTTCTTCCCATTGAAAAGCATTGGGATAAAACGGGACCGACGTGACTACGTGTAGTTATCCGGAGCGTGCAGTTAACCGATGTGCAGTTAAGTGGAGTTGACTGTACATATATATATATATATATATATATATATATATATATATATATATATATATATATATATATATATATATATATATATATATATATATCTACAAACTAAGCAAGAGTTTCCTATTACCGACAACCTTCTATAAGGCCCGTGCCATACACTTATACAGAAGACCACCAACAACAACCAACCATATGATCGCTATGACCCTAAGTACTATTCCCTTATAAATCAAATTACCATTCCTTATCGTCTTTAGAACCCGTGTAACCACAGCAGTGAAGTGCAAGGAGAGGAAAGGGTAGGAAATATATACGTACTATTCACACTATCATACTTATATGATACTATACGTAGAGTGAACGGAGAGAAAGGGTGGAATAGCTTACACAAAACACAGTACCTTTATATACGGTAACATTAGGAGTGAAAACAGAGAAACTGGTAGGGGTAGGTGTTCTAACACATACACAGTACGCATACTGATAGACAATTACACAAGCCAGAAGATTTGTGTTTAAGTCTCAGTTCTGACATACATGCAAGACATACAAAACAATTTACAATTTGTAATGCTGTTTTCTTTCTCTCGTCTAATTCTGTCACAAAATGACTGCACATTGTTGCTAGATTAAGATACGCAGAATTTGTGTCGCAAAAGTGTCTTTGGTTTGTTAAGTATTTGCGGGTTGCGTTTTACCACCCGATATTTAATGCACTAACTGACCGGCTAATTTCATTTTGTTACGGATGTTCTTTACCGCGCTAGATTTAATACTCTGAGTGAAATGTTACCTATGTTTAGTCACAGTTGCCAAAAGACAGGTCAGACTGTGCCACATTGTCAAACGGCGGTTGAAGCTGCCATTGACCTTATGTTTTCTTGTATTCTAAGGTTATGTCACTATCTTGTGACTTTGAAAACAGCATAACTAAAGTACATTCAAGTTGTTCATCGTAGATTACATGTGTATCCTTGTTTAAAAAGAAGAATTAATTTTCTTAAAAGTGCAAATGGACTTTAATAAGATTGTGTTACTATAGATTGTGACTGTTATCTTTACCAGACTTAAAAAAAAAAAAAGAAATTTTTCGAAGATATTTTAGAAGTGCTTTCGCGCAACCATTTAGTATTTACAATAAATCTATATTCATACATTCTTTTATTTTAATCTGCCCTGTTTCACCCGTCGTAAACATAGATTGTCGTAAACATAGATTGTCGTAAACTTATGTCGTAAACATAGATTGTCGTAAACTTAAGTCGTAAACATAGATTGCCTACTGTTTATTATACAGCTTATCATATTGTTGTCAAGTGGTATACAATAGCTGAAACATCTTCACTGAGCTATATAGAGTATTCTCTGTCGTGGTTTATATGTTCAATGATGCATGCTACTGATGTATGCAACATTTTTTTTAAAAACTATAATAATACAAAGCGTGATTTAAAAAGAGATTAAAATAATATCTTATGCAGCCAAGGGTCTCAACTTATATGAATTCTGAATTTCGGATTATGTGACCTTTGAAAGAACAGTTTCTGATGGTCGGCTGGTACAGATCACCTTCAAATATTAACATACTCCTCCTCCTCTTCCTCTTCCTCCTTATCACCTGTTTGATGTTTCACTGGTTTGTTAATGTAGACTGAATTACCATTGTATTTGTTTCTTAACATTTAATCTATTAAAAAAATTCCATTGCACCTCGACTCCATGGCCCATAAACTGTAAGCACTACACACTAGTCATTCATGGGTAAAATGTCAAATTAGTACGCATGCTCAGAGGAAATGACGTATTTAACGAGTCTTCTCAATCACCTGATCTAAAGTATGGTTCCAAGAAAATAATGATATCCTGGTAATATAAGGAAGTTACTCAATAACCGCTCTTTGTTAAATAATTGTGAACATAATTAAATTATGCATAACCCAACAGAATTTATTATTCCACGTATTTTCTGTTTTTTTTATTTATATTTGTTAATTATATTGATTACCTATACATCTTTTGCATAATCTATTAGGAACTCTATTTCCAGTTTCTTGTTTTCGGACGCAGACGAAAACCAGATCACAGTGACTTTTGTTGCACACTATTAAATTTAATGATATTTAATAAACATTCTCTTTCATTAGTGAACAGACATTCTTTTGCACCGGAATCAACCCCAAAAGTCATTATAGGATCAAATAGAATTCATTTTGTTTAGGCAGATTCTTTATCCATTTATTTCACCTACATTAATTAAAGAGATGCACGACAGTAACAGTATAGTAATTGTGCACATCCCACCTCCACTCAATGAATACATACTTTATGCTCGACCTATTAGTATCACAGAAAAAATAAAGTGACAGAATTAACTAATCATATCATTATCACAAAATTTACCAGTACATACATTATATAATATACAGGTGACCGCTCTGGTGGCCTAGTGGTTAGAGCATCCGCCTCTGATGTGGAAGGTCGTGGATTCAAACCACAACTAAGTCATATCAAAGACTTCAAAAAATGTTAATAACAGCTGCCTTGCTTGGTGCTCATTATCAAGAGGTTAGTGTTAGGACTGGTCGGCCTGGTGTCAGGATAATGTGCCTGGGTGGAAGATGATGATGCATGTCTGGGGAATGATAAACCAGTGCTAGACATCACTATAAACTGCCACATTGCAGACATCGTAGCGATATGACTGAAAAATTGTTAAATCGTGAAAGGGGAGTTACTCTGATATTGCAATAAGACCAACAACAAAAAAGTAATCTGATAATGGCATATACTTGTATTAATGTTGGAAATTTAATGGATCATTGTGTAGCACAAAATGTAATCAACTTGAAAAATGGATGCTACTTCAATGGCACTCATTATGCCACCTGTGGTCTACAGCAACAGAAACTTAAAAGAAAGAATTAAAGAAATGCATTTGTAAATAACCACCCACAATGAGTGTAGTTGCTCTGTGATTGTTGCTGAGAATGAACAATCAATATGAGGATGAAAGTACATATCAACCTAAGACTGTTTGAACAACAACCGGTGTTCCAATGATAAGTTATAAATTGTGTATAATGCAGCTTTCAAGTCAACACCTGTTAAATGCAAAAGCCACCAAAAAAAAAACGACATTAACATGCTTCACATTTTGATTCTTATTTGCTAACAAAGAATAGATTTCCTAGTCATTGACCATCACAGTGATCATATGATCTAACTCTTGTATAACATTATCAGACAACAAACTGGCTAAACATTTTGTTAAAGTGAAAGAAATTTTAAGAAGATATTGATTCTATTTGAGAACATAGTTTAAGGATATTATTTTGAAACAATAGTATTCATTTGTTTATTTATCAAATAGTGCACGCGTCAGCAATCCTGACATTTTCCCAAAATAAGCTGGTGATTTAGAACTAGTAACCTATGGTCATGTGGTACATATAAGTACACAATATGTGGTGCAATAGATAAAATAAATACAGAAATTTAAAAAAAATATCGAGATACCACAGAACCAGTATCATCGGAAGCTAGGCCACACCATATTGGTTTTTCCACAGGGTATCGTATCGTTACTTACAACTGACCTGTCATAGATATACTATAATACGATATTTATGTTGTCGAAATATCTAAAATGGGGAGGCAAGGGTCAGAGGACTAATGTACTATATAATAACTACAACATAGCACATGCAGGACAGGTCCATTGTAAACAACGATACGAGTGGGTTTTTCAAAGATTTTTTTTTTACCAGTCCTCGAAAATTAATAACGGTAATAAACTTAGAAGTGTTTTAATCGGAAAGAAATGTAATTGCCAGTACCCAAATAAAATGTAAATTATTTCTTAGTAACTCTGTCAGTATACATACTAATACGAGTACTGCCGTGTAGACAAAATAATGCGATCTTATTACTAAAACAAGAAAACTGATAACGGTCATAAATGGATATGAGGCGTACTGTTTCGTTTAATTTCAGTTCTAATTTAAAAACGTGTCTATTAAAAAGTATAAACGTACAAAGAATTCATAGATACGGTTATAATAATAATAATAATAATAATAATAATAATAATAATAATAATAATAATAATAATAATAAAACTGAAACTACTAGCGAAATAACCTTGCAATTCAACCAGTCCACGAAAATAGCAGCAGAGGGGGCGAATCAGACGTCTCTAATTAGGGTAGATTTTAAGCAAAATATTTTAAATCTCCTTTTGCCAAATGGAGCCTTAACGATTTTAGGGCCCTATTTGTCAAATTAAAGGGAACAGAGGGTGAAAAAACCTCTAAAAAAAATCATCGCCGCCCCCTCTGCTGCTATGAATTAACCGAATATTTTATCAAGTCCGACACGATATCGTGTTCGAGGATCTGCTAAATTTATCGTCACAAATCCATGTGGGATTTACTGAGCACGACTAAAGAAATTTCTAAATTGATTATGATTCATATCACTGCTGCACCAGGTCTGATAAATATTTCGTAGTGTATGAATATCAACTCCGTTAAACGCACACAATAAATTGCAGTTATCTCTGATCACCTTCGGAATTTGTGTGTACCGTTGAGTGACATATATCACGTCGGTGTATTTATGCCTGCCTCTGGAAAATATCCTAGCAGGATTCTTTTGATTGTCTAACATGACATCGTCGTATACGACTAAATTGTTAATACTTCCATCAATAGCATCAATGCTCGGTGCTTCATCGATATCGGTTATAAACTCAATAATACCCTCGCAAGATTCTTCTACCGCGCTGTCGTTAAAATCTTTTAACACATTGTAACATCGCTGATCGTCTACACTAGGAGCTATCAAATACAACTTGTCCCATTTCATCCATCTCGTTATTAAATTAAGTAGCAGTTGTGTTTTGCCACTTCCAGATGGTCCGATTATAATGATTCTAATTGAATTCGGCAACATCACATGGTGTTTAATAGGTTCTCGTCGTCGGGTAGCTGAATAATCAATTACATTCATGTTGTTATATATAAATTATGGATCTATATTGTGTGAAGTGTAGGGCGCGTACCGGCACAAACGACTTGACGACGATTACAACTAAAAATAACCTATCAGCACTTTTTGGTAAATGCGTACAATGCAGTACAAAGTAATTTAGATTTGTTTCTATGAAATCTGCAGGAAATGCTAGCATTTCTGATGATTTAAAAAAAAAAGGAGTAGTTGATATTGCAGCCAAACTAACTAAACTTCCAGGGTCACCATGGGCGAAGTATCCAGGAGAAAAACACCTTCCAGGATATAGTTACTGTGGACCCAGGACCAGACTCGATATCAGACTCGATGATCATAACCAACCTCGACGTGGTGAAGAACCAATAAACGCCATTGATAAAGCGTGTCATGCTCACGATGTTGCTTATAAAAGCAGTAATCTGCAACACAGACATATCGCAGATGTGAAATTGATTCATGCGTTGAATTCTATCACTGATAAATCCTTCAAAGAAAAATTGGCTTCATGGTTAGTAAAATCGGCAATGAAAGGTAAGTTGATGTTAGGTGCCGGTAATTAATAACAACATGGAATCTATTTACTATTCTCCAAAAGGATACTGGAGGGGTAAAGCAGCAATCGGTAAACTCGCCAACGCCGCAAAAGTGAAAAAGGCCACTGCGGCTAATTGGTTATCCAAACAGGCTATATGGCATATTTATCTACCACCGCCTAAACAAGTTAACTACTCGCATTTTGATGTGACCGATCCTAATGAAGTTCATCAAGCTGATTTATTATTTTTGCCACATGACGACGGCTATAAATACGCGTTAACCGTAGTTGATGTTGCGAGTCGATACAAACAAGCAGAACCGCTAAAAACAATTTTTCTGGTGGGATTGATCTCCTTACGTATTGAGATTCTACAGGCGTATCTAAGTATGTGTTCTTCTCTTCTCAGTTGTAATGGTGATTCAGATGCGAGGATTTGTAGTTCTTCCAGGGAGGTGTTCGGTAATGCACCGGTGCAGAGTCTAAGTGCTCTATATTGGATGCTGTCTAGTTGTCTAAGTGTTTCCTTATTGGCTGAGGAATAGATCTGGCAGCCATAGTCTGTCTTAGCTCAGATTATAGATTTGTAGATCATTAGCATAGTTTGCTGATTAGCTCCCCATGTAGTGCCTTTGATGTTTTTAAGCATGTTTAGATCTTTTTGGCGTTTTTGAATAGTTTGTTGTATGTGTGGTTTCCAGTTGATTGTTTCGTTTAGTAGCATTCCCAGGAAGTGTGTCTCTTTTTGGAATTGGATGGGCTGATTCTGTATATATAATTTAGGGTATATAGGTCGTTTGTTAGTTGGGGAAAAGAGCATGGCAACTGTTTTTATTTGGAATATTTTGAAACCCCAGTTGTTGGCCCATGTGCCGATGATGTCTAGTCCTTTCTGAATTTGAGTGATGTTCTTTTGACTATTGGGGTTCCCCACTTTCCAGATACTACTGTCATCGGCAAATTGTGACAGATCAACTTGGCAATTTTTGAAATAGTTGGTTAGATTGTTGACCATTAGATTGAATTGGGTTGGGCTAATCACACTTCCTTGGGGGGTCCATTATCCAGTGTATATCTTTGGGACAGGGCCTCTCTTACTCTGGTTTTGAAGGTTCTTCCCGTAAGAAAGTTTGCTATCCTTCGGTGCATTCTTCCTGTTATGCCAAATTGGTTGAGTTGAGAGATGAGGCCATTGGTCCAGACTAGATCGAAGGCTTTCTCTTGGTCTAGAAATATTGCTATTAGGTGTCTATCTCTTTTCCTTTTGGCATTAAATGGTAATTTGATGTTGGCTTCCAGACGGATCAATTGATCAAGTGTAGATCGTTCATTCCACTTTGGGTTTCAGCCAGTAGTTGATTTTGTTCTAGGTGGTGTTTGAATCTATTGTTGACCATTGTTTCCATTACCTTACAGATTGTATTTGTTAGTGAAATAGGTCTGTAGGAGGTTACATTAGTAGGGTCATTACCTGGTTTGGGGATGGCTATGATTATGGCTCGCTTCCATAGTGTGGGGATGCGACCTGTTCTCCATATCAGATTTATTAAGTCTAGGGTAATGCTCTGCATATTGGGTGGTAATTGTTTGTATATTTCATAGATTAGGTTATCCTTTCCTGGTGATGTACTTTTTTTTTGCTGAGAGCTTGTCTCCATTCTTTCAGATTAAAAGGGTCATTCAGTGGCGAATCCCTGTTGTCTCGATCTGCAAATGTCGGGAAATTCTTTTTCTAATGTTGATTTTTGCTGTAAGAACTCGTGTTTGTGATTGTTATCGCTGCTGGAGTTAGCGAAGTGTTGGGCTAACTTCTCTGCTACTTCCATGCTGTTTCTTGTTCCCTGGATTGTCGGCGCTGTTATGGGTGTTTTGCCCATCATGAATTTTATTATATTCCAGATTTCTTTAATACTCTGTTTTATGATTGAGCGTTGTGCAGCATCTTCTCCATAAGTCCTTTTTTGCCTCATTTATTACAATCCTAGTGTTGATTTCTGTTTGTTTGTATATAAGAAAGTCAGAGGCGGTTTTTGTGTGTTTAAAGCGATTTAAGGTTGTTTTTTCTTCTGAATGGCAATTTTGCAATTTTCTGTCCACCAGGGGATTGCAGTCTGTTTATAATGGAAACCTTTTGTTTTGGGTATACTCTTATTTGCCGCTTCGTTTATAATTTGTATGAGATTGTCGTAATATTTATTTGTATCCTCATCTTGGATTTCCGCCAGGTTTACTAATTTAAGTTGGTCTTTAAAGCTGTTCCAGTTTGCATTTTTGAGTTTCCATCTTTGTTGTGTTTGTAGTTGCTCCGTTGGGCACGAGACGTAGATGGTGGTACATAGGGGGAAGTGGTCGCTGCCTAATGTAGAATCTTGAATCACTTCCAATTGGGTAATTACAGCCAGGCTAGGCTTCGCAATGATGAGATCTTTGGTAGAGAGTTTGTCTTGACTGGGGTCTATACGTGTGGAGGCTCCGTTGTTCAAAAGTTCTAGTTGTTCTTCTGTTATGTATTTTATGATGCTTTTCCCTCCTGTATCTGTGCGGTCACTATCCCATTCTGTGTGATATGCATTGCAGTCGTCGCAGATAATAGTGTTTGTGCCCCTTTTCTTGAATATTTGTTGAAAAAGTTGGTTGTTGTTTTGACTATTTTGTCCTGGATCATATATGTTATACAGATGTATTGTTTTTGTTGCTACTGTGAAGACAATTGTTTGAAATTCATTTGGTGTTTCTGTTGAGTTCACATTAATAACTTCCTCTGCTGCGTCTGTGATGGTGTCATGTACATATATGGCTAGGCCTCCTCCTTTTTTGCCGGTACTTCAGTGTTTTAAGAATGTAGTTTGATAGCCTGTTATTTTAGGAATGTTTGTACTGGTTTCCTTAAGTAGAGTTTCTTGAAGACAGATGATCTTGGGCTTGGTGATGGTTCCGTGGATTGCTGCGATTAGTTCTCCATGGTTTTTATTTAGCCTTCTGTAATATCATTGCCATATAAGTAACTTGTCTGGGGTCTTGTTGTTTTTTGTTTTGTTAGCCGAAGCATTATTTTTATTTTTATTCACGAACGCTAAAGTTTTTATGCTTTAAGCACGGACGTGAAAGAAAACATTCCTTACACTCCCATCACATATTATATAATATCCACACAGAATGGAAGGCTACAAAACTCAATATCTACAATCAAAACCCTATATGTTTACTATCAACACAAAAACGTACGCGATAGCATACAAACAGACACTCTACTATCCTCACAGAAGAAAATGGGGAAAAGCCACAAGATCTACTATAAAAACAAACATCAGTATTTACTATTAATACACAAATGTACGCATACAAGCACACATTTTATTATCAACACAGAAGGGAAAGGTAAAACACCCGATGATATCCCTCTATATTGTAAGGAACATAGGAGATTCTCAGTCTTTTATTATCATTAACCATGGTTTTTTTTTCTGAGAAGCCTTCATTTAATGAGGGTGATCTTAATCAGAAAGTAGGGTGAGGCTTTGTTAATGTTACTCTTCAATGTGTAAATTTGCCATCATACTTAGTCTCAGGACCCGTATCAGTCGAAACAGTGTGTTCTTTACCCACTGAGGGCATTCGTTTATTACTAACAATTAATCCACCTGTAACTGAAAAGCATAGATTGGATGAGAAATTCGAAATTATTGAAGAAATAAAAATCCAAATTTACATGATTGTTGTACCCTTGACAAATTTAGTGAGCAATAAAACCAAATTTCATTAGTCCGGAAAATGTCAGGAAGCTTTTGATAAGTTAAAGGCCATATGTCATATGGCACCAGTTCTTACTTCTGCAAATTTCAGCCAATTATTCAAATTGTCTGTTAATGCAGGTGATGTTGAGGCTGGAGCAGTATTGATGCAAGAAGACAAAACTGGTTTAAATTGTCCAGTGTTTCTAAGACATTAATAAGTACCAGAGAACTAATTCCACAATCGAAATTGAATGTTTGGCTTTGAAATCAGCATCAAAACACTTTGAAGTCCACATTTGATCAACTCTTCTCCTATTATTGTGTTTACTGATCACAACCCATAACTTTCATATGCAATATGAAAAGCAAAAATCAGAGATGATTAAGTCGGAATTTGAGGCTGCAAGAAAATAATATTGACATCCGGCACGTGAAGGGAAAATATAATTTAACTGCTCATTTAGACCCGAATTGTCTTTTTATTTTATTCTTAGTATATATTGAATACAGAGCTGAAACATTCTCTCTATATATATGGAACTAAAATCAGTAAGTATATATATCTTTGGGTGTAGGTCTAGGTTTTTAAATTTTTAAAGTGAACTTTACATAGTCCAAGTTTTGGTTTGTATTTTGTAAACACCAGGATCATTCTAGAAGGTTATTTTCCATTAGGTAATAGTATTGAAAATGATAATTGTGACACGAGGTCAAGTAGAGAACAATATAATATTGTAAATGAGAGGACTTTGTTAGTTGTCGTTTAAGACCTATCACTTTTAAGTTGTATTATATGTTGTGTCCAGCATTTTACTTTCGAGCGGAAATTGTTTTTCGTCAAATTATTAAATTTAAATGCTTTTTTATCTCTGAAAATACAAAAGTACTTTGATATGAAACTTTGATAGAGACATTCATTGGGATTTATAGTGAATTCAAACCTGGAAGTATATTACTGTAATTCAGCAAACGATTGTTGACACATCAACACTCTATAAGCTACCACAAACACATCATCGCCTTCAGTAATTTGATTTATTCTGAACTTGTACTGAATTTTATTCAGAATTTAAATTATTAGGACTTATGTCTGTAATTCTTTTATTATTTTGGGATTGAAAGCGCAATCCCTAAGTTATTTTTTCTCGTTTTCACTATGTATTATAGGGAGATACATTATTTGTTAAATTATACAAAGCTTGTTGTCTTTCACTGTTACTTATTTGAAGAACATATAACCGTAACAACCAATAAAATGTGTATGTGACTCCATACATATTGTATGATCAATGCATCAACATTACTAAGTTTATTAGCAGTACTGTTGCTACTATCTTGATCATCAAAAATATTATTCACAAAGTGATCTAATGTCTGTATTGAGTTCACAATTCCATTTATTGTTTTATCTGGTTTGCTTTGGTGATTTATGGAACAGAAACCAAAGTAGGTCTTAGTACCGAGGCAATTCAAATCACGTGCCCACCCAAAGGACGCTCAACACGAATTGACCTGGAATATTCCATTTATTCACATTACATTCAACCGTGCAAGCAGGCCGAATGTTGATCGTAGGGTGACATGAATAAAACTCAACCCAGTTGTTCCGAAAAACTTGTTACAATCACCAGTACACGCAGGACAGTTGCCTTCGGTTTCTTGTTCCTCTCAACTGGGGGTGGGGTGGCATTCAACCATGTATATTTAAGATGTCGAACACGGTAAGATTGGTAAACGTTCTTACGTTTAGTCGTCATCGCATGATTGGTGTTAGCTAAGACTGAAAAAATGTCTCATTTGTAAATCTCTCACGATATCTGGTTGATTTCGAACTGATATATGTTAGCTGCATTTTGTTAACTGCGATTCATTGATCTTAACTCTTGTGAGCACGTGCGTTGTCTGGTGGACACCTCTGTTCACTGCTGTATACTTTTGTACAATGACATGTAGTTAAGCTCATGTTTTAAGTCTCAATTGGTTGCATACTGACTCTTTGAATTTCATTGGTTGGATACTGGCTCTTTGAATTTCATTGGTTGGATACTGGCTCTTTGAATTTCATTGGTTGGATACTGGATTTTTGAATTTCATTGGTTGGTATTACTGGCTGTTGTTGTAGGGTTTAACGTCGTTTTCCAACACATGATAGTCTATACATGGCGGCCAGTATTAATGGTAGAGGAAGAACCCGGGAAAACACCCAGAAAGAGCCATCGATCCAAGAGAAGCTACTGGCAGTGAATTTAACTGGTTCCTATTACTAACATGGTCAATATAACTGCTTAGTATTACGGACTAAATGTATTTGGTTGGTATTATTGATATGTAACTTTAACTAATTGGTATAACTGACTTTGTGAATTTAATGGGTTGGTATTGCTGACTTGGTGAATTTAATTGGTAGGTGTAATTTGTTTGGTAAATTCAACTGACTCAATATGTTTCATTTTCTGGTAATACTGTTTCAGTTAATTTAATTGGTCGGTATTACTCACGTGTTGAATTTCATTGATTAGTATTACTGAATCGGTGAGTTTTTTGGCTGGTATTACTGAATCGGTGAGTTTTTTGGTTGGTGTTACTGACAATATGTATTTAATTGGTTGGTATTACTGACTCGGTGAATATAGTTGTTTGGCATGGAATATATTTCAACATTAAACAGACTAAATTCAATTTATTGCAGCGCAAATATAATTGCCATCCGTGTTAGATTTTGTCAATCATTCCACGTGAATATGAATGTAGACCAGTCCATCCATGTGATTCTAATGTAGACCAGTCCATCCAAGTGATTCCAATGTAGACCAGTCCATCCAAGTGATTCCAATGTAGAGTAGTCCATCCAATGATTCCAACGTAAAACAGTTCATCCAAGTGATTAAAATGTAATCCAGACCATTAAAGTGATAACATTGTACACCAGTTCATCCATATAATAATGTGTACACCAGTCTATCCCACTGATTACAAAGTAAACATATTGGGACAGCCCTATGGCCTCATTACGATCGTTACAGCACTTTTGCTCTTTGAAATTGTCGTTCTGAGATTTTATGATAAGACATATATTTATGTATGACAAAGTTTACCATGGACCCGCTACATATTATTCAGTATCCCAAACACTTTAACAAACCTGATGCTCTGAACAAAATACAATATCTACAATTAACCATCCTATTATTTATTCTTCCGCTCATTAACAACTGTGACGAAACAGCTTAATTATATGGACACAATCGTTCTTGTTTATATCTATTTAAAGGAACAGCCTTCTCGGTATTTCACAATGTACACGTACTAATGACGAAAGCTTATATCAGAAAAACAACAAAACAATATAAAACACCAAAACCATTGTCTGACGAATGTACATTAGCGAGACCCATCAATCAACCTTACCTTATATCAAAGGTCTGATCTGTCATTAATCGACAATCTGCCAGACAAATTGATCTATAATTCACTTATATCATTACGACCTTTATGTGCGGCGGAACATGAAATATTACTGTGGCTTATTAGTAATGTATGAAACAAGTAAACATTACAAAAATATGCAAATATATCAGATTCCATAACACAGTACAAAAGTTGCATACATATATATTTTCTAACATAGTTCAAACAAAATAAATATCTATAACGTGGTTTATTATCTGTCGATTTTTAAGTTTGAGTACCTAACACAAGTTGCTGTTCAACGGTATCTTTATTTCTATTCCTATTTTTATCATGACCAGATTTAAAAGCTAAGGAGAGTTATTGCCCATTGTGAAATATTCATCTTTTAGGAGCTTGAACCTGTTTTATATAACTTATTCATTCTACTCAAGATTAATTGTCTACTGAATATATGATGTTCTAAAGCTCTTTCTGTATACAATCATTTTCTTGCCTTCTGGAGATTTTCTTCGTACTTCCCTAACAACGCAAGAAACAGAACATTTTAAATTCGAACTGTTCAGAGTAGATTATAGAGATCCAAACGGAGGAATTATTTATTGCTGTAATCATCTCGAATCGTACGATATGTTTGGTGGACACTGTTATAAAGTGCAAGAAAAAATGTTTGCTCACTGTTTTTACATGTATTATCACCACTCACCCACCCAGCATCTACTTTTTCTGTGCTGATTATATCCCACCAAAACTGAAAAATAATTTGGCGAGATTATATTAAAGCATTTACATTACTAAATACAAATATTTTATTTGTTGAGATCCAAAATCGATTTGCATGTGTTACGAAATTTGAATGCGAAACATTTGTGTTATACAGCTGAAACTAATTTACTTGATTTTGAATTTTTTTTCACGTCACCATTTTAAGTCTAGAACCTGCGTTTAAGTAACAGATATACTGGTGCACTATAATCAAATGTCAATTCACTTCGCTTTTTCCTGAATGGCTTTCTTATTATATTTCAATGTCTAAATCAATGCATGGATGATATACGCGTCTTTAAAAATAAGCTCTAATGACTTTTTTCATAGGCTATTTTTTACGCATATGCTTAATTCACAGAAAATCTTAGAAAATATCTTAATGACACTCCTTTTGCTAACATATTTCTTATTCATATTATCCCATCACCTATTAGTCTGTTTCAAAACTGATTTCACTATTTAAAAATTAAACAAATGCCAAAACAACGCCCGTTTTGGTGGTGTTTGGTGAGAGGCAATTGCCATCAAACAACTGACAGATATGCACTGGCGGTATGAGAATTTCTTGCTACACCATTGCACAAACATTATAAGAGGGGGATGGTTTGAGAATCGGACTCTTTCTAGTCTTCGCACGCAATACAACACAACAAACAAAGAAACTATCAAACACACGTATCCTTACAGATGTTGAGAAATCAGGTAGTCTGAAAGCGTTGTCACCTGTAAGATCCGAAACTTTAATACAGGTTAGCAGCTAATGGGATTTGAGAAAGGAAACTTGGCAAATTTCAATAAATCAATATAGACTATAGCTAAGAACACATTAAGAGTAGTCGCCCTTACATTAAAATCGGTACGCTATGATGATCAGTTTTACAAAGTGTCTAAGGGAAGATGTCGTTCAGAAGGTATATCTAAGTCACGATAGCTGCGATGATGACGACGACAATGAAGATGATGGTGATTAAAGTTCAAGAAAGGCGATGGAGATGTTAATGATTATCAAATTTATGAGGTATCAGCGTTATTTCATATTTCAATTTTTCTTTGCATTTTCCATAGTTTATGGATTTACGTTTGTCATATTTGCAACTTACACAATCAAAACAACGGTTATTAAAGTCCACAATCTATTCATTAGAGTTCTTACTGCTTGCAAATCGTTTCCTTTGCAAGTTTTGCTACGTCCTGGTGAATACAATTCGACGATAGTGTCCATGTCTTCATTGTCATTCTTTTAAAAAGCAGGTAACTTCAACAGGTTTTCCTTTCCAATACATTGATATGTCCAAAATCTACTAAATTTAAAAACAAAATAAAAAAATTATTATACATTCATAATGTTAAAAGGTCATATTAGCTAGACTTTTTATATATGATTATATTTATGATATTTTTGCATATTTTTCATCTTGATATGCTACATACATACATACATACATACATACATACATACATACATACATACATACATACATACATACATACATACATACATACATACATACATACATACGCGTAATTTAGAAACAACTAGAAACATAGACCAGACTTAGAGACGCGGTTAGAGACGGTAGATATATACAGAGACATATACATATTACGCAAACATAGATTTATGAACAAAAACTATCACACAAAAACAGAAAACAGATTTATGAATATGAATCTATCACACACAAAAATTTGACTACAATTGTTTAGGCAAGAGAATTAATCGTTTTGGGAAAAAGTAGTTTCTCTGAAAAAGACCTTTGGGTTTCTTCTTCTGTTGCCGTAACAGTTGTATCAGAGTGAATGCCTCTGCCATGTTCCAACGATCCACTGACTGAACTTGGGCTTTTTCAGGATAACGCTGAAGAAAAATTATTGTCAACATCTGATGGAAGGCGAAGTGGAATATTTTATAATCGGAGCTCTTGGAGTGCGGAACCCTCATATATTTGAAATGGATTGCTGGAAACGTGTTTCTATACCTCCATTGCAACATATGAACTTCTTAATCTTCAGGCATGTCTTTTATTTGCAGATCACATCCCCTTGTTTGATGTTTTTGATGTTTTTGCTATCTTAAGTATTAAAAACATACAATGCAATGTAGAAATGGACCAGTATTCGACACAGGAATTCCATTTAGAAGTCATCATTTAGCACCTGTTCTACTGGATGTGTACGTTTATAAAACGATATAGAACAATAATTGAACCATGTAGTCATGTGCCATGATAGCTGTGACATGGAAGCGTAAGAATGTTGCTGGTGTGTACACCTAAGTGAGGTCAGATAGGTATACTGGATAGCACAGAGAACAAATTTTGTGTTTGATTCTGTATCGATGGGATAGCCAGTGTAGGTACATAGCAGCGGGGAAGTGTGCTCTGATCGTGGTACTCTAAGGATGATCCGAACAGCTGTGTTTTAACCTTTTTAAAGTTTTCGGAGTAGATACTGAGCCAAACCAGACAGAACTGAGTTACAATAGTAAAAATAGTCCAGTCTTGAAAGTGCTAATGAACACACAAACGTTTTGTGGCGTCAACTGAAAGATATTTGCGAATGCAGCTGATGTGTCTCAGCTCAAGATATGCAGCCTTGCATATTTCACGACATTTTGGTGCAATGTGAGAGTACTGTCGAGAGAAACGTCTAGTTGTCGTACTGACTGTGAATTTAATGTTCATCTTGCTGATATTTTTATTGTTTGAGGTAAAGGATGTTAATGAGAAGGTCTTTGCGTTGTGATCAGAATAGCCTCAGTTTTATCAACATTCATCCGCAGCTTGTTACATGTAATCTATGATTGCACGTCAGAAATGCATCTCTCTACTTCTTGGATGGTAGCATTAACGTCAGTTAGGTGGCTAGATTTGTATATTTGGGTGTCATTACTGTACAATTGGTGAGACACTGGATGATGATCTCTGACACTTGAGAGAAGCTGAATTTATATAATAAAGCGAACATGTCCAAGAACATACCCCTCGGGAACAACACAACATAGATCAACTGGCCTCAAATATATTCAATTGCCGGGCACAATTTGTGTCATGTTGACTAAGTAGGACTTGAACCACAGTAAGGATGTATTGAGAATGCCAAATACATGCTGGAGACAGTGAAGTGATATACCGTGGTCTATTGGGTCAAATGCTGAAGACAAAGAGAATGTCATTAACTATTTTCAGAAGAGTAGTTTTAGTACTGTGGCAAGGGCGATATGCAGAATGTGCATTGCTAGAAAAGACTGATTGAATTCAGATGAGATACAAGTTGGGTTAGAACAACTTTTTCTAAGATTTCATATATGTACATGAGATTAGAAACTGGGCAGTAGTTCTTTAAATCGTTATGGTCATGTGTTGGTTTCTTCAGCAGATGCTTTACATTGGCAGTTTTGAAAAATGATGGGAATTCCCCGGATGAGACAGAGGTATTAATAACATCGGTTAGTGAAGTCAATATTGGATCTAAAAACTTAGCAGCAGTGATGTTGGAATTGTATCAAGTTCACATGGCTTTGGTGCACTCTTCATCACGACTGCCCGTACTCAATCCATAGAGACAGTTCAAATGCTGCTAACGGTTGTCGTTAAAATTCTGTATCGCAAGTGTACGGTGACGACGAGTCAATTGTAATTGTGTTGTCAAGCTTACCTTTAATGGTTTGTACCTTGTCATGGAAGAAATTTGCAACCAGGTCCGGAAGGTCTCCTGTAGAGAAGGTAGTTGGAAGTGGTGTATGTTTGTTCCTTGACATTAGTTTGTTAGTAATCTCGAGGAGCTCTTTGCATCTGCAACTCTCCCAGAGACGCTGGTCCCTAACAATGCTATACCACAGAGTACACTTTTGAATTGATATTCTGCACTTGGTGGCTGGGGCATGTTTTTCAAGCAATGAACGCATGCACTTATCGAGTTGTTCTGCTGAAGGTAAACAAGTTGTTAGGTTTGCTTGGATGTCATGCATTAGTTTGGTTTTATGTATCATATGTAGGTTTCGCTTATTAGCAAACGAAGGTGGATGGTTATGGGCTGATACGTCCGGATGGCATATACTGCAGAGGTGATCTGATACAAGTTCGTATGATAAAAGAGTTGACAGATCATCAGTACTATCAGTTTCCAATCTAAAATGTGACCAAGTTTATGGGTGGGTTTGTTAACTGACTGTTTAAGGTTGAAAACATGAATGGAATCTAAGATTTTTTATGCGTATGGGTTTCCAGAACAGTCAAAGTTGAAATCTGTAAGAATAATTAATTTTCCACCGATCGAATTTGCATAATCCATTTTCGTTTCAGGTTTGCTTTAACGTTTGCTCATAATTTCTTTCTCGCATATTTTTCCGCTATGTGATTAGCGTCACTCTTTTCGTTGCATCTTTAAAGGGCAGATACATAGTTGTACATTTTACTTTTGAAACGGATTATCAATACGCAAATGTAGGAGCCTAAATATGTATTCCTTTATTATTGTACACACTGACGCAATATGTATTTTTTTCATCGATTAAGTGGTGAATCATATTTTTTTAAATGGTCCTCTCTCTCATTACACAATCCCTCCACAACTTTGAATATCAGCTCATTGCCTAGCGAGTAAATATTACCTTTACCTACTGCATGTATAAAGTATTGTTGAGCAACTTGTGGTGCAAATAATGTTTGTTTATATGAAAAGTGGAATGTCGTGAAACATACTTGACACATAGTTAAAATGTCTTATCAATTGTATGGACGGCATGTAAGTAAAGCACTGTAAATTACTTATATATGAAATAAAGTAATAAATAGACTGCACAATTCAAATGGGAAAGAATCAAAGAATTACGCAATTGTATTCAGTGGTTAACCTCTTAGCTGGAGAAAATGAGATGGACTCAGTAAAGTTTAAATATTCTCGATAGAAAGTTCTTTAAGCTCTTGCGATCTCTGTAAGTCGTTAAAACATGAGCATGTGTGTGCTTGACGAGTAACAGTACTACCGTTAGTTAATTTAAAAAGAGGAATAGAGAAGCAGGAGAAAAGCATACTGAAGAACACTGCTAGTTCTGCACAGAATGCATCTTCTGCATTCGATTGGACAGAATCAAGTCTACATTGATCTAGGTCTCTTCTTCGAGTACATGGGATGTCAAATTAATAACGATGAAGAGTATTACAAAGACGTTGGTTATTATAATAAAATTATTACAAATAGAAGAAGAAGAAGAAGAAGAAGAAGAAGAAGAAGAAGAAGAAAAATAGATGTACTATTATTGCAAAGCTAATGAAACTATATGGGAATATACAGTAAAAAGTCAAGTCTTTGCTATAGACAAATTCATTCATTTTCCAAATGAATGGAAATAGATTTAAAAATAGTTTCACTTTCGAACGTCCGATTTGTCATGTTTGACTCATGAAAGCAGTGATGCAGAATGACTGTATTACATCACGTCGACATTGAGAGGTCCCTATAACAATGCCACACAATCCTGGAATGAATGTAGTACATCACGTCAACATTGAGAGGGCTCGGTAACAGTGCTGCAGAATCCAGGAAATACAGTTATACCTGTAAGTCAACGCTTTATAATCTGATACAGAATCATGGAATGACTTTCATTGGCAGGTCTCTATAACTGTGAAACAGAATCCTGTAAGTCAATATTGAGATGTCTCTATAACAGTGGTACATAATTCTGTAAATACAGTTATATATGTAAATCAACACTGAAAGCTCTTTATAAAGTGATACCGAATCCTAGAATGCCTGTATTACTTGAAAGTTAATATTGACAGGTCTCTATCACAATGATACAGGATCCAGGAATGACCGTACTGTAGTATACGTAAATAAACATTCTCATATCTTTAATACAGAGATACAGAATTCTGGAATGACTTAAATATAAGTAAGTCAACATTGACAGGCCTTTAAAATAATAATACAGAATCATGGAATGACAGTTATATACGTAAGATAACATTGACATCTCTTTATAACAGTGTTACAGTTTGCAAGCGCACACTTTGCGTCTACTATCGCTCAATAAAAAACAAAGTCCAATTCATTTTTGCGTATTCCAGCACGTATATGTACAATGTTCAGTTTTGGTTTTCAACGTTTCTTTTTCTTTAATGAGACATGTCTAATTGCTTAGAACACGCTCACTTGCTTCAAAAGGGAAACTGAATTTTCCATTATAGTATTAAAAGTTTCAGTCGTCTTACTAACTTACTAACCTTGCTCGGTAGCTATAACAACATCATCAGCATCTTTTTAGAATCCAAATAGCAAGCAGATCATAAATGTACATCAATATGTCCGTCTGAGTAACGAGCAGATTCGTCACCAAATCCTGCAAAATTAGGCGAGAGTGGCCGCCTTTGGCGAAAATTTAGTTGCGTTCCCTTGAGAGAACTCCTTGTTAAAGCAAACAAGCACAAGAAAAGTGACGTGCATGGGAAGATTGAAAGAAAGATAAAGTGACATGTATTGCAGGACAGAACGGAAGAAGGAACTGTACTGCAATAAATATATATGCATAGAAAATTTGAACTCAATCAAGTGTCAATTTGAACTCAATCAAGTGTCATGCATAAGAGATGTTTACAGTACATAATGAAGTTCCGTGAATGGTGTTACGTGCTTAGGCTCAAATAAGCAGCAACACAGAAAGAGTGAAAACTAACAAGCATGTAAAATTTAGCTAACGATTTATTAAGTACAAATATTTTCATAAAAGAAAATATTTAAACTTACGGTTTTAGAGAATCAAATCCAAAAATAATCCAATATAGAATTCACAAAAATAATCCACTAATGGAATTGCAAGAGTCCTGATAAATAAATGTCAAAATAGTTCCCGGTTCAAATTTTGACGATGTAATCCAATATGGACGACGATGTCACGTGATTTAGTCAGTTCTTGTTTTGATAATAATCTAAATGAAAATCTATGAGCACATATTCTTTTCCAGATAAATAAAATAAATAAAATAATTCCACTTGCTCCACAATTTCCAGTACACGGTAATTAAAACTAACTCAAAAAGAAGACACAACTTAATATTCCAAAGCCCATACTAACTACTGAATTGTTCTTTCCCAAACAATAATTTAAATACCTGTTTTTTACGTAAAGAAAGGATCACAAGATTTTCTGGAAGGTCATAGAACAAACGTACGACCATTTAAACACGTACGCACGGAAAGATCTAGATAAGAATCAGTCACTTCTCACCCCCCATAACTAAATATGAAACGATGTCCTTGAAAAACAACCAGTCATTTCTAAGGACTGTTTATCACTCTGAATCAAGGTCAGAAATGAGGTTAACAAGCAAGGTCAACACCTGTGCTTACAGATAAAGTATATATCAATCTAATTTTCCAGAAAACACTTCCCAATTTAATGAATTATAAACCCAAAAATGACCAATTTGAATTTGTCAATTATTATTAAATTATTTAAATCAAATATACGTAACGAAGTGTCGTGTATGTGAAGTTTGGACGGTATCACACCGAAGTATCGTGTATGTGAAGTGTGGACGGTATCACAACGAAGTATCGTGTATGTGACGTGTGGACGGTATCACACCGAAGTGTCGTGTATGTGAAGTGTGGACGGTATCACACCGAGGTGTCGTGTATGTGACGTGTGGACGGTATCACACCGAAGTGTCGTGTATGTGAAGTGTGGACGGTATCACACCGAAGTGTCGTGTATGTGACGTGTGGACGGTATCACACCGAGGTGTCGTGTATGTGAAGTGTGGACGGTATCACACCGAAGTGTCGTGTATGTGACGTGTGGACGGTATCACAACGAAGTGACATGTATAAGAAGATAGATCGGTACCTAAATGATGTAGCATGTATAGACGGGCATGGACGGGAAGGGTGAATACTATCACAATAAAAGCACATGCTTAGCAAATTTCAATGTTATCACGATGAAGGAATATGCATGAGAGGTTTGAACAGTGTCACAATCAAGTGACACGGATAGGAAGTTTGAATGGTTTCATGTATCTATCTGCATTAAGGTTGGCAATAGAGGTTAAAAGAAAAGCTAAAAGTTATAAAATTAACTCAAGTATACAAGTGGGTCCCAGTGATCTATATTTGATTTTGATACTATCCTTGTGATGGAGTTGCATGCCAATCACATTGAGCATAGTGAAATTGGAGTCCAGTATATTGATGTTACGAATGAATAACGAAAGAAAGAACAAACTAAAACACTAACGTGCATACGAACGAACGAACGAGATAAACTTTATACCCGTCACACCTTTATCTTATTGTTGAAACGTTTTAAACCTTGCAACGAAGAAGTGGCTGATAACGTTAAATTTCAATGAATACATTTGGTATATACTCGTATAATCAAAATCAAATCTGCATAGATCAAGATATGCAGGTACATATGGCGCTGGTAGATCTGGGTTTATGCCTTGTGTTGGTAGTCGTTTTTGAGAAACCCCCACGCCAAGAATTATTGTTTTTGAAAGAAATAAAATCAGTTAATAAGATCAGTTTTTTTAAAATGATGGCTGATGTCTAGAAAGTTTCGATATGACGGGCTATAAAAGATAAATCAAAGTGTCGTTTATACCACATAAACAAGGACTGAAGCAGTAAGTGTCACAGCGATGTGTACACGTTGTGGCTATAAGATACACTCAAAAACATTTGACGCAAAAAGAAACCACAAGACTCGAGAGAAGTAATCTGGGTTTCCCCCACAATTGCTTGTTTGTGCAGGTCCCAGAGCAATAGCAGGATATGAAGAGAAGAAAAAAATGATTGATATAAATTGTGTTCAGTACTTGTTTACTAACCTGCATGTATAACATTCAGTCAAATAGTGTATCTACTAAACCATAGCTTTGTTGGGAGAGTGCCAAAATATTTCCCACTGTGATATCTTACTTTTTATGACCTCACAGTAGTATACTTTTTGACATTCATTTTCATGCAGGTATGTAAATAAAACTGGCTAAACATAGCAACTGCCGTAAAATCAAAACCACTTTGAAAAATAAAAAACGCTTATATGTTTAGAATGACTACCATTCCTATTTACAATAAATATTCCTGACAGTGATTATTTTCAGCGGACACACATTATTTTAACAAACCCAATGCGATAGTCAACCCTAATAAACTGAAGGCAATAATCAAACTTCTTACACCTAAGGCGATAATCAAGCCTGTTACACCTAACGCAATAATCAATCCTGTTACACCTAAGGCGACAATCAAGCATATTAGACTTAATGTGATAATCAATCTTAATGCATTTAACACTGTACTAGTCTAATACATTTAAGGCGATAATCAAGCTTAAAACACTGAAAGCTATAAGGTAATAATCAAGCATAATACACTTAAGGTGATACACAAGCCTCATACACTGAAAGTGATAACCACGCCTAATACACGTAAGGTGATAATCAAAAAGCTAAACACAAGGCGACAATCAAACAAACTACACATAAGGCAATAACAAATAATACTATACTTAAGGCGATAATCAGGCCTATTACACTCAAGGCAATAACAAATAATAATATACGTAATGCGATAATCAAGTCAAACATACGGCGATAATCAAGCCTATTACACATAAGGCAATAACAAATAATAATATACGTAATGCGATAATCAAGCCAAACACACGGCGATAATCAAGCCTATTACACATAAGGCAATTACAAATAATAATATACGTAAGGCGATAATCAAGTATATTACACTTAAAGTAATAACAAATAATGACTTACTTAATTAAGGCGATAATCAAACATGTTACACTTAAGGCAATAACTATGCATAACGCGATAATGAGCCCAATACGTTTAAGGCGATAGCGGAATGCCTTTAAGGCGATAGCCTAATATCAGCCGATATGAGACAATGAAACTATGTGAAAGGGCTTTTTAGAAGACATATCTATCGAATCTCTAATTAGCACAATGATGCTAGAGAACTGTTTATATTTTATCTACAATGTCTGATGGAGCATTACGTGTTGAAATGGAGAAATGTAGTGCTCAAGAAGGCAGTGTCTGTCTTTGAGTATTTGAAACTCCTAGAGTAGCAAAAGAATATCTAATTTATCTACCACCACCTAAACAAGTTTAATGTGACATTTTGATGTCAGTACTCCTAATGAAGATCATCATTCGTTTGTTTACCTCATCATAATTAGTAGACGTCAATATACATATAAATACGCGTTAACTGTCGTGGACGTTGCAAGTAAATATAAAGAAGCAGAAACGTTATGAACTAAACCGGTTATTAAAGTTGTAGTAGCTTTAAAACTAATTTATCAACGAGGAGCCTTGCGATGGCCACAACTACATCATGTTGCTACTGGCAAAGAATTACTTGGTGCAGTATCATCTCTGATGCAAAAACATAGCGTCCAAATTAAACGAGGACACATCACAATTCATTGTTATTAGGTAATTGTTGAACGATTTAATGGAACACTTGCTGAGCTGTGATATCAGTATACAAAGGAAATATCTATAAACAAAGTTCAAAAAGATATGAGAGAACGTGAATGGTTTGCAAGACTACCAAGTGTGATAACTGCGTTGAATAATGCGATTACTCTTGCAATTTCCATAAAACCCATTAATGCGATCACAAAAAAAACATATACCAATACAACGACATGATTTGTCACAACAACCAGTATTAGGTAATGTGACCGCAAAATATGTCCATGTATATGAATTCTTTCTGCGGACCATATGATATAGATGCTTCACTTATTTCATGAAATATTATTGTTGCGTTGATCTTATATGGGAACAATACAAACGGTACCAACTTATTTTTTGAAAGTGTCTACCAAGCCAGACAAAACAATTAGGATGAAGATCTTTATAAAATAGGCGAATCCAGTCAAGTCAAAATCTGATCAAGGTCCGTTTATCGCGTTCTGGTCATCTGGTGTGTTAGATGTACAAATATTTTAAAATATCCATGACATTCACCCATTTCATGTAATCTTCCTGGATAACACGCATCCATATCAACCGAGATAACATCTTTGTAATTATATTTAATATTCCACAATCCGCCTTGTCCATATTCGATACAACTACGTTGTATATCCTCAAGAAATTCAAATCGTTTTGGTTTTTCTCGTGCAACGTGCGCATCAACGAACGGAACGGTAAAACAACTATTCAGTAATTGTAAAAAGTTGTCAGTCTGCGATAAACTTTTCTGCTCAAGAGTTTCTACATGGAGAGATTCTGAACGATAAATATCTCCAAACTGATCATAGTTTTATAGAAGCTCCCTTTGATTTATAGTTTGAATTGTATAAAATCTCTCCGGTTATCATCATTATTATTATTATTATTATTATTATTGGGAATGTTAGTTTCTTTCCAAACTCAGCAACGTCTTTGATAGACGCTCTGGTAACTATTTCTCCCCATTTATTTTTTTATGTATTAGATCCGTTAAATCATTTCCACGTATCGCATTTGTGAAATGTACCGTTACTCGTTCCGCTACACAATTTAATTTTGAAAATGTCATTGGTTATATATCATAAACGCTGGGATTATCATTAAGCGGATATATTTCACATAATTGACCGCGGATACAGGATGGGCTCGTTCATAACACGGTTTGTCAAAACCAGTCAACATTCCTGGTTTGGAATGTTTACACAATATAGCAATGTGTTCATTGTTAAGGACAGAGTCATGTTTGTCACGGATTATCCAAGTATTTATTGTCTGTCTCTGCTAATAAGAAAAAAATTATTTTGATAGTATATATTTGACTGTCGAGATAATTAGTAATCGTCGTAGCTCGTTGGACGTTCATCGTAGCATTGACTACATCGGTGCGGCATATGAGTTAAAATGGTGATCATACATGATACGAACCATCGTTGTGAAATTCTTTCTTTTTGAAGGAACTTTGCGGATATCATTTACAAAGCGTACGTCGTGGAAGTCTAGAAAAAAAAACGTAAAACTGTGTTTGAAATTTGGTGTTGAAGTTAGATGAGAAACACAATAAGGTGTGCAATGAAGTGGAAAAACTATTGAGAGCTGAAAATATATTATGATAACAAAATAACACCGACACTGGCAAGGTTATGAAAGAATGCAGAAGACTATCTAGCAAGATTTCAACATAATGATTTAGACAAATAATAATTTAAACACATGATCATATTATTATATCTTTTGGAGTTCAAAACCCATGACTGACATACTGTCGATGGTGTGATATTTCGCTATTTTTCATTAAAAATGTGTGGTTGTTAACCGCAAGCTCGAACTACAACAGATATATATATATATATATATATATATATATATATATATATATATATATATATATATATATATATATATATATATATATATATATATCCTCCCACCATGTCACCACGTGGTGGGTGCTCTTTTGCATTCTCCAAATGGTTGATTATGTGTGTGTGTGTGTGTGTGTGTGTGTGTGTGTGTATGTGTGTGTGCAGGTATCTGATGAACGCTGAATATTCCCCCTTATCATAGGTTAGCTTAGATTATATGTATTGTGTTAGGATACATTAATTAGATTTTATGTACCTTCCATATTAAATAAGACATAGAGATTGTGTAAATGTAAACAGCTTACTACACAAATCTCAATTTCGCTATTTTCACTAGATAAACGTCACTTTGGCGATTTTCATTAGACAAATTTCAGTTTGGTCCATTTGCACTTTAAAAATATCAATTTGTTCAAATCTCACTAGTAAAATATCAATTTGGCAATTCTCACTATAATTCAGATTGTGTATAACACTGTGAATAGCTTGATATATGTTGTGCCATTCTTAAAATAAAAAAACATACAAAACTATATAAATAGTTTAATAATAATAATAATAATGATAATAATAATAATGAGGATTTTGTATAGCGCCTAATCTTTCGAAGCTCAAAGCGCTTTACACAATCAATAACGATATGACTACAAGACAGAACAACAAATGACAAAAACAATGAAATTGGAAAAGATAAAAACATGCTGAAAACATATAAGATGCAAAACATGATTAGGTCCCTAAGTGTGTCCCTGCAGTCGAAACAGGTGAGTCTTAAGAGCACTCTTAAAAGGGACCACTGTGTCTTTGTATCTAATTTCAATGGCAATTCGTTCCACGTCGCCATGCCCTGGTATGCAAACGAACGTTGTCCATATGACTTTGTTTTCACCTTGGGAGCAATGAGTATACGATTATCAGAGGAAGATCGTAAGTATCTAGATGGTGTATACACATGGGTGAGGCTGAATAGGTATGTTGGACTGGAGTCTGCCATTGAAACATAGCACAGGGAACAAATTTTGTGTTTGATTCTGTATCGAATCGATAGCCAGTGTAGGGTACAGAGCAGTGTTGAGGTGTGCTCTGATCGAGGTACTCTAAAGATAATCCGTGCGGCTGTGTTTTGAACTTTTTGAAGTTTCTGGAGTAAATATTGTGACGAACCAGACAGAATTGAGTTACAATAGTCCAGACTTGAAAGTACTAATGAACACACAAGCGTTTTAGTGGCATCAACTGAAAGATATTTACGAATGGAACTGATGCGTCTCATTTCAAGATATGCAGCCTTGCATATGTTCATGACATGTTGGTGCAATCTGAGAGTACTGTCTAGAGTAACGCCTAGGTTCCGTACTGACTGTGAGGATTTAATGTTGGTGTTGCTGATATTTATTGTCTGAGGTAAAGGATGTGAATGAGAAAGTCTTTGTGTTGTGATCAGAATAGCCTCAGTTTTATCATCATTCATCTGCAGCTTGTTACATGTCATCCATGATTTCACAGCAGAAATGCACCACTCTATTCCATGGATGGTAGCATCAACTTCAGTTAGGTGGCTAGACTTGTATATTTGGGTGTCATCAGCATAAAATGAGGCGACACTGGGTGATGATCTATGAAACTTGAGAGCGGCTGAGTGTACAGAATGAAGAGAACAGGTCCATGATCAGATCCCTGAGGAACACCACAACATACGTCAACTGGGCTGGAGTGTATTCCATTTGCACATATAATTTGTGTCCTGTTGACTAAGTAGAAATTGAACCACTGTAAGGCTATATTCTGAATGCCAAATACATACTGGAGACGATGTAGTGATATATCATGGTCTATTGTGTCAAATGCTGCAGATAAATCCAAGAGAGTGAGGACTGTAATCTTTCAACTATCCAAAGCAGAGAGAATGTCACTAAATACTTTCAGAAGAATAGTTCCGTACTGTGGCAAGGGCGATATGCAGACTGTACATTGCTTAAAAGAATGTTTGAATTCAAATGAGATACAAATTGAGTTAGAACAACCTTTTCTAAGATTTATTATATGAATGGGAGATTAGAAACTGGGCGGTAGTTCTTTAAATCGTTATGGTCAAGTGTTGGTTTCTTCAGCAGTGGCTTTACGATGGGAGTTTTGAAAACTGATGGGAATTCCCCTGATGAGAGAGATATTAATAACATCAGTTAGTGAAGGCAATATTGGGTCTAAGCACTCAGACAGCAGTGATGTCGGAATCGGATCAAGTTCACAAGACTTTGGTGCACTTTTCATCTCGATTGTCAGCACTAAATCAATAGAAACAGGTTCAAATGCTTCTAACGGTTGTCGTTGAAATTCTGTTTTATAACTGTATGGTGACGAATCAGTTGAAAATGTGCTCTCAAGCGAATCTCTAATGGTTTGTAGTTTGTCATCGAAGAAATTTGCAAATTGGTCTGGAAAGTGTAGTGGAGAGAAGATTGTTGGAAGTGGTGTACATTTGATCCTTGATATTAGTTTGTTAGTTATCTCGAAGAGCTCTTTGCAGCTGGAACTCTCCGTGATCTTAGTACTGTAATGGGATGATTAGGCTAAATGGACTATGTTTGTGACGTTCTTCTTAGCGGCTTCGTAGATTTGTTTATGAATAGTGAGTCTGGTGGAAAGCCAAAGCCTCTCTGCTTTTCGGCGATCTCTTTTAGCAGTGCGAAGCTAGTCCCTAACACTGCTATACCATGGAGAACACTTTTTTATTCATACTCTGCATTTGGTGGCTGGGGCATGTTTTTCAAGCAATGAACGCAGGCAGTTATCAAGTTGTTCCGCTGTTGGATGTAAGAAAATTTTTAGGTTTTCTTGGATGTCATGCATGAGTTTGGTTATATTTATCATACGGAGGTTTCTCTTAGTACCAAATAAAGGTGGAGGGTTAGGGACTGATACGTTGAGATGGCATACAATGCAGAGGTGATCCGATGCAAGTTCGTGGGATACAAGGGTGGATTCCAGAATACTATCATAAGGTCTATAAAGAAACCAGTCTAAAATGTGACCAAGTTTATGCATAGGTTGGTTAACTGACTGCTTAAGATTGAAAACATGAATAGAATCTACGAGTTTTGACATGTATGGTTGACCAGGACAGTCAAAGTGAAAGTTGAAATCTCCAAGAATAATTAGGTTGCCACCAATCGATATTCCATACTCTAGAAGATTTGGAAACTGCTCCAAAAAGAGAGATTCAGTCAACTTGTTTTTTTTTACTTGGAGGAGGACGATAGAGACAGAAAAAATGGACTGACCTTTGTTCAAGTCTGAGCGTTGTTTGGACTAGTTCAAACGATGTGTGGCGGAAATTGAAGGTTGTGTTGTACTTAAGGCATTTGATCATGGAATTCTATTTAATTACAGCAATTCCACCTCCGCGAGAGTTGCGGGGGAACTACTTGCTGGAGTAATCGCTGGGTGTTAAATCCGCACACTTAGGTTCATCACCTGCCAATTGTAACCAAGTTTCTGTCCGAATATTCTGGTCGTTGATACAATTAACAATTTATGTGCGCTTTTCCGGGGATCCTACTGTTTGAGTGTTGAAAAATGCAGTATGTAGTGGTATCCCTGGGACAGTTAACACAACGGTTGACGATTTAAGAGGTATTTTAACCAGGTTATTAAAATTAACGACAGAATTTTTAAATTGTTTGTCCGTTACAAATGACAAAGATATATATGTTCTCAAATATATTTTTTAAAACATATTTCATATATATATATATATATATATATATATATATATATATATATATATACATGTAAGTCAATTTTGTAGTAGAAATTCAGTCGATTTAGACAGTTTTGAAGGGTCAAACGTAAAAAGACTCTCTAATTGTTTTTGATGATTCTTTTTATATTTTTCTCATTTGGTACATAAATCATCTGAAAATCAAATATTAGAAAATAAGAAAACATTATTTCAGACATGTTATGAGATAATTTATGGAAAATCATCAAATGCAATTAGAGAATCAATTGAGGTTTCACCCTAAAAATTCATGAAATTAACCGATTTTCATTATCATTTTTAGTGCTATTTACCCAAGAAATTACCAAGATGTCAGCCAAAAAAAATAATTTGTATACATACACACACACACACACACATATATATATATATATAATTGTTTTTGAATTATTATCATTATACGATTTTTATTATTTGGAGTGTCAATATGCCCATCAAACTGAAGAATAAGATAATCTTTTTAATCCATTCAAAGTCAATACAGGAATGGGCATAATTCAGAGTCTGATCTCCATCACACAGAACCATAATAATATGTTCTAGGCGCAGTTCATTTAACTGTTACGGTTTCAACTAAGCTTCTTGATTGACGTAGTCGTCTATAATTATGTCAACACTAAATTGTTCTGCCCCGACAAAGGGCAGTGTAAATATTGTTCTGATGGCAATTTCAAGTACCTCTTTGTTATGTATAAAACCCCTCACGTGTTGGTACGTTATATAATATATACCTTTGATTAATTCGTAAATCATTACCTTGATTAAAATTCGTTAAAATTTAAGATTTTACGAACATATTTGTTGACAAAGTTACATATTGTTTATCAAGAAGATATCCAATTTGGTCAGTAAGTTTGAAACGTGTCTTTGATAATAACGAAGCTTTACCTTGTAGATAAACAGGATTAATGGGTTTTTGTTCTTGTACAATCAAATATCCAGAAGATAAATGTATACAGAATATATATATTAGCTGAGCTTGATTTGATTGTTCAATTTGCTTGATAGCTTCCATCAATTGCATCACATACTAGACTGACTGCAATAGTTGATGTTATATGAAACTAGTTCTGGTGAAATATATATGCTGCCACCGTACAGATCATTGGTATGTTTGAGCATAGGTTGTGCTGTCTTTCTCCATGACTCAATACTTTGTGAAAAATATATACCAATATTTTGGTTAGTTCTTTATCGCTACATTTTGGTATAATAAATGGGCAATCGCCTGGGCCTTCATATTCTTTTTCTATTATTGTATAATAATTGAATAATGGTTTTCTAGGACTGGGAAATAAAACTGCTTGTTATGATACATCTTCAACGAAAATGTCATTAACATAATTGAGATCTGATCCTATTTGATTTTAATGTTGTATTGTTTCAATGATTATCTTTTTTATATCATAATGTAATAACGACGGAAACGGATTTCGCATTTTCTTGATTGATGGATTGATCTCACAATTAATGGGATCACAATTCATATTTTTAATGTTTATATAAGTTATTTCACCACGAAAAATATAACAACGATACGCACTACTTGTACCATGTCATGGAAAATTTCCTTGATAGTTTGGAATTTTTATATTTAAAAACAATCATCTGTGATAAATTTATCTCGTGTTGGTCCTGGTGATTCTTTATATTCTGGCAGAATTCCAGACAATTCTAACACTGATCTGATTGATAAATATCTACAACATAATCCGTCGCATTATTTGATATTGCAGCTGATAATCTTGGGTCATGTTATAGCTATTTTTGACTCTCATCATGTTAAAATTTAATTCTGCGCTTTAATTCATCATTTATTTGTTCCATTTGATAATTGCCCGTTGGAATACCGTCAACACGCCATTCAGGAGTTCCATCTGGTTTATTTGCATTTGCAAATACCATAGTATTATTCGCCTGTAATCCAAAGAATGATTTTGATTTGGCCAACAATGATATACTTGTGATTGTGCAACTTACTGGAAAGTTGACGCTAAATTCAGGATTGGTCTCTCTTGCTGATATCATCGATTTTCAACGGAGTTATTTTAATAACTGTCTGTTGCAGAAGTTGATGCGAAGACATTATTATTATTATTATTATTATTATTATTATTATTATTATTATTATTATTATTATATACTAAATCATACGTTGGCATTGCCTCGTTATAAATCTTGGTCATTTTGTGAATTCGGTATATGATATAATTCTATCACTAATTCCTGATTATATAAATGAAGATAATTTGGAGTATATTAGAGTCTCTGTATGCAACTTTATTATATACTTATGCAATTTATTTTCGCTACATGAATACATACACATATATATATATATATATATATATATATATATATATATATATATATATATATATATATATATATATATATATATATATATTGTCTATGATATTAAGAATATTCAGCGAGTGTTGTTGCAGCTGAAACACGATTTGTTAAAACTGATGTTGATGTCATTGTTATTGTTGATAGCAATACGCCGGTATTCATCGATAACAGCTGATACCGAATAAAGAATTATATCAACGATAATTACACGTCATCAATATTATTTTATACTTTTGCTGTATACTCATGAACTATAGTTTATTTTGCCATTCACGCACCTGATTGTACCTGTACTGTTGCACGTCGATTGTTCAGCTCATTAGAAATAAGTAGGTGGTAGTTTAGCGATTAATTCAAGACACCAATGATAAATCGAATCGAATTATTTTTCTCTTCAGGTTCCATTTTAAATGTCACTTCCTCGTTTTACTCAAACGTCACTAAAATAAATCCAGAATATTTTGTTAGTGGATATCGCCATGATATTGTAGTAGATTTTGTAAATACTGTAACGCCTAGTACTGAGAATTTGTATATACCAGTAACCTCAGCGCGATGCTTAATGGATGTATTGAGTAACTACTATAATATTCGTTTATACGCTACCATAATTACTACGTTGTCAGTAATCTTGTTTATGTCAACGAGTTTAATATCAACCTCCTTAATGTTTCTGTTTACGTTCGACGGAAACTCACGAACGTGTTTGTGTCAGCAGTATAATCAGATCTAAGATTGAGTACTTCATTATTGATTGTCGTTAACTACTTCATCATTCTATCATCGACGTATTTCTTCCTTTCAGCGTCAATGTTTGATTCTGATTCTGGTTCTCTAAGATCAGTAATTTTCGTATTAGTCATCTTAATGATACCGGATATTGTATCACCGGATTTTGGTACTCGATTGCTAATATTACCAAATATCGTTGACATGACAAAAATGGGCTCCATTTTTCCATTACTATCGAACATAGCTTTACTGTTTTGGGTTGCTCCATTAATTCTGACGATAATATCTTGTAAACTAAGACTACTCGTTTCTTTTATCTTCTTACACTATCTTGAAATGCAACAACTTCGTATGGATCTACATTTGTAAGGTTTAATAATTCGGATATTTGATCCCTAAGGATTTTCTTTACATTTTCGTGCGATCTTCCATCAGTTGTTTGTTTTTGTTTAGCGGAAGATCTTCCGTAAATATCAAGATGTCCCAGTGAGAAGCAATAAATCGGATATAGATTAGTAAAATCTAACTGATATTTTCAAACCAGTATCTATATTTTGATCACGACCCATAAAAGTCATCAAACGATGGTATGCACGCGCTACATGATTTTGAAAAGAATTTAGTAAAATATCTGCAGATGGTTCTTGTTGGGCATTTATTCTTAAAGAAAGCTTAGAAACCCCAAGATCGTCAAATATCATGGCTGAATTGTGAATAGCAATGAAAATATGTCGTGGTGCACAAACACTATGTTGTTATGTTATGTAAATAAACAATTAACAGTATTTTAAAGATTATCTGTGATCACCGTTAACCATGGTAATGTTCATTTACCACCTTGATCCATGAAAGAAAGTAATTTTTATTCCTCAGCTATTGTTGGAGTCATTACCGGTATCCACAGTGAGAGTTTTGATAATGTTACTTTAGCCTTTAGCAGGATCAGCAACACCAGCGTCCTGCCAAATAGCTTCAATGTCAGTAGCTTTCTTTACACGAACTATTGTATGCTTGTCACCCAAATTACATGTCTAACATTTCTACAAAATCCGAAGATGTGTGATATAGGAATTGTACTGAAACATATTCAATTAACTGTTAAATTGATCGACGTGTCGCAAATCCTATGTTCAAATTATCATTCATCGATATTATTGCAGGTGTTTCTACAACTCCAGCAGCGTTTCTTACATTATCAGTAGTTACATGTTTATGTTCGTGATGATTAGAAGTGTCATTGACGAACATCAATGATGGACCTGTTGTTCTTGTATAATCATCAGAATATCTTGATTAACATATTATTGTTCTTTTTGAATTAATTCAATATTTATTCCATCAATCATATATGTGGCAAGATCTTACAACGCCATATTCCGTTTTTAACAAATCTAACTTTATCAGCAGTCGCATGTATGCAGTATTATCAGTTTTCAGAATTTCACGGTCTACTTCAACAAAAACGCTTCAGCAGGCAAATAATATATGTTTGAGTCCTGAACATGTATTTTGATTCTTCCGCATGCGTTAGGTTATCCTGCGTCATAAGAAAAAAACTGATCATGACGTGCAGATTCATCTTAAGAAATGGCGCATCCATGTCGAATGCTGGATCAGATATTCGCTTAAACATTTTATCATAATTATTATCGTATAACACGAAGACCACTTCCTACTATTAAATTCGTTGTTATATATTTGTGCTTCACCAGATAACTCTGCTACTTTCTGATTTATAGATTGATTTTTTATTTTACTGACATTTGTAGGCATCCCTTCATTGCTGGGTAATCTGTAATATATTAAAGAAATAAAATCTTGTGCGGAATCACAAAAAACAACAAATACAACTTCTTCAACGACAATCTTCTGAACCATAACCTACTCAACAGCGACCGCCATAGACTAAAGTGCATGATGAGGATAAATTTACGTCTAAAGTTCTAAGAGATATTAGGAATTAGAGACACGAATAAGAATACAAAATATCGCACATGGATACATTAAAACAGAAAAATAGGTAACAACTAAATATGTTAAAAATCTTGAAAAAAACGAAGATAATTGGGTTAAGGGTGTAAATATCCATAATTACTAATACACCTAAACATTTCTGAAATACAGGGCATATGCAATCATGTTTTACAGTGTGTAGAATGCCGTGGAATTTTTTAACATATTTTTTGTACTTTTGATCATCATTTTTCTCGTAATATGTTTAATATATCCATTTAAAAACTTATCGGTAGTTACATCAATATACAAGGGTTTTAACAATTCAGATTTTGTAACATTTTTTTAAAGATCTTTAATAACACCTTCTCTAAGTAGTTTAATCAGTTCAATATGTTATTTTCTTATTTAGGTTTTTGATAGAGACTATATCTATGTCACCTTATTCAGCATGAATTCCTTCAAGTCTTTCAAGTAATTCGTCCTGTCTGTCAGGTGGTTGATAATCAGTTATATCAGTTCGAAAATCTTGTATAAGTTTCTTTGTTTTCTTAGCTCTTTCTGCTATTTTACCAGCTGCACTGGCAGTTTGTTCTAACGTTGGACGAAGGCCTTCAGTAGCTTCTGTAATTCGTTCAGTAACTTTTGTCACATGTTTTAATAATTGTTCTGATCGTTCCGCAAACTCAACCTGATACTCCTGACGTTCTTGTAATTTTTGTTCTGACAGAATCACGGCCTTGAAAAATATTTTTGATTTCTTCTAGTCGCTCTCGAACTAATCTAGCTGTATAAGATTCTGTAGCTGTTTCCATATTATTGATATATAATAATAGTCTAATGACAGCAGCGGAGAGGGCGTGACTTCAATAAAACGAACTCACAAATTTGAAATATTACTAACGACAAAAGACAAAATAACAAACTAAGCTAACCCATTTTGAGAAACTCTCGGTCAGTTACAGGCGTTATGGACCTTTTATTTTTCAGTTTCGTTCGAAGTTTTTTAAAAAAAATGACATTTCAGCAGAAAGGTCTGTTCACCCTATCTGATAAATTTGTATAACATTTGTGCCTGATAACATAAATAAAGTTATCTACTTGACATAAAAAGTACAGTTAACTTACTCGTCACCATAACCATGAAGCATCAAAGCACGCATTGACGCTAACAAATATTCACCGATCCGTCCACAGAGTTTTAAACCATCCGACAAGTACAATCCACAGTTACCAATGTTTAACAGTGCATATCTTCTTTTTCTCGAAGGATTCGCATTTACAGCCATATTCTATGATTTTCGGTGCAATATTGCATCTGCAAATATTGAACATCTGCGCAGCAAAGAATAAAGATGCAGCGACAAATAAGCTAATGTAATTGGCATTACAAGAAAATCAACGCGGTGTCTTCTCAAACAATTATGTTCATGTCCTATTGACAATATTGTTGGTTACATGTTCCCAAACTACAGTATACTTGGTCCCTAGAGAATGCCATTTATAACTTTTTATTTAATCAAATAACATTCCTGATTTCAAAATTATTTTTGATATTTCTTGTGATATTGTTTTTTTGCGATCATGACCTATTTATTGCTTGATAACTTATTGACAGTTTTAGAACATAATTAGAGCTGCATTAATTTAGAGAATTTAATTGTAAGCCAAATTGGTGATACAATAGCTGACATAATAACATTCAAATACTGATACGGCTAATCTCAGACTGGAAAAAGATAAGTTAATTTACATGTTTTGCTTTGTGGTTGTAGATGATATTTTAAGATAATTATTACATGTAGGTAAATATGTTTTCTTTGATTTGGGTTCAGGACATTGGTATTCCACTCGGGAATGCCGGGTGTGCCTGATGTTTCCCTTGTTCTTTACTAACATTTAAGTAACTGACCTGATTTTGTTGATAACATAATAAAGTTGTAGACATAAACTGTTGACCCTCATCCTGAGACCCTTGTTGTGACTTAGGTTTTCATGTTAATATCGTTTACATCACAATTATTTATTCCTATATAAAAATTGAAGTGCAATTATTATTTTAGTTGTATTCAGTTTTAATTTGGGAGAATTTATTTCTTTCAATTATTCATTGAATTACAAAGTGTTCATTGGCTCGAGAACTAAATCACTATTTTGTATTATTGTGAATTCATTCTGGATTATTTCATTGTAATACATCACGACTCTTGGAACATAAGCACATTAACTATTGACATATCTGTACCTTCGTGACTGGAATTCGTTCGGAACGCCATTAGAATTAATTTGGACTATTCTATACTTTTAGACTTGTGATAGAACTGTTAGGAATATTTGGATCTAATTCACAGTATATATGTTCACTTTGTATTCAAGGGAAACAAACTAATTGCTGAATTTGATTAAAACATGTTGGTTTTTCGGACTTTTATCTTCTTTTGTGGTTTTATTGAAAGGATTCCTTTATTAATAAAGGTCAGTGTCCATTGGTCAGTGTCCATTGGTCAGTGTTCATTGGTCAGTGTTCATTGGTCAGTGTTCATTGGTCAGTGTCCATTGGTCAGTGTTCATTGGGATTCCTATGCCAGCTCTTAAAAAAACACATCACTTTCTGAACGTTTTATAACCCTAACTTAAATCTTGTATTTATTTAAGTTGTATTCTATATGCACTGGACCATTACATTCCAATTTTACAAAATTGATTTAATGAATAAAAGGTTGCTGATTGAACATTATGTTCACCACAGATATTCTGTATTTCAGTGCCAAGAATGTTAACATAAATCGGACATCTGAACAATTCAGGAAATGTGTAAAACGTTAAAAATCGTGGTTTTCATAATATAAAATGAATAAACAGAAATTATATAATCCAATGTTTGCACAGACTGACGCTGCTGTCATATATTTCCATATATAGCAAACTTGTATAGATGTCTATAGCAAAACCAATAGTGTAATAAAAACCGATGAGAGAAAACAATACGAGAATGTATTCACGTGACACGGATATGAATTTTTCGAATACCTATAAAACTTTGAACATTTGATAGCGATTATTCAAACATTTATTCTTCTCTCGATGGAGAGGAATGACGTGCAAAAATTACGAATGTTATGAGCGTATAACCTACCTTACATCTAGGTAGACAGGTATATAAGAACAAGGCGGGGTTTACACTGTCATTTCGAGCGTGTGATGTAAACATAAATACGAGTGCACATAACTATTATATATAACTTCATAGGTAAGAGAATCATATCTTAGTAAACCTTTGTGCATGAACTGTAGGTACACCATTTAGACGGAAACGTATTCATATTGCAAGGTAAGTTAACTTCACAAAGCATTGCTAAAGAGATGTTACTGCGCACACCTAATTAATCAACGTTTGAAATATGACAATCACCATTCTTTAGAGTGCGTTTCAAATAGTGATTACAAATTAATGATTGTTTGTTTATTCGTTTTTTAAATACGAAACAAGGTTGTTACTCTGTACAATTTGGATCTATTCTGCTCAACCATAATGGAATGGCTTTTTAGTAAGGTTTGACTCCTTGTTAAAACCTTTTGGTTTGTTTTCACTATATATCTGTTCAAGTTATAAATAATCTGATTTTAATGACAAAACCTTAACTGTTGTTAGTTTTCATGTAAAATGAACAAATAATCACACAAGGAAAACACAACATTGTTGGTTACATGAATGATGAAGTGAAATAATTCCAAACGTGAAATTACTGTATTTCATAGCATGGCATATCAGGGTCGGGACGTGCGAGAGATACATATCCAATCGTACTTGTAAATATGTAAATTCGCACCACTATGTATGTAAATCTACACCGAGCCCTTTGAGTGCCACATTAAATCATAAACAACATAATAGATCTACTGTTAAGCAGGCCCTGATAATTAGAGCCTCTGAGCGACATTGTCAGGCCACATTTTTCATAAATGCACATGTATATTGGACAATATAGTAGTTGCTAACATTTGTCATTACCAGCACGACATCAGCAGGCAAGTTAAAGCACAAAGGACTAATAAGGACACAGATAAATGCACTGATACATGTTTATTTTTGTCTTCCTCTTTTAAAACATCTTTTGTTTGGATTGCAAATATTATTTAAAACTGCCATATACGCATGTTGTTGCAATCGTAAAATATGTCTGTCGTCTACAATAGATACGAAAAACGTATGTTGAACACCGTACTATTTCAAATCGATGTACAACAAATAAAACACCCACAAGCTATTTTTAGGAGCTGTTGTTTATAACGATGATTACAATGGGGATTTTACATACTTACTGCTTGGCAACAATTCAATGCATAAAAATACGTGTTCCCAATTTCAAACGTTGATTTTACGAAAAATATGTTTATGTACGTCACCTATTTACAGTTGACTAGATTGAAATTGTAAAAAAATACCGTCAGAGTAAGAATTAAAAAAAAAATCACAAGCAGCCTATGTTCGTTCTTATTGATGTAGTTCATTAAGAGTCTGATATCTTATTAAGACAAAACTTAGAGAAAGCTTGATGAAGTTTATACTTCTAATCAATTGTTCTAAAGGAGAACACGAATCTGTATGATGGTACAAATCGTGCAAGAAAGATGCAATACTCACAAATAATTCATTATCCATGTGTAGAACATTGATATAGGTTGTTTAACGTTTCAGTCAGAGGTCTTTTAGCTCAACATTTATCTACCATTTTATTTATCTACCTTTATATATATATATCTATATATATATATATATATATATATATATATATATATATAGATATATATATATATATATATATATATATATATATATATATATATATATATATATATATATATATATATATATATATACGATAATGGGAGAGGCAGGTACTGATGTAAGAAGGGGAAAATATAGGGGTTAATTTTGTATTTTGCAGCAGTATTGAATCTATAAGATAGTGAAAACAGAAATAATAAGGACATTTTCATTAGTTATGAGATCCTACCATTAATCCAATTGTTACGATCTAACTTTCCAAAAACTGTCTACATGTGTTACCACAGTAAATTTAGTTTCTATATTCTAACTTGCTAAGATATATATATATACATGTGTTACCACAGTAAATTTAGTTTCTATATTCTAACTTGCTAAGATTATACATGTGTTACCACAGTAAATTTAGTTTCTATATTCTAACTTGCTAAGATGTATATACATGTGTTACCACAGTAAATTTAGTTTCTATATTCTAACTTGCTTAGATGTATATACATGTGTTACCACAGTAAATTTAGTTTCTATATTCTAACTTGCTTAGATGTATATACATGTGTTACCACAGTAAATTTAGTTTCTATATTCTAACTTGCTAAGATGTATATACATGTGTTACCACAGTAAATTTAGTTTCTATATTCTAACTTGCTAAGATGTATATACATGTGAGCTCGTTAGATTATTTGTCTTTATAATAGATGGTGAATGAATAGAAAGGAAATTTATGGTCGTTCGAATTACACGTCTCCCATTCCACACCTATTTACCTTACTTTCGACAGATCGTAACCACCGTTCTCAACAATTGTCATGAGCTGATTATTGTTCTTACTGAAACGGATCGTTCTTTTAGTGTTCATTGGTATAATACAACAAAACGGTTAAAATATTGGTTCTTGAAGGATATTTACAAGCATAAAGCATCAATATTTACTACACTTAACCCAATTCATCATCATCGCAAGCAGCACAGACATCAAAAGTCATCGTTTGTCCTCAATATATAAAGTTAGAACTTGCACAATTTACTGAAATGTCAACAAAAAACACATATCTCAAGAAATATTGTTTGCTTTCATCACGTTGATTAGACTGGCATTCATTGTTTAGAATAAAACTTTGCAAATAAAGTCATTGTTCTTGAAAGGCATCACCTGATCATAAGAGAAAGATCTCTACTGATGAGACCAGAAATAGTTCAATGTAGTTTACGCTATAAATTTAGATATGTATTCAAATTACAAATCGAGCGCTAGAAATTTAGATTTGTATTCAAATTACAAATCGAGCGCTAGAAATTTAGATTTGTATTCAAATTACAAATCGAGCGCAAGAAATTTAGATTTGTAATCAAATTACGAATCGAGCTTTCTGGTTTCTGTGGTGTTCAAAGTTTCATAAAGAGGTGAAATGACAAGGTCATATTTAAAGCAAATAGAGTATGATCCCTATTTGAGAATTCTTGCATATATAATATAAAAAGAACATGTCAGAGGTCATTAACTCTATGCTTAATTTTCTTCACAACGACCGAGGCACAGTCATACATTACATATATTGTACCAGATATATAATTTATGAAGTCTTGAAATGCTTAATTCGATGATTCGTCATACTACATTCATGACAAGAAAAACGCGACTTTCAGCAGTGAGCTTATTATTATTTCACTAAATATTATTATTATTGCACAAAATATTATTATTATTATTATTATTATTATTATTATTATTATTATTATTATTATTATTATTCCAGAGAGGTGGTATTTGGATAGCTCTATTTTGTGTTGAGCACATACCGCTTACGTAGCCTTATATCATTCAGCTTTTGTAATTTTTGGCGGTTACAATAATACCACTTACGCAGCCTTATATCATTCAGATTTTGTAGTTTATCGCGGTTACAATAATACCACTTACGTAGCCTTATATTATTAAGATTTTGTACTTTATCGCGGTTACAATAATACCACTTACGTAGCCTTATATCATTGAGATTTTGTACTTTATCGCGGTTACAATAATACCACTTATGTAGCCTTATATCATTGAGATTTTGTACTTTATCGCGGTTACAATAATACCACTTACGTAGCCTTATATCATTGAGATTTTGTACTTTATCGCGGTTACAATAATACCACTTACGTAGCCTTATATCATTGAGATTTTGTACTTTATCGCGGTTACAATAATACCACTTACGTAGCCTTATATCATTCAGTTTTTGTAATTTTTGGCGGTTACAATAATACCACTTACGTAGCCTTATATCATTGAGATTTTGTACTTTATCGCGGTTACAATAATACCACCTAAGCAGCCTTATATCATTCAGATTTTGTACTTTATCGCGGTTACAATAATACCACTTACGTAGCCTTATATCATTCAGATTTTGTACTTTATTGCGGTTACAATAATACCACTTACATAGCCTTATATCATTCAGATTTTGTACTTTATCGCGGTTACAATAATACCACTTACGTAGCCTTATATCATTCAGATTTTGTACTTTATCGCGGTTGTTAAGATTGAATTTTTAGTAAAATTAATAAGATTGATATTTTCTTTGAATTGTATTAAATTAATGTTTTATTTATTTATATGTAAGTAGTTTCTAAAATATATTAAAGGTAATTTCACTTGTTTTTGAAGTACAACTATACAGAATAGAAAAGGTTGCTGAACAAGTGGGAAAAAAAGGCAGTGTGTATAAAGTATACTCCCTAACATCAGTAAAAATAACTAATGTACAGTGTTGTGTAAGATTGAATACCATAATACATGCGTTTACTGACTTAGCTACAGTTCTAGGTTTCATTAGTAAAAATATGTCTCTGACCTAGTGATTGGCAAAGGTTCAATTCGGTTAATGAAGGTGAAGTAACTTCTCTCTCTCTCTAAGAGGCTTCTATACATCACAAAACAAGATGGCTTCCAACTGACGGATATCCATATTTGGTCTGACGTCGTTAAGACAAATATAAGATTGAGTCTTATGACGTCAATAAGATGGTTTTCACCCGCTGGAACTGGTCTCGACCAGATTGTAGAGTTCGTAGTTTTCCGTCTGATGCATAGAAGGGTATGACCTTGTCTAACCCTGAATCTGGCCGCAAACGTATATAAAGAAATGCCCGAATCAGGTCAGATCAGTTATTCGCATCAGCAGAAAACTGACGTTGACTCTTCAATTTCAGATATGTAGTGTAGCTGTTTTATCATCGTGGCGCTCTCTTTAAGAGAGCCTGACTTCTTTCTTCTTTCTCTCTCTCTTACCATGGATATAGACGTTCCCCAACTTACGAGTAATTCCTTCTCATAGCAAGAAATGAGAAGAAGGTTATGTAAAGCTAATAATAACATACATAACAGAAACTTTTACATAACACGGTTACAATAATACCACTTACGTAGCCTTATATCATTCAGATTTTGTACTTTTTGGCGGTTACATTCATACCACTTATGTAGCCTTATATCATTCAGATTTTGTACTTTTTGGCGGTTACAATAATACCACTTACGTAGCCTTATATCATTCAGATTTTGTACTTTTTTGCGGTTACAATAATACCACTTACGCAGCCTTATATCATTCAGATTTTGTACTTTATCGCGGTTACAATAATACCACCTAACAGCCTTTTATCATTAAGATTTTGTACTTTATCGCGGTTACAATAATACCACTTACGCAGCCTTATATCATTCAGATTTTGTACTTTTTGGCGGCTCCAATAGTGGTACTTTCTATAGTAGTTCTGAGTTCTGGGTTGAGTGTTAAGCACGATTTTAGCGGATTGTCCGCGAGGTGATTAGGTTTAATTTATTATGCTATTATTTGCTTTGTTTCATACTATTTTAGTATCTCCAAGCACTTTCTAATCACCTTCTGTTTCTGTTTCTTCTTCTTCTTCTTCTTCTTCTTCTTATTATTATTATTATTATTATTATTAGTAGTAGTAGTAGTAGTAGTAGTAGTAGTAGTATTAGTAGTATAGTAGTAGTAGTAGTAGTAGTAGTAGTAGTAGTAGTATTGATCTTCTGCCTTCTTTATATTGGGAAATTCAAACTAGCCCTATATGCCACGCAGATATGGGCATGTTACATATTTTCGTCACTGGTGACGTTGTCTTCTCCCTGCTTTGTGTCCATTATCAATGTGTGTGTGTGTGTGTGTGTGTGTGTGTGTGTGTGTGTGTGTGTGTGAATGGCATTTTAACATGGTTTTAACAATTGTTGTCATACTACGATGTCTGCAATGTGGCAGTTTATTACAATGATGTCTAGCACTGAGGCATCATGCTGCATGATGTCCTACCCAGTCACATTATCCTGACACCAGGCTGACCAGTTATAACAATAATCTATTTATGATGAACATCATGCGAAGCAGCTGTTAATAACATTTGTATGAGTCTTGGGTATGACTCGGCCGGGGATCGATCTCCCGCGTCCAAGACTGACTCTCTAACTACTATGCCACCGAAGCGTACTCCCATCAACAACAATATCGATTGATGTTTTTCCAAACTGTTGCACGCCTTATTACATACTTACCTACCCATTCTATGCCTCAACTCACAACATGCACGAAAATGCAGGTGGGACACAGAGGAGTTAGGATCAACATGTACCGATATATGAATGAGGTGAAGATCAAAGGTCAAAGGTTGAGATGAAGGTCAAATCGATTGACTGTTGAATGTCATGTATTTAATTTGCATTCTGTTTATTTTATCATTAGCTGCATTGTAAAAGACAGGTAATTACACGTACTTAATTTATCAAACTCAATGCCTATCATGAAGTTTAAAGATGGTAAGGTCAGTTCAGATTTGTTCCATAAACAGAGATATATACTTGAATACATGTTTAATGCATACATACATATACATTTATAGAAGTTCGAAGTTTAGCTTTTAGTGTTTCTAATCAATATGCAAATATAAAATAGGCCATAACATGTAAGATTCCGATTGATATCACAAAATACTGTTTAGGAATTGTTTCAGTCAGCGATCATGTTCTATTATTGAGACAATCTTGTTCCATACTTTTGCAAAAGATGAAACAATAAAATATCAAAAAGATCTCAACAATTGCAACCGAGATCCGCACACTCGTTGATTTTCAATTACAAGTTTTCATCGACCATATTTGTTTTTATCTTTATGGTTAATCATTTGAAACTAGGATAAAATACACCACACATTTGATGATTTCGCAACTGTTGTTCTTGTTTGTATTTTTTTTTAACTAGGGCTAGATAACACAAAATCCTCTCATTGGAAATGGGGCTTCAGATACAAGACGACGTCGAGTTACAAATTGGACATGATCCTTATAAAGACTAGAAAAATACACAACTTATTCAATGTGTCGACATTCTCGCTAAAGTTATCGAATCAAGGTAGAAAATAGGAACATTGTTGCGGGTTAGTACACTAAACAACCGCTTATCAAATCCTCGAGATTTTTATTGCCGTAATTTGGATTTTTCTCAGAATTTATACTTCACTTTTACTCGACACTCAAATTGTAATTTCAGCATTTGAGAATTATGTATTAATGTATGTAACGGAACACTGTCTCGATTATGTGTACCTTGCCGTGAACCAATTTGAAATCTGTAGTCATTTCATTACGGCAATATTTTCAAATATACCTAAGAGAAGATTGTACATCAATGTCAAATTGCAATTCCTTAAATGAGCTCAGGTTGTTTTTGTCTTGAATTGCAAATACAAAATTCCAAAGTGTACAAAACATCTTCCTAACTTTAATACATCGAACAAAGCAAGAAATTCTAAATTTTGATTTTTCTGCCTTCACAATATTCTGATGTTCGGTCGGTAAATAATCTTTTCAACTACTAGACTATATCTTCTTTTTATTATCAAACATTTGTTATCTCGGCTGGTTACTTACCCCGGCTCTTGCTTCTTGTCATGTACTGAAACAGTGGCCTAGTGATTACAGCGTCCGCCTCAGATGTGGGAGGTCGTGGGTTCGATCTCCGGCTGAGTCATACCAAATACTTATAAAAATGGTACTAACATCGTAGTGATATGACTCACAAATTGTTAAAGCTACGTTACAGATTCAAAACACACACACACACACACGCGCGCGCGCGCAGTTCTTGCCATGCGATCTGAAAAACCAAATCTCATCTCCACAGCGCTGTGACTGCAAGCATTCGTCGACACAATGAATGCAAATACTTGTCACCCCAGCCACTACAAGCATCATTGGCGAAATGTTGGCTTGCGAGGGAAAGACATATTCGACCTTGCGTATCACATAATCCAAATAATTAAAAAATAGCGCTTGATTCTTCGAGCAAGATGTTCAATCCAGTATCCTGTTAAACAATTAAATCAAATTAAAAGTCAATTATGCATAGTTACATACTTTAAATTGCACCACATCATGTGTTACCCCAAATTTTCCCCTTTTTTATTATTTTTTTTTAAATGTAAAATTGCCTATAGCATATGTTTCTGCTCGCACTCAATTAATGTTCTTGATGTTAATATACCATCGCAAAACGGCATGCGTAGATATGAAAATCGGTAAATTCGCTAGCGATACTGATTTTGTTATCAAAAATATGTTACATTTTTACACATTTAGATCAATGTAGACTGATGAGAACCGAGTTAATTGTCATAAAATGAAGACGTGATTAATAAGATACATAAAGACATTATATACTGTTAGATAGCTTTATTTGTATGCTTTGTTGGCTTCCATCGCGTCATGTAGATTTGCTCGCCGGAAGAGCATTGCATCATGGATAAATTAGGGGAATTTATAAATCAAGGGGCGTAACAACTGTTATTGAAAAGGCTTATACGTTAATCTCCTTTACTAAACCTTATTGTCTTTACTATACCTTACGGACTTTACTAAACCTTATTGTCTTTAATATACCTTACGGACTTTAATAAACCTTATTGGCTTTACTATACCTTACGGACTTTACTAAACCTTATTGGCTTTCCTATACCTTACGGACTTTACTAAACCTTATTGTCTTTACTATACCTTACGGACTTTAATAAACCTTATTGTCTTTACTATACCTAACGGACTTTAATAAACCTTATTGGCTTTACTATACCTTACGGACTTTACTAAACCTTATTGTCTTTACTATACCTTACGGACTTTAATAAACCTTATTGTCTTTACTATACCTAACGGACTTTACTAAACCTTATTGGCTTTACTATACCTTACGGACTTTACTATACCTTATTGTCTTTACTATACCTTACAGACTTTACTAAACCTTATTGGCTTTACTATACCTTACGGACTTTAATAAACCTTATTGGCTTTACTATACCTTACGGACTTTACTAAACCTTATTGGCTTTCCTATACCTTACGGACTTTACTAAACCTTATTGTCTTTACTATACCTTACGGACTTTACTATACCCTATTGGCTTTACTATACCTTACGGACTTTCTTTCCATAGGAATTCCCGGTAAATAGTCATAATGCTCAGGCAGCTTCTTCAATGGAAAGATTCGTCTTTCCGTTTTATTATCTCGTCAGTAGCATGGCATATTCACGACAGTTACGCTACAATAGTAAAGCACATCCCACTATTTTCTTGTCATAACAATGTCGCAATCTGACTTTATAATTTTTTCCGACATATAATATAGTACATGTATTGCTCATAATGTGTGTCCAACGTGCTCTAAAGATGAATGAAAGCTGCGGGCGTATTAATGTGGTTAAATATCTGTATAACCATAAACATACTGTAATTATTACAGACAATTCAAAAGAGTTCATATAATTAAATTAAATTTATTTAAATTCTCGAAATCAAATGCAATTAATTTGTGTTAACCTAACGAATGATCGTCACAGTCGATAAGATATAAAAACTAAACGTGATGTTATCAAATTGTCTTCAGATTGAAAAACACTATGCCGAAATTGCACGATATACATATAAATCTTGAAATATTTACATTTCTTCCGCCGTATTTCGTGAAAATTTTATATTTTCCGATACAGTAAGGATTGTCTCATACAGTCCTGTTTTATCTAGTACCCATCCAATTTCTTAAATATATACAGATACTGTTCGACACTCAACCTTCTAATAAGTGTGTTAACGTACATAACACTGACCGAGATTGCAAATGTGTATTACTACAGAAATGTTTAATAGTTATTTCTCAGCAGGGTCGCTACTTTTCGTCGATTTACCCATTCTATGTTATGTCGGCATTTTTTCTATCCATACGTTATGGCCCCGGTATTTTTCCACCCACAGTCTACACATTCTTAGCCGCCATGCAACTGATCCTTAAGTTATACATGTTCGTACAGGTCTTTGATCGTTCCGTAAAACGTTTACATCCTGTTTTAGAGTCACCTTTATGATCAAAACGTACAGGTCATTGATACGACATTACAAGCAATAAACAAACAAGTTGGAGCTCTTATGACGACCTTGACTATTTTGTTTTGAAACATATTTATTTATTTCAAGAATTTCAAAGTTTAGTTCAAAACAATGGATTTGAAAATCGTTCTTAACATGTTTTTATTCATTCATCTCCAAACAAAACAGACATCACATTTAAAATCTAAAACACATGGGATACAATATATAACTTCCAGTGGTATCCAGGAGTAGGCGAATTTATGTGACGAAAATGTACATGCAAGACAAATATTTAATATAGTACCAATTGGTATAAATATAGAAACATATATCACCGTATCTATCCAAAGAAATTAGGTACTGATTGATAGCCATTCCTAAGATACAGAAGCGTCTGTTAACTTAGTTTGATAATTGCAACTTCATATATTATATTGAGATGGGTTGGGGGTCATATATTGAGATGGGTGGAATGAATAAAAGGATACAAGTGTGGGGGGGTGGGAGGGTGTTAAATATTTATCACTGCATGTGTTTTCATAGACCATCCTTGGATAATTAGGTAAATTTGGAATATCAGTGTGTTGTTCTTAAACTCATCCATACTGGCTTTGTTTTCATAATAATGATAGCACATGACAAATAAACCGTGTTTTAAAAACAAGAGCACATCAATTTTTCTAAATACAAATGAATCCAAACTATTCCTTGCAGATATAATGCTTAGTTATATACAAAGACAGACCAAAAAAACGGAATACTGACAATGTAAAGAAATCAAGATGAAAAAGATGGCTGAAATAGTAAATCTTTGACTCTTAAATGGGAAATCTCCAACTTTTATGATGTCCTCGTTTGCTCTGGTTGTTGTTCAATGATTACCATATACGATGTATTTCATCTTTTCTTGTCAAATGTCAGTTGAGGATAATGTTTTAGGATAACTTCTGTTTCTCTAATTGCAATCGATGATTACGATTTATTTGCTTTCTCTGCTTGTCAATTGCAGATTACCTATTAGGATATCCTTGTTTTCTCATATTGTTACTCGAGGATCATCATATAAGATGTATTTGTTTTCTCTGCTTGTCAGTTGAGGATTACTAATTAGGATATCCTTGTTTTCACTAATTGTTACTCGGGGACTACCATAAAAGATGTATTTGTTTTCTCTGCTTGTCAATTGAGGATTACAAATTAGGAAAATCCTATTTTCATAAATTGTTACTCGGGGATTACCAAACATGAGATTATGTCAATCTAACCTTGTCATAAATATAAATATGACAATGCTGTACAAATATGTTTTGATATTTCGATTTAATGTTAATTTTAATTTTTATAGTATATTTAGACGAGATTAAGATTCTGAAAATTGAAATGACATATATCATTTTGTCAGGTATGGTCTGAATTAAATATCGGGTCAAAGTAATATTAGAAGTCAATTTAATATATCTTCGATATATTTAATCACATGGCTGGATGAAATAATTTAGTGACAGAGTAACTCAAGTTTTTTAATAAAATAACTGTAATTGATAGTATCAATCCGTAGCTCTTAGATTTATTTTTAAAAATTAACATTAAACACTGTGGCAAGGTATATGATGTCAAACAGGATATATCCTCTTCCTGGTGAATAATGACTGATTACTTTTACGTCAGAGTTAGGTTTTGAAATGTAATGTGATTTATCTAAAAGCTCCAAAAGGAAATTTAGTAATGATGGTTACCTAAGCCTGGTGCAGTTTTAATACTCGTCATATTCTCTGGGCACACAGATAAAACTACTACAAACAATAATTTTAAGTGTTGATGTCACTTGCATGTAAACCATTTGCTGTACTGATGTACTTCTCTCCAGGTAAAACGGTCATAGTTGCCTACTCCGGATGCAAAATAGCTATAGAATTATGTACATAGACACCGAAAACTAATGGCAATGAAAACAGATTATAAACAAAAATTCGCTGAAGTAAATGAATCGCAAATGAATCTATTACAACGAAAAAGAGCTGAAACTAAATAAAACGGCCTTAACAAAATTATTAGTTGTGTTATTGCTATGTATAGAGAAATAGAAGAACTCAGTCAACTGTTGAAAAAAATGTGGCTGTTTGAAGTAAGTTACATACGAAGACTGTTACTTTTTAATAGTGGGGTAAACTTGCTAAATCATTTTCCATATAATAACGACCGCATCCCGAACGCGTCTGACGGATTGCTGTTGCAGTTTCGGTTCGTGCGATCATCTTGTTATTTATGTCCTGATATAATTAGTTCAGGACGACTACCGCCAATTTCTTCACGGTTTAACGTCTTTAAAGAGCATAAACAAGCATCGTTAATTTTGCACCTGTTGAAATTTCTGTATTTCGTAAACCAAACTAAACATCTACTTCATGAAGGTTAAATAAATATAGTATGTCCTTTTCTATTGATTTGCATTACCTCACCTGAGAAAATCATCAAAACAATCAAAACACGACAAGAAATTTTACCTGTTCAAGTATTACGGAATGTTTTGTATTCGTTCACATAAACGAACAGAACACTACTTTATTTAGAGTAAGAATCTTTTACCGTCAATGAGCGCGCACACATAGGGGAAAGAGGGAGGTCTTGCCCCATCCCCTGGATTTCACCTGTAAACATTCATTATAGCCGAGTCCTTAATATATCCATTCTAAGCGGGCCCGTTGCAAGTCCTCAAGCTGGACAGTTTAGGCCAGTTCAATGCCGGTCCTCAACCTATGCAAGAGTTACAGGTTTTGTGCTTGTGCTTGGTCTTATCATTTAAAGTTTTCATATCGTCATCTATGTACCGTTATCAGCATTCATACAAAAGGTCGCATATTCGGGTATTAAAATACATATACAAGAACAATGGATTGGAAACACGTCGGGTTTATATTAATCCTTTTCTGAGCTATAAAGGCCTTAGTTTCAAACATTGCGACATTACATATTCGACATGAATATCAAATTCATTTGGAGTAATTGTATCAACGTACATTTAATGTAAAAACACTTGTGTCATCTTATATTATACAAAATATTTGCTGATTGGTTTCACGATAAATTTAATAGTTTTGCAAAATAGTGCCGTGGAAACGGCTACTAAGTACCCTTCGCCAAGAAACGCCGAGGCAGCCTAATTTTGCTGGCTTATAATAATAATAATAATAATAATAATAATAATAATAATAATAATAATAATTAATAATAATAATAGCAATAATAATAATAGTAATAATAACGATAATGATAATGATAATAACAATGATAACAATAATGATAAAAAATTATAATGAGGAGTTTCTAATAGCACCTAATCTTTAGAAGCTCTAAGCGCTTTACAATATATATATATATATATATATATATATATATATATATATATATATATATATATATATATATATATATATATATATATATATATATATATATATATATTGACATGGCTACAAAAAGACACAATGAAATCAGAAAACATAAATACTGAAAATATTTGAGGTAGGTAAACTTATTAGGTCTTGAAGTTTTCTTCTTGCAGTCGAAGTGTGGTTAGAATAAGATTTTAAGATTTTTAAACGAATGGGAGATTAGAAACTGGGCGGTAGTTCTAAAATCGTTGTGGTCAAGTGTTGGTTTCTTCAGCAGAGGCTTTACAATGGCAGTTTTGAAAAATGGTGGATATTCCCCGGGTGAGACAGCGGTATTAATAACATCAGTCAGTGAATGCAATATTTGATCTAAGCACTGAAGCACCACTGATGATGGTATTTGATCACGTTCACATGATATGGGTATCGAACCTGCTTCCCTTGGATTACAAATCCGATTGTCTACCAGCCAAGCTACCTCAGATCCCCTATGACAAAAAGATGGAAATATGTATCTCAGTGTCCGTTCATGGACCATAAGTACAGAAAAATTATTTGTAAACGTTAATAACATGATGAAGAAAGAGTTAGTACATTTTAGATTACTTGATATATTTGTATGCATGTGAGTGGGTAGGCGTTTGGGTGGGTGGGTACATGTGTGCATGAGTGTCTGCCTTTGTGCTGAGGTGATGGCGCATGCGTGGGTTTATGTCGACCATACTTCCAAGGTATTGAAGGATTCAAATGTGACGACATTAAATCCGTTGAAATGCTACTAGACAAATGGAAGACCAAGACATGAAAAAGTTACATTGTTTCTTGTTCATAAGTTACGAGATCCAAGCTTACTGAAATAGTAAATATATGGCTCTGAAAAAGAACATAACAAACTTTGAAGGTGTCCTCGGTTTTGTAAGTTAGTCAGTTGAGGACTTTCATATAAATTGTCTTTATTTTCTCTGCGTGTTAATTGAAAAGATTAACATATATAATGTCTCGTTTTGGAAGCGTAAGAGGATTACCATATGAAATGTCAGCGCTTCATCAACGTGTTAGTTGAGGATTATTATTTAAATGTCCTCATTAGATAGTGGAGTTTTGGTTACCTTATAAATGTCCTCATTTTCTTTGCGTACTAGTGGAGGGTTGGTAACCTTATAAATGTAATTTTCTTTGCGTACTAGGGGAGGGTTAGTTACCTTATAAATGTCTTAATTTTCTTTGCGTACTAATTGAGGGTGACCTTATAAAGTGTCCTCGTTTGGTAAGCTTGTAAGTTGTTTATTACCATATAGATTCTCCTCGCTCTCTCTCTCTTGGCGTGTTAGCTGAGGATTACCATTTAAGAGAGTATGCAAATCCAAATGAACATAATTCTGGCAGTGTAGATTTTGTTCCCCATGCTTTCAATTACTACAAAGAACACAGAGGAGATTAAAAAATATTACATTAAATATGTGTTCTCTTAGTTCCATGCAATATTGCCTGAAATCTCACTGTAAACGTTTTACGGTCATTCTGTTTTGTTTAGTTCCATGCAATATTGCCTGAAATCTCACTGTAAACGTTTTACGGTCATTCTGTTTTGTTTAGTTACATCCGTCTTTAAGAATCGCCACAAGTTTAAAACATAAAAGCTGGTTCTTATTTCAGTCATTATCGCATTCCAGTCCCTCATCGTCGCTGGATGAAAGAAAGGAATAATGCAGTCTTGATTTCTGCATATCATCGATATATAGTTTTGCACTCTTGTGAAGAAGAAAGAAAAACAGCAAACGTTTGCCTATTTAAACGCATGTATTTACTGTGAAACTCTTTCATGATACAGTTTGAAAACCTGTAGTATTCTGTACTTCTCTTGTCTTCCAAGTACTAAGTTGTCTAGTTTACTAATGTTACAATTCTATCTACCTGTTGTGTTTTTTTATTCCCAGAGACGTGTCTAATGTATAGTCGTCCCATACTATAACGGTATATTCGATCGGGGGAGAGAAAGAAAATATTAGTTTTGTAATGCTGAGCGATTTAAGGAGAATTTAGACTTTCATAGCCGATTTGCACGAAATAAATCGTTGAAATTACACTCGTACTATGGCTTTGTTGTGTACGGTATGAATACAGTATCACATGTACGGTCTGAAGACATTATCACATGTACGGTCTGAGCACTTTATTACATATACCGTCTACATTATCACATGTACGGGCTGAAGACTTTGTCACATGTACGGTCTGAAGACTTTGTCACATGTACGGTCTGAAGACATTACCACATGTACGGTCTGAACATATTATCACATGTACGGTCTGAACACATTATCACATGTACGGTCTGAGCATATCATATATACGGTCTTAACACATTATCACATATACGGTCTGAACATATTATCACACGTACGGTCTGAACACATCACATATACGGTCTTAACACATTATCACATATACGGTCTGAACATATTATCACATGTACGGTCTGAACACATTATCACATATACGGTCTTAACACATTATCACATGTACGGTCTGAACATATTATCACATGTACGGTCTGAACACATTATCACATGTACGGTCTGAACACATTATCACATGTACGGTCTGAACATATTATCACATGTACGGTCTGAACACATTATCACATGTACGGTCTGAACACATTATCACATGTACGGTCTGAACACATTATCACTTATAGGTTTGAAGACATTATCACATGTACGGTCTGAACACATTATCACATGCACGGTCTGACACATTATCACATGTACGGTCTGAACACATTATCACATGCACGGTCTGAACACATTATCACATATACGGTTTGAAGACATTATCACATGTACGGTCTGAACACATTATCACATGTACGGTCTGAACACATTATTAGCTTAAAATGGCTATGAAATTAGATATTAAATATATCCTTAAAAAGAGTTGGATCAGATGGTTAAGTGAAGTTGTCAACAATTTAAAAATTAAAATACATGGATAATGTTACGCAACCACGCATTTCTCATATTATTTTTGAGCCAATTACACAGAATGCTGCTACGTTAATTCTGTTGAGTATACGATGTCATACAGGATATAGTTTGTTTCTGGTGTTTAACGAATGATTACTTTTACACTTGAGTTTGTTTTGAAATTGTCATTGATTTATCTCCAAAGTAGAATTTTTATATTTGGCAACCAAAGTTACTTTATTGCGACGCGATCTAGAAGGGAGCCAAAAGTTATGTCATGTGGGCATTCCGAAAATGTTATAACTCAATATAGAAATGTTAATGTGGCCTAACATAACCATTCCGAAAATGTTATAACTCAATACAGAAATGTTAATGTGGCCTAACATAACGTGTTATACTTACTGTGATTCTTAGGGTACTGTGATATATCATAACTTTGTTAACTATTAAGGAAAATTGACTGACTATGATGCATGTACCGTACGTAGCTGATAGCTAGTTTTTAATTGTGCGGTGACGATTACGGTTTCACATATGTTTCGGCGAAAAAGGATTTGATTTTAATCTGATAGAATTATTAGTTCAACACGATTACTGGGAACTTCGTAACTAATTCCCGTCTTACGTCGCTTATCAAATAATAAATTTTGCACATGTTGACATTTTATGCAATATATAAAAAAACAATACCAACACAGGCTTTATGATGAGCAAATTGATATAAATTGTCCTTACCTATCGAAATACATTACTACTGATAAGAATTCAAGTGAGAACATTAAGACAAACACGTAGCGATGTAGTTGATTGTTTACTCTGGTATGTTCTGTGTTAATTAAAAATGACTGATAAACATAAACAACACCGCATGTGCGAGAGGATTAAAGAATTATTCCATACATATAACCCCCAAAACCATTATTGTTCTTTCAGCAATATTTTACAAAATTGTGAATTGTGTATTTAAATTAATATTACGCAATAGAAATCAGTCGCATGTTGCAAACTATGAAGAGTTTCTATTACTAAAGAAAACTCTCCATCAAAAGGAATGAATTATATCGCTAGCATTAAACGGATGAATAATGTCTAAATAACATAGCCATTAAGACTCGTATAGGGACCACTTATGGGTAATTTGTAATAATTTACTTAGTTCTTTGATGTGCTTACTGACCTTACAGTTCTCTAGAAAAATGTAAGTACAGAAACCCTAAAGTTTTCATCATATTACTCAAAGAAAGGCTGTCTTGGACGAGACATTGCAAACACGTATTTAAAGAGAATTTTTTCTGGTCGGTATGTCAGAATACGAATTCATTGCTGAATATCTTGACACCATGTAACCATAACTGTAAACGCATTTTAAGTCACAGAAAAAATATAGAGAAAAGAAAAGTACAGGTTCTAGAGAAGGTAAGCTAAATTTCAGTTCCCCTTTCTAATTTACACCTGCAAGACTATTCTTAGAAATTGTCAATTTTTCAAGGTATATATAATTAGCAATACTAACAATTATTTTCCATTCTCATCTTTAGTACACTTGCACTCCTTTTCATTCAGTCTTGTTCTTTACTTTTTGCAATGTAGGCACACCGTCTTCAGAATGACACTATAACTAATGCAAAGAAATCAAATAAAGTGTTTTACTTACAAGGAAACTGTAATTGTGCCGCGAATTTATGCGTCTTTTGGAAGACTGTAAGGATATTAACTGAGTGTTACAATATTAATTAAACCGCAATTGCTGCCGCTATCATCATATTGACAGGGTGGAACATGAAGCTTCATGTCTGCGGGATGATGCTCCAGTTTTAGACATCACTATAAACTGTTAAACTGCAGATATCGTAGAGCTATGACTGGAAACTTGTTAAAGCTATGTTAAAAATGCAACACACACACACACACACACATCAACGTATTGATTTTTTACAAACAGAAATGACCATTCTGGAGATCTGCCAGCAGCATGTTGTAAAAGTGTTTAAGTACATAACAGTTCATTCAGGATGCGTTTCACCTAATATCTGTCTTGGAGGTGCTACGAAACTCTTGATAGGGTGGAGTCAATAAATCCTCAAAACCGTGTAGATCTCTAGGTGCTCATAGCTGTTTCCTAGATACCCTTGACAACACTGCACTCTTCTGTAGATAAAACGACTGCACCTATCCAACTTTACAACTTTGATCTCAGTATCTAAGTAGGTGTGGGAATATATTAGGTATTTCGATTGACGATTCAAAGGTCAGACTTACATTTATATGTGGTATATGACATACCTCTTTAATGCCTGTCTCACACAATATTTGTTCCGAGTGATCTGATTAAATTATATGCAAGTTAATGATGGCTGTTTCAAACAGAGTTACATAATTAACACGGTATTTTACAGCAACATTTTTTTCTGTGGAGAAGTTCCTCGTAGTTGTTGTTTTCCATTTCTAAACAATGCGTCCATATATGTAGATAGTAATTTCAATACTTAAGAGTGGCCCTGAGTTGTCGAGTGGTCTAAAGCACTCTCCGTTATGGATCACTACCATCTCACCTCTGTTTCCGTTGGTTCGAGTCTCGGATTCAGCCAATGAGGTTATATGAGAAAGCATGGCAGTAGCTCTCTTGGGTAGGTGGTTCTTTCTGTGGGGGGTTTTCTAGCGTTCTTCCTCCACCATTAAAACTGACCGCCATATAGCCTATCATGTGCTGAAAAATGGCGTTAAACCCTACAACAACAACAACAACAACAACAACAACATCATCATAACTGAATGACCAGATCTTATTTGTAAATTTAGACATTTTATGACAGTTGTGTTCTAATTTTTGTATTCTGTTGAGGAAATTTAATTATTGATCACTGTGGTGTCTCCAATCTGCAGAACTAAGATCACCGTCTTTGAATGTTAGAATCTGTTCTAATTACAACTATTTCATCAGTCGCACAAATTTCTCGTCTCTTTAAGAGTGACGAGCTGGGTGTATAAGTTATGTCTGAAGATTATACAAGTACGAAAACGTCAAAGATACATTGCATCAATTTCACATGACGTACTTAACTGTCATTGTTACTATGAGCAGAAGCGCTCACGTGACTTGCGATGATTGGTAGAATTTTACAATCGGCTAAATATCTTTCATCAAAGCGAGGCTCAGTGTAAAACTAGTTTTGTGCGTTGTATGTTCAAGTAGAGTATAAATAATAATAATAATAATAATAATAATAATAATAATAATAATAATAATAATAATAATAATGACAATAATAATAATAATAATGACAATAATAATAATAACAATAATAATAATAATAATAATAATAATAATAATAATAATAATGACAATTTTCATGCTGCTTTTTCTCTCATAATCGATAAGAAATGTGAATAAAACTTTATTTTCATATCATTTCAGATAATCCAATCAAGATAGAAACGTTTTTTGTGTGAAGCCTTTGAATAAAGAAGCTTTTAAATAACATAATCATCGTTCATAACATATCTCTAAAATTCAAGAGAAATTTAAATGTTTTTTTTTTTTAATTTTTGTTTATTTAGATGATAATAGTGGTGCTGATATTGGCCATAATTAAGGTCCAATTTATTTTTTTTCGACTTAAAATCTTTTACAGATATTTTACTAAAAGCGTCGAACAAAGATAAAAAGATTAATTCCAAAGAAAAAGAAGCCATGTCAAACGGCATCACGGAGAAGAGTCTTAACGGTTCTATGGTACCCTTGGAAATGACGTCAGGAAATACATTCAAAATGACAAAGTTTCAAATTATCAAGAACGTGTTGGTCGTCAGCTTCGGATTTTTGTTTCTATTCACATCATTCCAGTCCTTGTCCAACCTTCAAAGTAGTCTAAATAAGGAGGCAGGATTGGGAGTGATCGGTTTGTCAGTGATCTACGCAGCTCTGGTCGTGTCTTGCATGTTTTTGCCGCCAGTCACAATCGCCCATC
>JARLTB010000187.1:6202500-6480000 GCA_030141615.1 Unio pictorum | reverse complement strand
TAACATACTTGTTTATTGTGAAAGAGATACATTTGTTAGGCTTCGTAACAACATGCCCGTAACTGTAGAATGGATCAATATGGCTGACGCTTTATTTAGGTCAGATAAATACGTTTGTACATTAACTCTAGAATATGTTTGTGCGGTAAAGGTAGAATCATGTACCTTTACAAGTTCATATCAGCACCCCAAACGTAGACACGGGAATTACAGGACAATGTTTCGACATAACGGACTCGAATTGTCTTTATAATCAATTTCAGTCCGTTAAATAACGTGCAAGAGCATATGAGATTGAAAAATATTGTTACCATTAGATTCGAGTAATTAAAGTAGGTCAACATTTTTCATGCTTGCTGAAATAAATTTTTGGATTATGATGGAAAACCTTTCATAACAATGCAATAGCCTTAAATATGGACATTAAGCTGATCTCGAAAGAGCCTAAATTGCTAATAATGTATACCGTCAACTTGGTGTTATCTTGCAGATTTAAGGACACCATGTCCAATCATACTGATAGGACGGGCTATAGTACATTCATTATCTTGGGAAATATATAGGATTAATTTGCAATGAAATTTAATTTAACTTACAATGACATTTGTAATCCAATGCTTAAGAACACAGTATCGACCATGTAGGTCTTTATCAACTTTATATACATCGTGGGTTCGAACCCCGGCCGAGTCATACCAAAGACATATAAACTGGTATTAAGAGCTGTCTCGCTATGCGATCAGCATTGAAAGGTTAATGTTAGGACTGGTAGGCTTGGTGTCAAGAAAATGTAACGGGGTGGTGTCTCGATAATATCTTAGTTAATTTGTTTTTATTTTTTTGATCTGGGTATTTGAAAAAAGATGAGAGATCGATCGGTATTAGTAGAAGTATGGAGAGATAAATGGATGAAAGGATGGACAGAGAAAGAGAGACTGAGGGAACATACACACAACAGAACACACTATCGGATGCCTGATATTATAATAGAAGGAAGTAGAAAGGATGCTTGATGGAGACAGAGATGAAATAATAACAGAAATATACAAGGCGTTTCTCGATTTAATTCCTCAACATTAAAAATTCTTTGTCTAGTCCTACGTCAGCTGTGCGTTGGGCGTCTGGAATGTGGGTTTCGTCATGATCTGTTACGGAGTGGTTGACGCCGCCTGCTCGTTTATTTTTGGTCGTCTGGTGCAGTACGTGGGACATATTCCATTCTTCATACTAGGTATGTACATCAAACTTAGCAGTGCAATTTAAACCAGATAGTTTAAAAACAACCGTCTTTATTTTTTACGATATGCATATTTCTTTATTTTTCTTTCCTTTTTTCTTTCCTTTTTCTTCACTATGTTTAATTGAATTCATATTTTACTGGATGTAAGCAGTCAAAAAACCTGAAAATTGATTGCACGTTGCATGAACGGTCGTAGCATGATGACACGTGAAAATACATGTTGTTTAATTCTTATGGTTACATATAGTTATAAAATAATAACGAATCTAAAATAAAAGACCAATATTGTGAACATTATGTTCAAATACTGTCACATTCCATGAGCACGTAAGTTGTTCGCATTTGATGTTATGAAAGAATAATGTCCGGGTTTTGCTTGACACGTTGTGTTTTGAAGAGCATTCTAAAAGCTTGTTGCAAATATCAGTAAAACATTTGAGCTTGTTACATATTATAAATTCATCTTTCTTTTAATTAAACAGTATTAATTTATGAGTTATTCTTAAATAGGACATGTGTGTGATGATGGTTACACAATTGCATTGCAGTTAAAAATCTGATTGTGACGAATCAGTATGTATTTGTTAATGAGGCTAATAAAGTTGATTTATAATTAGGTCACCTACTCGAAAAATACTTACGCCATTGCCGTAAAATACTAGAAAATACAACTAATACATTCGATTGATCGCCACCAAATCAAATATTCCAAATGCATATTGTATTACTTCTAAAAGTGTTAGACATCAAATGTTGATTAATTTTATTTAATTCTGTAACACAAAGCGTTTCCTCTGAACTTTTTTTCCGAGAAGGATATCTTTAATACATTCTATTTCTGTGATCGTTTAATTATGTTATTATGAATAACCTGGGGTCGGAGGTGTAAGGGGACGACGGAAAAATAAATATGAGGACGAGACACCTAAGTGTTTTCTATTGCAAGTTTTCCAAATAATTATATGACCTGAAAATACTTAATATTGTTCAGCGGCCGAGGAAGGGGACTCGGACATTCCATCCCATTCACCCCTTGATCCATTGATTACCTTTCCCTCCCATGCCCAATGGTACTAAAGTTCACTTCTAGATCCGCATCTTCTAACGGTAAAAACTGGTCAATAAGGACCTTCATAAGTACAACAGATCAAAAATAGCAAAGAAATATTTGTAAAATTGTATAGTCTCACGAAGCCACAATGACCAATAATAATCGTTTCCTTTATAGCATTCATCGTTCACGGAGGATGTCAGATAACTATGTTGCTATGGAAAATAGACCCAGATGCTGTGTATATCTTCTATATCTTGGCGGCGCTATGGGGATTGGGGGATGCGGTCATTCAGACACAGATTAATGGTGAGGATTTCAAACTATATTTCATGTACTTATTTTACAGCCCTACTATTTTATTTAGATCATCATAGTAGTAGTAGTAGTAGTAGTAGTAGTAGTAGTAGTAGTAGTAGTAGCAGCAGCAGCAGTAGTAGTAGTATTAAAAAAAAGAAAACGTTTTAAAAAAATGAATGTAATTTACTTATTGTAAAAGATATTATTAATATAATACTTCTTCTGTCCATCAGTTGTCTGTCTTGTGCCCATCAGTTGTTTCCCTTGCAACATGTATTTTCTGAAGTCGGCACGTTGTCCAATCTCACTGCAGACTCACGTGCAACTTAGAAAATGTCTAGTGAAAATAGAATCCATGATATTTTTTGGGCAATACATTTATTACTTATTTTATTAATCCTGTATTATGTTTGGACTACTTGTCTTCGCTTTCAGCACTCTACGGCTTCCTGTTTACGAACAATACCGAAGCTGCGTTCGCCAATTATCGGCTGTGGGAATCCATAGGATTTATCATCGCCTTCGGCTACAGCGGTTATCTGATTACGAGAGTTAAGCTATATCTGTGTCTTGCATTCCTGTGTGTAGGGATGTTCTTCTACGGCGTCGTTGAAGTCACATTCAGAAGATCATCGAAAAAACCGGCGAACATAACTAAATTATAATGCTCAGATTCGCAATTTGATGACCAATTGAAATTTGGTGTACCTGTGAAAGACACAAACAATTTACTGACTTGTTCATTTCAGTCTTCATGCAAATACGAGCCAATATCTTATTTTTAAAATTAATAATTTTAAGGTGATTTTCGCATTTGTGAAAATTTCGGTTCATAATACTTTAGATAGATATGGCAATCGCAAAATTACAAACGCAATTCATATTTGTGTATTTTAAACAAGTTCTAAATGTTAGCCATCTGGAATAATAAGTGTGGAGATTGTTCGTCATTTAAATTTCCAATCATTCAAATTTCTAATCATTTAAGTTTTCAATCATTTAACTTTCCAATCATTCAAATTTCCAAATTCGAATACGCAACCAGATTGGAATTATACTTCTGTTTCGTCGTATTGTCATTCAGTATATTTATCAGCAATGCGGGGATTTCGAGTTCGTAAATGGCGGTTGATAGGTCTAAGAGCACAAAAGCACTACGGGCTTAAAACTACGTGTTTTATTTTGGTGAAACAGTAGACGTAAGGAAAGATCACGGCAGAGTACCTCGACAAAACATTTCGTACTTAACTCTAACTTTCTTTATAGAAAACAATGAGAAGGATTGGCCATTCGATCGCTGGCAATTTGTTACTTTGAAGTTGGAAATACCAACAAAATATTTCAGAAATTAAGTAAAATGATCTTTTGTTGCTCGACTTAGTTTTTATTTCGTGTTGCAGCTATTCTTTCTTTGGTCATTATGGAAAAATTGAAGATAATGATGCCAATATCCAATGAAATTACTGTTCTATGAAACAATTTAATTTCAAGACAACAACGTCATAATTGAATTTCAAAAACCGATGTTATTCAGGCAAATGCAATTCAAGTTAGACATTCTCCTTTTATGAATGCAGATATCGATAAATTTGTATTCCGATGAGGACCGAATAATGTTCTTTACGCGTTGTTAAACTTTTGTAAAACAAGGAATGACATATGTCGCGTAATAATAGTTATTACGTTATGTTCAGTACCTTCAAGAACTCGACGTGGTACAGAAACATTAGATTTTATTCAGTAGACTCGGTGAGACAGCGGTGTCTGCAGTCCTGGATTTTATTTTATCAAAATTTAAATGTTCTAGCGCTAACTTATTTTATTATTTAGTGATTTAAGATTCTGATGGTATATCTATCTATGTGAAAAAAAGAAGACGCAATATCGATTGTATGAAGTGACAAGCTACAGATCAAGAAATCAAAATGACAGGATTGTACTGTTCTTGTGATTAATCTGGAAATCAATGTGTATAGTTTATCAAGAAAAATGTTCTTGTTTCTTATTAATATGCGTCTTTTATCACGTTTTCACTATCGTTATACTTCTTTTCACATATTTGTAAATAATATAATTTGTTAAATCATCAGTATATAAACATCATTCTAAATACTATATTGTGGTAGATATACCAGTACATGTTTATATTCTATATATTTTATGCTTTTTATGGTAATAAAGTGTCTTATTACTTTGTCCTATAAGGATCATACATCTTTAGGAATATCTTAAGAAAGAACAAAAACGATAACACGATGATCCATTTGCACTATGTTGATAACCGCACTCTCAAAACATTTATACCCGAATTATATTTCTTCTTGAAGGTGTGGGGGAAATTTTGACATCCATGTCGCACGGTCTGTTTGTCTTTTCGTCGATCTGTCAGTTACCCATATTTTGTCCTCGACTGCGACCTGAAACAATTCATCAAACTTGTTTATGTTTTTCATATGCTGGACATGTACATGAGGAAAATGTTTTGTGTATACTTCATGTCGTGTCCACGGAAGAGCATTGCAAGCTCAAATGCCCCTTTCTGTCGAGTCCCTTATAGGGTTTTAAAAGATTAAAATGGTATTTTCCACAGAAGATTACTATTATTTTGGCCCTATAGAGATAGATAGGTCGAGAAAGTGACAGTGACAATTATCATCAGGCCAACATTTTGGAATGGTCGATATGAAGACATCGTGAATTTTGCATTAGTCCATAGCTTTAAGATGATGGAAAAGATTAGAAGCAGGGGAAAATATAATGCTACAATTGTCGTATATTTAACATTAATACTCCATGTTCAAAGATATTTTGGAGAAGGGTAAACGTAATAATGAAAAGTTCCATATGTTCAACAATTAGGGTATGTATGACTAACATGGGGAACTTAACATTACCCGTCCATGTCATTAAGGTTATAGTGACAAGGAAACTAATATCGAAACTAAGCCTACTAAATGACATGCCGTTAGCACAAACAAACACTCCGTGGTATACTGACCAGCTTCTAGTCATCTACTATCCAATACCTAGTCATCTACTAATCAAAAACCATACTTACTAAATTGTATGGGTAAGTATACAAACTGCTCAAGTGACAATCACCCAGTAATCTGCTGACCTGCTCATATCACATTCTGGTCAATACCCAGTCCCCAGCTATTTAACACCCAGTTATCTACTAACCAACTCTCCATTTACTAATTAATCCACCGTTGAAGTGGTCAACACTTACTATTACTAACCACCACAGCATTGGACTTAGCAACATGCTGATTAAGTGACAATCACACAGTAATCTACTGACAAGCACCTGTCACATTCTGATCACCATACAGGCATCTACTAACCTATTCTCCATTTACTAATCAGCACACTGCTGAAGTGGTCAACACCCGCTCTAACTTAACAAACCAGCGTTGCGACTTATCAACAATGCGTCATGTATTGAATAGCCCCCCGGAATCTACTGACCAATAGCCAGTCAAATACCAATCAACATCCACACTTCACAACTAATACGCCACTGCAGTTATCAATACCAATATTAAAGAAACAACGAAATGGATGTGAATATATACATACACAAAATAAACTGTTATATTTATTTAATTAATTATTTATCTGCTAGTTTTAAAATAATTTTTTTATTACATGTAATTGTAATGTACTATAATCACTAAACTTTTTTATACTTTAGTTCAGTTCTGTTTGACGTGATTGATTTTTGAAAATTTATTCCATTGATATAAATACTTAATAATAAAAACATCGTTTGTAGTTACTGACCTTACAATCAATGACAGGTTTGTTAACCAATTTTTTCTTTTTCTTTTTATACTTTGTCAGAGTCAGAATTATTAAGTAGTCAATGTCATACCTGAACTACGTGACGTGAAGCACGTGTCAATTCGTAAACAAAATTTATATTTTTCCAGAAGATTGACATCTATTTGAAAATCTGTTTTGCGTTTAAGTTGGTCTTATAACTGATATTATGATAAGAACTCTATCAGTCGTGTCTTAACTCTTGAAAAGTTACGTTGTTTTAAGTTTGGAGCTGAATTGCAATTTTTTTTCAAATTTTCGAATTTCAAGTGATGGTGTCCCGGGAATTACTTAAGTGATATGATAATTCTTGGACAAAGTCATTTACCTGAATTTATACATAATTCCAAAAGTGGATTAATATGTTTTGTAATACCGTTGACACATCAGTACAACGCTGACTAATCGATACGTCATAATCTTCAATCTTTGATTTTCATCGGCATTTGAAATGTGATTCAATTAGAACTTTTAAGTGTGTTTTAATTCTTTGATTACAATTTTGGATTGAATTTGCAATACCGTAAGTTCGCTTTTATTTTTTATTTGCTTTGTGGTCCACGGAAATAAATTATTTGTTAAATTTTACAAAGCTTGTTGTCTTCACTCTTTTTTGTTGATTATTTTAATAGCATAGATTCGTAAGAATACACACAAACACATTCAAATACTACTATCACACCTAGGGTATGAAAGGAGTTAAACTATATATATATATATATATATATATATATATATATATATATATATATATATATATATATATATATATAAACAAGAGTTTCCTATGATCGCTATGACCCTAACAACTATTCCCTTATAAATCAAATTACCATTCCTCATCGCCTTTAGAACCCGTGTAACCACAGCAATGAAGTGCAAGGAGAGGAAAGGGTACTATTCACACCAGAATACTTATATGATACTATACGTAAAGTGAACGGAGAGAAAGGGTGGAATAGCTTACACAAAACAAAGTACCTTTATATACGGTAACATTAGGAGTGAAAACAGAGAAACTGGTAGGGGTAGGTGTTCTAACACATACACAGTACGCATACTGATAGACAATTACACAAGCCAGAAGATTTGTGTTTAAGTCTCAGTTCTGACATACATGCAAGACATACAAAACAATTTACAATTTGTAATGCTGTTGTTCTTTCTATCGTCTAATTCGGTCACAAAACGACTGCACATTGTTGCTAGATTAACATACGCAGAATCTGTGTCGCAAAAGTGTCCAATGGCATTACTGTCTTTGGTTTGTTAAGCATTTGCGGGTTGCGTTTTACCACCAGATATTTAATGCACTAACTGACCGGTTAATTTCATTTTGTTACGGATGTTCTTTACCGCGCTAAATTTAATACTTCGAGTGAAATATAACCTATGTTTAGTCACAGTTGCCAAAAGACAGGCGACACTGTGCTACATTGTCAAACGACGGTTGAAGTTGCCATTAACCTTATGTTTTCCTGTATTCTAAGGTTATGTCACCATCTTGTGACCTTGAAAACAGCATAACTAGAGTACATTGAAGTTGTTCATCGTAGATTACGTGTGTATCCTTGTTTAAAAAAAGAATTAATTTTCTTAAAAGTGCAAATGGACTTTAATAAGATTGTGTTACTATAGATTGTGACTGTTATCTTTACCAGACTTAACAAAGAGAAAGAAATTTTTCGAAGATATTTTAGAAGTGCTTCCGCTCAACCACTTAGAATTTACAATAAATCTATATTCATACATTCTTTTATTTTAATCTGCCCTGCTTCACCCGTTAGGTCGTAAACATAGATTGTCGTAAACTTAGGTCGTAAACATAGATTGTCGTAAACTTAGGTCGTAAACATAGATTGTCGTAAACTTAGGTCGTAAACATAGATTGTCGTAAGCATAGATTGTCGTAAACATAGATTGTCGTAAACTTAGGTCGTAAACATAGATTGTCGTAAACTTAGGTCGTAAACATAGATTGCCTACTGTTTATTATACAGCTTATCATATTTGTTGTCAAGTGGTATACAATAGCTGAAACATCTTCATTGAGCTATAGAGAGTATTCTCTGTCGTGGTTTATATGTTCAATGATGCATGCTACTGATGTATGCAACATTTTTTTAAAAACTATAATAATACAAAGCGTGATTTAAAAAGAGATTAAAATAATATCTTATGCAGCCAAGGGTCTCAACTTATATGAATTCTGAATTTCGGATGCTCAGAGGAAATGACGTATTTAACGAGTCTTCTCAATCACCTGATCTAAAGTATGGTTCCAAGAAAATAATGATATCCTGGTAATATAAGGAAGTTATTCAATAACCGACCCTTGTTAAATAATTGTGAACAGAATTAAATTATGCATAACCCGACAGAATTTATTATTCCACGTATTTTCTATTTTTTTATTTATATTTATTAATTATTTTGATTACCTATACATCTTTTGCATAATCAATCAGGAACTCTATTTCCAGTTTCTTGTTTTCGGACGCAGACGAAAACCAGGTCACAGTGACTTTTGCTGAACACTATTGAATTTAATGATATTTAATAAACATTCTCTTTCATTACTGAATATACATTCTTTTGCACCGGAATCAACCCCAAAAGTCATTATAGGATCAAATAGAATTCATATTGTTTAGGCAGATTCTTTATCCATTTATTTCACCTACATTAATTAAAGAGATGCATGACAGTAACAGTAGAGTAATTAGGCATATCACACTATTTTTGTACAACAAACGTATCGTAAAATTGAATATAATTTTTACTTTGCGGGCATATAATTTCGTGATTTGCTCACGTGCTCTGCTCATACAGTATATCCTTTCAGTTACAAAAGTTAATTACATTTTCGCAAATGTATTCTTGTAGTTAATTATAAAAAAGCATACAACAAATATCGTCACGTTTTAACATTACAAACAAGTTGTACACGCTAAGTGAACAAACTTGTTGCAGATAAAGGTAACCCATATTTCCTTCAAATGAAAGAACCTCGCAATCTACACTATACTAAATATTATCAATCTACAGGGTATCCACACTATACTAGCAATATACAGGGTGTCCACGCTATGTTAAATAATATCAATCTACAAGGTATCCACACTGTGCTAAATAATATCAATCTAGAGGGTATCCACACTATGCTAAATATTATCAATCTACAGGGTGTCCACATTATGCTAAATATTATCAATCTACAGGGTGTCCACATTATGCTAAATATTATCAATCTACAGGGTGTCCACATTATGCTAAATATTATCAGTCTACAGGGTATCCACACTATGCTAAATATTATAACATGGTCTTCAGAGTGAATAATAAGAAAAAGCAAATTATGTGGTAATTTTATAATATGCAGGTCAGTCTTGAAGAGTCTCGCAGACTTACTGAAATATATCTTTTTGTCTAAAGAAAGGCAGATAACGTTTTATACGGTCACATGTGTAGCGACTACGAAAGAATCGTATTACTCATAAACAAACACTGCTGAACATGCAAACTACTAAAATGAAGGCAATATATAAACTTCAGTGATTCCAAAGGTTTTTTACCCAAAAAAATTCTTATTCGCTATTTCTTTGGTCCTCGACTTATCTGCTCTTAACAGACTCGCTTCTTTTCCTTGATCTATCTTTTCTGCGCTTGTTCGGTAATGTACATGGCAGACGGACACATTACAGAGTAACCAAAAGTTTGAATATACAGTAGTGTCACGACTCTATGTCTTAAATTGAGTAACAGAAAGAAAGTGATACCAACAATCCAAGTAAATTCAAAACGCTATTTGTTTCCTCTAAATTATAAGGTGTACATTTAAGAGACACGAATTGTATTGTGTATTAAATCCCAAAAAATCTTGACCGTCATATCTTAAATCCAAAAGTACAGAAAGTTCTGAATGAATTCCAATAGTCTCAGTGGATCACAATGATGTAATCAAGAATTGCTTTGAATAAATTCACATTAAACCAGTTTAGTAGAAGGTATGAATCCAAATAGTGAATGAGCGCTTAAGTAATTCCTATGAATGTTTCCTCTCAAATTATATCTCAACACTCCGATCACAGATTCACGAAGACTGATATGAAACAGGAATTAATACGTATTTAGAAGGTCTATATTTATACCTACTTCTTTTAACTCCCAAGACGAGTATAATATCTAACTGGAATAAATCCTTCGAAACTTTCTGAACTCAAAAAGATATGCCCACATCAAAATCACAACTTACAATCACGACAAACGTATTCTATGTAAACATGTTTTGTTTTAGAAATAAACATGAGATTAAAGTATAATCTACAATCAAGAACAAATATTAAGTACACAATATAAATATAAATAACAGCAGTAACCCATGTCACTAAATCCATTCAAGGACAAAAAAAAAATGCAGAAACATATATGTCAACGCTTATAAGATATTGAAACATGAGATTAATACAATCGCATGGGTGATCCAACTTCTTGTAACCCATGCTGCAGCGTAATCTAGCTGACTTTATAGCATGACCTTTCTCGGTCCCGTTGTCTCGACATGTTTATAGATGACACGACAAGTTGTTAACCTTGAAACGTTTTGCCCTTTGGTGTGGACACAGTGACTCGTACTGTGTCTGACCGAGTTGTTTTCAAATCAAACAACTACCGGGGAAGAAACTTCAAAATCAAGAAAGAAAAGCACCACTCCCACCCGGCGAAAAAAATAAGGACATTATTGGTTTTATTAAAAACACGTGGATTGTCTGGAGTTTGATAAGTTTATACATTATAGGTAAATTATAAGACATTATACAAACCATGAAGCTAAACCCATCTGTCCAGACAAGAATCATGCCATTATTTACCGATATTATAACAGAAACGTTCCAATGCTTTTTGGGATCATAAATAATCGGTTTACCTTACACTGTACCTCAGCTGGATACACATGGGCCAAATGAGAATTATTTCAAGGGCACCATTTATGTCAAAAAAGTGTAGAACCTTAACACAAAAGGGCTGTTAAATTAAATTAACCCAAGTCGATTTCTAAATGCATTGCAAACTCAAACTAGATAAAATATTATGTTAGAAACTAACAGAAAAGTGTTTCAAAATTACAGCCTATACACACTAACAGAAAACAGTGTTTCAAAATTACAGTCTATACAAACTAACAGAAAACAGTGTTTAAAAATTACAGGCTATACAAACTAACAGAAAAGTGTTTCAAAATTACAGCCTATACAAACTAACAGAAAACAGTGTTTCAAAATTACAGTCTATACAAACTAACAGAAAACAGTGTTTCAAAATAAGTCTATACAAACTAACAGAAAACAGTGTTTCAAAATTACAGTCTCAACAAACTAACACAAAACAGTGTTTCAAACGTACAGTCTATACAAACTAATAGAAAACAGTGTTTAAAAAGTACAGTCTATACAAACTAACAGAAAACAGTGTTTCAAAAGTACAGTCTATACAAACTAACAGAAAACAGTGTTTCAAAATTAATTACAGTCTAAACAAACTAACAGAAAACAGTGTTTCCAAAAAGTACAGTCTACAAAAACTAACAGAAAACAGTGTTTCAAAAGTACAGTCTATACAAACTAACAGAAAACAGTGTTTCAAAATTACAGTCTATACAAACTAACAGAAAACAGTGTTTCAAAATTACAGTCTATACAACGAACAGAAAACAGTGTTTCAAAATTACAGTCTATACAACTAACAGAAAACAGCGTTTCAAAATTACAGTCTATACAACTAACAGAAAACAGTGTTTCAAAATTACAGTCTATACAACTAACAGAAAACAGTGTTTCAAAATTACAGGCATACAAACTAACAGAAAACAGTGTTTCAAAATTACAGGCCATACAACTAACAGAAAACAGTGTTTCAAAATTACAGGCTATACAACTAACAGAAAACAGTGTTTCAAAATTACAGGCTATACAAACTAACAGAAAACAGTGTTTCAAAATTACAGGCCATACAAACTAACAGAAAACAGTGTTTCAAAATTAGTCTATACAAACTAACAGAAAACAGTGTTTCAAAATTACAGTCTATACAAACTAACAGAAAACAGTGTTTCAAAATTACAGGCTATACAAACTAACAGAAAACAGTGTTGCAAAATTATAGGCTATGCAAACTAACAGAAAACAGTGTTTCAAAATTACAGTCTATACAACTAACAGAAAACAGTGTTTCAAAATTACAGTCTATACAACTAACAGAAAACAGTGTTTCAAAATTACAGGCATACAAACTAACAGAAAACAGTGTTTCAAAATTACAGGCCATACAACTAACAGAAAACAGTGTTTCAAAATTACAGGCTATACAACTAACAGAAAACAGTGTTTCAAAATTACAGGCTATACAAACTAACAGAAAACAGTGTTTCAAAATTACAGGCCATACAAACTAACAGAAAACAGTGTTTCAAAATTAGTCTATACAAACTAACAGAAAACAGTGTTTCAAAATTACAGTCTATACAAACTAACAGAAAACAGTGTTTCAAAATTACAGGCTATACAAACTAACAGAAAACAGTGTTTCAAAATTAGTCTATACAAACTAACAGAAAACAGTGTTTCAAAATTACAGTCTATACAAACTAACAGAAAACAGTGTTTCAAAATTACAGGCTATACAAACTAACAGAAAACAGTGTTTTAAAATTATAGGCTATGCAAACTAACAGAAAACAGTGTTTCAAAATTACAGGCTATACAAACTAACAGAAAACAGTGTTTCAAAATTAGTCTATACAAACTAACAGAAAACAGTGTTTCAAAATTACAGTCTATACAAACTAACAGAAAACAGTGTTTCAAAATTACAGGCTATACAAACTAACAGAAAACAGTGTTTCAAAATTACAGGCTATACAACTAACAGAAAACAGTGTTTCAAAATTACAAGCTATACACATCAGTGGTCACAAAATTCCATACTCTCCCAATAACTTCCACAGACATATTAACAACGAGAAATATGTTATGACAACCCTGCTTTCGTCTAACAGTTTCAAACAACCCCTATCCGTCGAAGTTGAATCCAACATAAGCATGCAAATCAGAAATGAAAATTCCTGCAATCAGTGTCGATCAGTTATCCACCCACACGTTATTCCAGAAGATTTCCTTGCAGCGTATATTTGCAATATTAATAACACCAGTTGCCATATTTCCGGGGGCAAAAACAATCAATTTCGAAGGGATCCATCCATATTTCCGAGACAGAAAAAATATCAATATTCAACGAAACCGTTATGTAAGAAACTCTTCACATGGTAATTGGCTGGGTACTGTTATTATTTTTACTATTATTATTATTATTATTATTATTATTATTATTATTATTATTATTATTATTACTAGTACTAATATTACTACTACTACTACTTCTACTTTTCTTGTACATTATTCCAAGACATAATTATCTTAACATCTTTTTTTTTTCAAAGCCTCTTTGTATAACTTTATCTGGATATAATTTATTTACCAAATCCTGTAGACGATGTTGATCTGTCGGTGTTATTGTCCTTTGTACACAACTTAGAATTCGGTCAAAACTTACTAGTTCCCTATTTTTGACGGACACAAGAGCCCTTTGTATCGTTTCATCTCTTGATTTCTTCTCGTAAATTGCCCCTAGAGTTTCTAACATGTTGGAATCCAGATTATTTTGTTAGATTTTATATCACGTGTTTATTTTGTATATGTAAGGTTTTGTTTTCTTTTCAGTTCTGAAGTATGATTTATGGGAAAATTTATGACAGGTATTTAAATACGCTGCCTAGTCAAATATTACAAGGACTATTCAAGAGGTTTGCATAAATGTACTCTGGTGAAGAGACGTGTTAACACATATCTTCGTCTGTAATAAGTATGTTTACATCTCTGTCAGTGATGTATCTTTTCACCAACAGTAATGTGAAGCTATAGTTTGCTGTCTATTTGAGCAACGCTCTGACTTGGGCAGCATACTAAAAATATTATTTTAAGGCTGTTTTAATTAATATTTAAATTAATATTTGCATTGATATTTACATTAATATTAATATTTATATTAATATTTACATTGATATTTACATTAATATTTGCATTAATATTTACATTAATATTTATATTAATAATATTTACATGAATATTTATATTAATATACGCATTAATATTTAAATTAATATACGCATTCATATTTGCATTAATAGTTGCATTAATATTTGCATTATATTTGCATGAAATCAACGAGGATCACTTTAGTCATCCAGTGTTTGATGGGATGGATAGGCCTGTGGGTGTACTGGTGACTGAAAAAGCCAATGTGCGCCCTGAATGTTTTATGTCAGGTGGGCAGAGGATAATGTGTCGGTATGTGGTCAAGGGGAAGTGTAACGTTAAAAATGTCGATGTATTTAGCGTTATGGGTCTGTATGGGGACACAAGGAATTTAACATTAGCCTCCATGTTGAAACTTTATCGGACGAATGGAAATGATACAGTTTAAAATGATCATCGGTTTAACATGGGTCCTTATAGGAATAAATAGAACGCCCCAAGTCTTAAGCATTTGTGAGCATATGGGGAACTACGATATCAAAACTACACTTACTAACCAATGCGTTATATGGACTGACGAAAGGTATCTACTGAGAAACATTTAATCTTCTACTAATACACTTTCAAGCCAACACACTATTGGAGTGATCGACACCCAGTCATCTACTGACCAACACTCAAACATCTACTCACCTGTACACAGTTTTGTTAACTAATCAACAACTGCACATATTACCCATATGCCGCAGAAGTAGTATATGGCAGAATCCTAGGGAGTATCGTAAATTACATTACATAACGTCTTGGCCACGTCTGGTCACATCTACGGTCAACTAGAATTTAACCTAGGGAATATTGGGCCTGTATACAGACAAGTGAAAGTGGGGTTGTTGTATAAGGGCAATATGAATGGAACAGGTGTGGTGACATCACAGTACTGAAGATTGGTAACAATGTTGCAACACTTGCAGGAACAGGTGTGCACCTGGCTGTGAAAGTGGGGTTGTTGTATAAGGGCAATATGAATGGAACAGGTGTGGTGACATCACAGTACTGAAGATTGGTAACAATGTTGCAACACTTGCAGGAACAGGTGTGCACCTGGCTGACCTTAATTGGGAACAAAGAGTGGGACATATACTAAGACATATATAACACATACAACATACATTATACAGTCACAACCAATTATACAAACTTCTAAAAAAGTTTTAGGCAAGAAAGCAAATCTTTTCTAGGCATATGAGTGGCGAAAAAAGGGCCTTTGTGTTTTATGCGAACATGATTCCGTTAACACAACCATCTTCTGACGTCTCGTCCGATGACGAGGACTCTCTTCAAGCAGTCTTGTCTCTCCACACAAATTCTTCTTTTCCAAACTCTCGTATCGGTGATCCTGAAAATTGTCAATCTTGATTTCAAATACATAGGTAAGTCTGTGAGGAACAATGCTGACGATACGAGAGTCGACGATTCTACGTTTGTCCACACCTTGTGACGAGGTGAAGGGAATGCAGTGAACTTGGGTTATGTATAGTGGAAGAATGGATTGAAACGGATTTAGTGTTTCACCAATCTCAGCACGCGTTACAAAACTTCATTCACAGTGCGAGTCTGTCTTCCAATCCGAAGAGAGCGGCTTGTGCCACATTCTTTATATAGGTGCGCACACTTCTGTGAGCCGTGAATCCATGCGACAATTCGAACATGACAGAAACTAAGAAGACGATTAATCGAGCTGCACCGGACGTGGAGACGAGAAGTCAACACATTTCTACTTCCCGAAGAGACCGATTTTAATTGGGATTTAGTAGATTTTATCTCTTCTTCGCAAGAATTTGTTCCGGTACTAGTACATTCGCCACCTTCTTCCATACAGAGACAGGGAGAAGAATTGGAGAAATTTGTACAACAGCACAAAGAAGCAGGACAAGCTTTGCTTTTCGCCTTCGACAGCACCAGGAAGAAGAAGCAAGAAAGAAACTACAAGAAGAATAAACAGAGTAAAGAAGCAAGGTCTAGGAGAGAAGGAGGACAGTGAAAGTCAAACGGTGACGGCACATTTAGACATTCTTTCAGAGTTGAAAGTCTGGAACAAGTGTATCAGACTTCTTTATTACAGCCCTAGAAGAAACGACCTTCTAGTGCCAAACAACCCAAACCCGTTACCATGCCTGCAATACAAAAAATAATTTTACCAAGTCATCAACATGAACCAGTTCAGAAGTAGGCATTGGCTGTGGTAAATGCTTAAGACAGTTCAAGCTGATTTCTTCCCGTTCCTGATGTGTTTTTTTACTTATAAAGAAAACATTCAAGAGGTAGTTTTTTCCAAAATCAATTAAAACTCAAAATCCCTTTCTTACACCATGATGTAAGTGTGTGAGTGCGTGAATGTATTGGTGATTATCCTAAAAGTATCAAAACCAAAAGACATACGTTTTTCCGTCTGGTCTATTCTGCTAAAAAATTTACAATTTAATTCACAACTCAAGACAACTTTAAAAAGTTCATTGATTTCTTCTGTGTTTTTGTTCACTCTCTTGTTTACATTTCTTCACTGTCTCAGGTTTTTCCTTTTCTTCTTATTCACGTTTGTCTCGGTTTGTTTTCTTTTATTTATGGTTGTGTCGTTTTTTTCCGTTGGGAAGGGTACCTCTTCTTTTTCTTGTTCGGAATTCCTCTCCCTTTCATCCCATTCCTGGTGTGTCTTTGTGCAGTACAATGTTAACAGGTATCTTGACATTTGTCTCTTCTGGCACCTGTCTTTTTGTCACGGTCTGGACAAAGGATGGTGAGTAGTCTGTCGGCTTTGTTCAAGAAAACGTTCTTCTGACACCACGCAACACTCTGACAAGACATTCGATCTGAGCTGGCTCTTCCATAGTTGTGCTTATTTTGAGAGTGAAATGAATGCTGAAAGGGAACAATAACCCCTTATATATACACTGGTCTAATATGGACATATAGAGGACCATGGCGTTTAAAATGTAGTCGTTTGACCTTTCGCAGTCAAGATAAAATAATTGCATGATTCCGTGAAGAAGGTAGAAGAAAGTAAGAGACAGAAACGTGCTTTATCGTCTCTCACAGTAGCTTAAGTTATGGCTCATATTCATGCCAGCGATTTTGAAGATGACACGCTTGAGCCCGAATCCAGACCCAGAGAATCTATACCCAACCACGTTATGTCCTCACAATTCCATCCACATTTAAGAGACGCAAAAACGCTCTTCAAGAAAATTTGAACTACCGCTTACAGTTACACAGTGAAGATTAACGATTTCAAGTCCGAACTACCGTTGGCAAAAGCAGAATGGTTCATCACCAAGGTATGAGATTCTTTGTTAACCACACTGAAACGGCAATGTCAAGCCAAAAAAGGTGATCGCTTGAGACTTTCCATTCATCACGATAATTTGAAGTCACCAGTTTAGCAGCCCAGCAGAACTGAAACCTTCTAAAGTCATCGACAAAACTCAACACGTGCACAAATCCAACGACAAGTTTCACCTCACTGATGGCAAAGCAACATTGTTCATGACCCAAGTGTTTCCTCGCCAAAGGACCGGACGCAAATAGGTGTTATTGGTGGATGACCTTCGTAACACCAAACCAAGCCTCTTCCGAATTAACAAACCTCAAGACTAGATGTGGCATTCACGTGTTTACCTTCTGGTTGACATTGCCATCACTATAGCAAGATTACTGGAGGACGTGGAAAAAAAAATTTATGGGTTGAACATGCTGTCCGATTTCGCACAATGGATTTTAAACCCCATCGACGACGTAGAATAAAAAGGCCATCGAACGTGGCAGAGATTCTCTCATCGTCATGCTATGGTAATGGCTCACAATTTTTCGAGATACGATGGACAGTTTCTTTTGAGATGCTATCAGTTAACAAAGTACCGAACGTCCGTAAGTGAATTGGAACGGAGCCAAAAATTATTTCCATGCAAGTCGGACAAGTGTAACTTAATGCTTCGAGGAGTTACTTGGCCATACCTTTGAGTAGAATACCTAAAATATTTAGCATCAAGGAAATGACCAATGGCTATTTTATGCACTTTTTCAATACCGAAGCAAATCATTACGCCATTCTACCCCATTTGCCTGAGGTTTACTACTACAACCCCGACAACATGCGTATTGAACAACGATAAACTTTCTGCGGTTGGTACAAGACTCACACCTCAGACTTCTTCGATTTTCAAGAGGAAATGTTACAATGATGTCGTTCAGACGTGGAAACATTACGCGATTGATGTGGACAATTTTGAGAATTATTCATGGAACAAGGAGAGATCGATCTTTGTTAAACCATTGCCAAAGCGTGTTCCTTGGTGTATCGACAACGATTCATACAGAAAACATCATGGTTGTCATCAGCCCTTAAAAGAGGGACTTTGTCAAACGTCAAAACTTAGTCAAAGCCTACGCTGGCTACATTACTTGTGCAACAAGGAAGACAAATGGATTCAACATGCCCGAAACGGAGGAGGTTAAAAGACCATTGGAAGGAAATTGGTGGCTGGCTGGGACTTAGAAAACCCTTAATTCGTGAACGAGTTTAAAGGGTTATTTTTCACGGTTGTCCCCTTAGCTACCCTCAACGTGACACTAAAAATCAGTGTTTACAACAGAATATGGAAGACTTGTACGAGGACACTTGTTAGCGATACTTGAAGTTAGAACAGCAAAGAATACCAAGTGAAAATGTGGGAACAATAGTACGATCACCGTTTGAAATCCGATCCGGAGTGAACCCTTTGAACCCGTGGGACAGTTTGTGCCGACGAATGCCACCTGTGTACCAAACCGACGAATAGAAAGGAGATGAAATCAAATAATTGGACGTGTGTTAGCTTTATCCTTATGTGTGCCAATATCGTCACTTTCACGTACTGCACCCGCAATTGCTGACGTAACACATCTACCTGGACAACATTCCACAATACGAAGGTTTGAATAACTGAAACGTTTTACCTCACAAAGACTTGTACCATCCCATTTTACCTCACAATTGTTAAGGAAGGCTGATGTTTACCTTGTGTAGTACTTGTGTCGAAACGTACAACAAAAACAAACTTTGGCCTAGTAACAACACAAATGCACCGCAAGGCTGTAATACTTTATATAAATCGGGATACATATTTGTTTTTTCTACACACCACAATGCTAATGTTTGGTGAAATTAACAGTTTGTCCTAATTCAGCATGCTTGTCGGGATCACTCATAAAGAGCAATGTAATCCACAAAACCGAAGAGAGACAGCTCTGCCGGAACTAACATGACGTTAAGAGTTATCCTTCCTTTCGAGATACATTGCGACATTTTTTTTAATCGAATGAAATAGAAAACAAAAACCCACAAAACAAACGTGATATAGATTCAAATTAACGTAATGTAATTACAAGGGTAGCAAGGTTTTAAATTTGATGCAATCTATAACTCTTACCTAATGCACGAATCATAGCTGTCCATGCTTTACATTTTTTAATCTTTCATTCCATATACATTTCGCCTTCCCCGATGGGTTTGTTAATTAACGAGGGGGAAGACATGGGAAATACTCCGATAACCTGGACTCATAGATAGGAAACTTCGAGTCAACATATTTTATAAATTACAGTTTCGATCATCTCTGTAAAAAAAAAAAAAAAATTCTTAGTGTAGTTAACTTAATTAAGGGAATACGCCACTCTCTTCAGATAATAATAATAATAATAATAATAATAAGAAGAAGAAGAAGAAGAAGAAGAAGAAGAAGACGAATAATAAATACATACTACTATTATAATAGTAATACGAATAATAATAATAATTAATATTATTAATAATAATAATTAATAATAATAATATCAATAATTAATAATAATAATAATACTTATAATAATAACAATACATACAATAAAAATAATAATGAATAATACAAATACTATTACTAATAATAATAATAATTATAATAATAATTAATAATACAAATACTACTACTAATAATAATAATAAATAATGCATGCTACTACTATAATAATAATACTAATAATAATACTAATATTAATAATAATAATAATAATAATAATAATCCATTATGTTGACAAATAATAATAATCCATTATGTTGACGAATAATAATAATCCATTATGTTGACAAATAATAATAATCCATTATGTTGACCAATAACAATAAGACACTCTAACAAAAAATTACAAAGCCACTCACTCTATCAACGAATATAGTAGATCCCATATTTATGAGACTCATTGCGAACTCTATCTGAATATTTGGGAATATAGCATACAGAGAAATGCCAAGGAGAAAACAAGTGTAACAAGTACACGGGATTTAAAACTATGACCAAAATATGCTTCCAAAAGAGACCTTAGACAAATATGTCAAAGCAATGTTCTGTCAGATAAAGGAAAGTTTCTAGACTCTTGGACATCCTCAATGTGCACGAAATATGCAAGTGTAGCAATGTGTATTTCCATCTGAAATAAAAGGGTAAATAATGTTGATGACATGGTACTATAGATGAAATTGAAAACAATTTTTTTTATTTTTTTTTTTTATATAAAAATTGTGTTTTATCATATAAAACGCTGGAAAAATATGTCGCCAAAGTGAATAACAGCAGTGACGAGTTTAAAAGAAAGTGGACCCTATTATCAACTTTTGGTACATGAATTATTATTATTATTATTATTACTATTTTTACTTTTAAAATTTATATATTTATTATTATTATTATTATTATTTTTTTTTAAATGCAATTTCATGCATCTTGGGGTTTGTATGCGAGTATGACTTTGTGTACAATAATTGTGATTGTAAGTAAGTGTCTGTGTGTGTATGTGTGTGTGTGTGTTGTGTAGGGAACACATGTAGAGATCAGGACACAAAAGAATTTAAGATCATGCCCCATACGCCAGGTCAGGTGGTGATGTAGGGGAATATGTAAAATCCTGATACCTTGTGTTCAATAAATAAATAAAAAAAAAAAAAAAAAAAAAAAAAAAAAAAATTCAAAACAATTAAAATCACCCCCACCTGCGGGCAAAATTATTAGCGTTATACCTCCTAGCCTGTTCAGCACTAGAGGATTATTGGTATTAATTCAACCCCCATACTTAACCGATGGAAACACCATCAAATTAAAACTCGGAATAACATGTTTTTCTGAAATACTCATCATATAACCTCTGTACCACAGCATAGACCCTTCCTTCATGCGGCACTATTTTAATCTATATGTACTTGAAACGCTTGTTTACAATTCCGTACCTATAACATCAGTGGCTAATTTCAGTAATTAGTGTTCAATAATCAGATCTATACAAGGATCGAGCCTGCATCAATATAACAATGTCTTCATGGTTATAGTTGCAAGTGAAAATATTCAAAAGGTTCTACTGCCTAACATTTTCTTTTTCCTTATCAGCGAATTATAACTATCGAAACCCGACTATGCTCTATTTAGTTCTACTGCTTTTAGGCTGGTTAACATTTTTCCTATACTTAGTAGCACGATTCCAATACCAATCTTAATGCACTATTTGCTCTGAGTCACAAACTCGAAATAATGTACATGAAATTTAAGAGCACGTAATTGGATCAGGCCATTAAACTAAGCTTATCTTTAGTTGATATTTAACAGATTGCCAGCAATAATACTTAAGGAGCATGTAGGGATCATTTTTGTTAGCCTCGATAGAACCATGAGCGAATACGTTAAACTGCTACAGAGTGGTTTTAGTAGTGGGTGTTAAAAACAAAAACTCCAGACTCTTGCAGTATATATATATATATATATATATATATATATATATATATATATATATATATATATATATATATATATATATATACAGTTTTGGATAGACTGTTGGCTCTAGTGACATGGTCATACCATTTCAGCTTTCTCTTCTTGACAAAGGTGAGCAGATCTTCATAATAGCCTACTTTGTGCCTGATGGTGTTACGCACTTCTTCATTTTTTATGTGGTCCATGTAAGCGATGCCAAGGATAGTTCTGTAGCATTCATTTTAAAGTGATTGGATTCTTCGTTGTAATTCTGCTGTCAGGGTCCAGGCCTCACATGAATACAGAAAGATTGAGATGACTAGTGCTCTCAATAGTCTGATTTTAGTTTTCAGACATATATTCTTGTCACTCCAGATGGGTCTTAGCTTTTACATAGCTGCCGTTGTGTGTGCTGCTCGTTACAAACGTTCTGCTCTTGATCCCTCTTCAGTGATTATGGAACTAAGATATTTGAATTGGCCCACTGTTTCCAGTTCCTGTCCTCTGACTTTAATCTTGGTTGAGATTTGTTTGCTACTATTTGTCATCAGCTTTGTCTTCTCGGCACTTATCTCTATGTCAACTTTGGAAGATGTTTCATCCAGGTTCTTCACTAAGGTGGCAAGCTCTTCTTCGTTGCCTGCCAGCCCATCAATGTCGTCTGCAAAGCGAAGGTTGGTGATGTTACACCCTCCAATGCTGACTGTCCCACAATGGTTTCCCAGGGTTTTGCTCATGATGGGCTCTAAGTTAATGTTGAAAAGTGTGGGTAACAGAAGACCGCCTTGCCGTATTCGAACTGTAGTCTTTAACCAGTCAACCACAGAACATTGTGCAATTAGTGCACTGGTAGCCTTGGCGTACAGCTGCTTGATGGTGTTGGTCAACGTTTGACCCATGTTGTACTTCTTCATTTTGGCCCACAATGCCTCATGCCACACTCTGTCAAAAGCCTTTTTGAAATCTATGAACATATGATAGATGTCTTGTTGATATTGTGAGTACTTTTCACACAGAACCGTAAGATTCAATATTTCTTCTGTTGTGATTCCTCCACTCTGGAACCCTGCCTGTGGGTTCAGTCTGTTCAAGATGATCTTCAACATCACCTTACTAGCATGGATGATCATTCGGATAGTTCTGTAATTTTGGCACAGCTGGAAATTGCCTTTTATGGGGAGTGTTATAATCAGTGATTGGGTCCACTGTGTCCACTGTGATGGTCATTCGCCTGTCTGCCAAATCTTGTTGCAGATTTTTGTTAGTAGCTCTATCACAGATTCCCCACCATTCTTGATCACTTCAGCTGGGATGTTGTCTACTCCAACTGCCTTACCATTCTTCAGTGCTCTTATTGCTGACTCCACCTCTTCTTTGAGAATGGGGAAATCATCATCATTTGTGGAGTCTGGACCTTCAAGCACCTCTGGGTCTCCTGTGGACTGATGGTTGTAAAGTTCTTTACAATACTCAGTCCATCTTTCTGCAATCTCAATTGCTTCTGTAAGGCACTTTCCATTTTTGTTTTGAATAGTACTGATTCTAGGTTGATTCTGTCTGGTGAGGTCTTTCACAATTTGGAATGCCTTTTTGCTGTTATTCTTTATCAGATTGCTCTCTATTTCTGTGCACTTTTGTGCAATCCAATCTTATTTTGTTTTCTTCACGTTTTTTCTGATATTCTTGTTTATTTCTCGATACTCAACTGCCCCTGTTGTGTGTCTGGTGTTTTTGAGGTCTCTTCGGGCATCACACAGATTCAAAATCTATTCTGTAACCCAGGGGTTGTTCTTTGGACGATGGAGGCCAATGATGTCCTTAGCAACTGTTGTCATGATTGTGTTGAAATTGTCTGTCATCACTTTAACATCAACATCCATCACAAGGAGTGGAGGAAATTTTCCTCCAATTGTGGCTTGAAATGACTTGCAGATGTTAGGGTACTTCAGTTGTTCAAGGTTGAATTTGAGCCTGATTTTCTTTGGCTTGTTAATTTTCTTCAACCTCACTCGGAAGTTCATAATGACGAGGTCGTGATCGCTCCCAACATCAGCACCTGGGAACGTTCTTGTTTATGTTCTATTGATGCCAGGTCGGTACCGGTTTTGAACCAGTATGTAGTCGATCTGGTTATAAAATATAGTCTGTTTCAAAGTTATTGGGTATTAGTGTTTTAAAATATAGGCGATTTCAAAGTTATCAGGTAATAATTTTTATTTTATATATGCGGTTTCCAAGTTATCAGGTATTAGTTTTATAACATCTAGGCGGTGATGCGTTCTGTACCTCTTACTGTTGCGATTCATAAATCAAAGTCCAAATGCAGTTTGACATTGCTACATAGGCTTAAAATTATTGCTAGGTACGGGAACAAGGAGAAATGTAACTGTCAAACTATTATGAGGCCACGGAGAATGTAATTGTGAAAATATTCTTATATTAACTATTATGGGGCCACGGAGAATGTAATTGTAAAACTATTCCTATATTAACTATTATGGTGCCAAGGATAATTTAATTGTAAAACTATTCCTAAATTAACTATTATGGGTCTATGTATATAGGGTATGAAAAGTCTGATGCTAAGAATACATACTACCCCAACAAAGTACGTGTCGTTAAGGAAGAGAAAATAGCAGTTGTTTACACAGAGACAAGCATACTGATAAACAACTCCACGAGACCGAAAGGCGTGGCTTAAGTTTCGAAATCTACACGACATACAAATTTACAATTTATTTATTATACTGTATTCCCTTTCTCTCACTAAATGTCTACACGTTGTCGCTTGAAAAACATTGTTAGAAAGTGTGCTCCATAAATATACAATGTCAATATTGACTGTACTTTATTACAAATTTACGGTAAGTGTTTACCCAATCGAGATAAAACTAACAGACAGCTGAGGAGCCGAGCTTAACATGTATTTTCCTATTAGCATTGGAAAGTGGTTAGTGTGTGGAGCGCTTGCAGTTATTGCGATGTGGATTGGTTGCATTTACTGGGATGTAGAGTGCTTGCTGCTATTACGATGTGGATTGGTTGCATTTACTGGAATGCTGAGTCCTTGCTGTTATTGCGATGTGGAGTGGTTGCATTTACTGTGATGCTGAGTGCTTGCTGTTATTGCGATGTGGATTGATTGCATTTACTGGGATGCTGAGTGCTTGCAGTTATTGCGATGTGGATTGATTGCATTTACTGGGATGCTGAGTGCTTGCTGTTATTGCGATGTGGATTGATTGCATTTACTGGGATGCTGAGTGCTTGCTGTTATTGCGATGTGGATTGATTGCATTTACTGGGATGCTGAGTGCTTGCAGTTATTGCGATGTTAATTGATTGCATTTACTGGGATGCTGAGTCCTTGCTGTTATTGCGATGTGGAGTGGTTGCATTTACTGGGATGCTGAGTGCTTGCTGTTATTGCGATGTGGATTGGTTTCATTTACTGGGATGTTGAGTGCTTGCAGTTATTGCGATGTGGATTGGTTGCATTTACTGGGATGCTGAGTGCTTGCAGTTATTGCGATGTGGATTGGTTGCATTTACTGGGATGGTGAGTGATTATAGTTACTGGTTGTGTAGAGCTTGTCATTAATGGGCTGTGTTGTGTGCGTAGAGTGGGATTTTGAAAGATTAAATGGGAAGAAACACGTTCCATGATAATTCAGTCGACATTAACCAACCAAGAGTTAGTAGATGAGTATTATGCCTGCGTGCGATTTGAATTTTTAACGTAGCTTTGGCAATGTTTCAGTCTTGACAATACGATGTTTGCAATGTATCAGTTCATAGTTGTGTTCTGTTCTGGGGCATCACGATGCAGACATGTAGCATGATGTCCCACCCAATCACATTATCTTGATACCAGGCTGACCAATCCTAATTCTAACCTCTTAATGCTGAGCGCCAATCGAGGCAGCTGTTGGTACCATTTTATAAGTATTCGAACCTGCGACATCTGGCATCCGAGGCGAACGCTCTAACCATTAGACCACCAGAGCGGTCGATAATGAGTAGAAGGAGCAGTTTGAATAGTATTAGACTTGAATAGTGTGAGTACCAAATGAATATGAGAGAGAAAATGAATATTATGTAAGCTTGATAACTCCTTTCGTGTTCTCTTAGAAACGGAAATTCGATATTCTTGGGTTTTGTTGTTGTTGTTGTTGCTTTTTTGCTAAGTAGGCTAGGCTATCACAGAAATGTTTGTGTACACTAAGAAAAATATCTATCCGATATCATAACATAATGTAGTTCCTCTTTCTTATCATACTTATTGAACTTACTGAAGACAAGGGTATGTGTAGACCGGTTTACGATAATTTATGTTAACTAATAATGCAGGTCACATTATGCTGCGTCATACAAATTTCTCTAATTCAATATAATAACAATTTAGCGACATACATTTTCGTGATTCGCTCAGGTGAAGTGCTTGTAATGTACGTCCTTTGAGCTATAAATGTGACTGACATTATCGTAAATGTATCCAAGTCGTCACCTTATACAAATGCGCGGAAACATAGTGTCATTAATAGCAATATTACAAAACCGTTTGCATGTGCCTATTGAAATAATGTTGTTACATATAATTTTAATAAGTTTGTTCACCAAACGAATTAACATCACAGTGAATAGGATATAAAACTACACAAAAATGTTAGAATAGTATATTCAGAGTGATAAAGATTAAAGTACGAACGACACAGAAATTGATAACATACAGGTTACTGATGTCTGAAAATCAAATGCACATAATGTCTTATAAAGTCCGGTTTTAACTTCTAGGCAGACGATATATTAAATGCGAACAAACAGTGTTTAACATTCAAATCCTTCTAAAATGTGTTCCAGTGCACGTACAACTGTCGGTGATTACAGTGTTTGTTACTAGAAATAGTATTTCTTTTCTTAGCGGGTTTGATATTATACCTGTTGCTATTCATTATTTGTGGGCTTGGTACTGGTTTGCTATCGGTTCATTCTTAGCGTTCTCGGCATTGGTCCAGAGTCAATCCAATCCAATATGATTTGTACATTTCATCAAGAATTCCATTCTTAGAGCTCTTAGTACCGATTCTCTTTCTGTCCATTCAAAATTCGAATGTCGTCTCCATGCATCATGTACGGACCATGAATTCCACATTTAAAGCAATAAATAAAACTTTGATGACGTCCTTATAGTACTTTTGCTTGCGTCATATATAATTCATACATTTGCATGTGCTATGAAGTTCAATGATGAACATCTGATGGTTTTTTTTTTTATATATGAAGTGCTTATCGTATCTCCCCCCAAAAAAGGTCTTATTTTCAGAAATCAAACCATTAGGATACTCTGCATGAATCGAATTTCGGGTTCATCGAAAACCTGTGTGAATGAAACATACATGCCAGACAGTAGCAATTATCTTGAATATGGCATCACGCATCATGGCTGGTATACATTCCATATTAATATGTACAGAAAAATGAGTTGTACACGTTTATAAGATAGTGACACAATTTGACACGATAGACCATTATATATTGTTTCACTGTCTCTAGCATGCATTTGTCATTCACAATACAGTCTTTCTGTGGTTCAAGTACTACTTAGTCAACAGGACACAAATTGTATCTGCAAATGGAATACACTCCTGACCAGTTGTTCTATGTTGTGGTGTTCCACAGGGGCAAGGGTCTGTTCATTGACCTGTTCTCTTCATTATATACACTCAGCCGCTCTCAAGTGTCATAGATCGGCACCCAGTGTCTCGCCAATGGTACAGTGACGACACCCAAATTTATAAATCTAGCCACCTAAATGAAGTTGATGCTACCATCCAAGGTGTAGAGAGGTGAATTTCTGATGTGAAATCGAGGATGACAAGTTACAAGCTGCAGACGAAGGATGATACAAGTAATGCAATTCTGATCGCATCACAAAGACTCTCATTCACATCCTTTACCTCAAACAATAAATATCATCAGCAACAACATTAAATTTACATATTCAGTACAAAACCTAGGTGTTACTCTAGGCAGTACTGCACCAACATATTATGAACATATGCAAGGCTGCATATCTTGAGCTGAGATGCATCAGCTCCATTCGTAAATATTTTTCAGTTGATGCCACTAAAACACTATAGTGTTCATTGATACTTTTAAGACTGGACTATGGTAACTCAATTCTGTCTAGTTCGTCTCAATATCTACTCCAGAAACTTGAAAATGTTCAAACATCAGCTGCTCGGATCATTAGAATACCGCGATCAGAGCACACCTCCTCATTGCTCTGTACCCAACACTGGCTATCCATTCGATCCAGAATCAAACACAAAAAGTTTTCTTAGTGCTACGTTTCACTGACGGAACGTTGGCAATAAGAACAAAGCTAGTCTTCTTAAGAAAATGCAATGCATTGTTGTTTTCAACTGTTGATTGATAAACGGTTGTTTATAGGATGATTTCACTACGGCGCACCGTCTTGCTCTTTCTGTAGGTGATGATGACATCATCTGTCTACATCTGCCATTGCTCACTTATTCTATCTGCTGCTGATGTTTTACTCATCTTCATGTTTTTCTAATTCTCTTCTGACAGGATATCTTCCACTAGATCTTGTGCAGTTGTGAGTAAAATTGTAGTGTCTCTTCATGTTTTTAAAGTGGTGTTTTACCCTTTGGATGTTAACCAGGGCTTGGCTTACTTTGCTGAGTGACTAGACCGAGTGACTAGACTGAGTGGCTATGCTGAGTGACTAAACTCGAATTAAAATTACTACATTACTGAATGAATCGTTGAATGTGTAGCTAGTACCCATTCAACGCATTACTGTATGCACGTCGTACTGTCTAACTGACATCTGAACGAGACAAAGGAGAAGCCCTCCATCGGTGGTCCCCAAGCGGCAGGAGAATCTATCTGAAACGCCATGTATGTAGCATTGATCAAATTCTGCCAAGTTATCTAATTTAGGATGTTTCTTACAACCATGTGTGAGCTCCTTATTGTAACTGAGATCAATCTAACCAGTTGACAGAATATGCAAGATCAATTACTTCTCCTGGTGGGGCGGCTCAAACATGCCTCTTGCCTAATCCGTCCCATAAAGTTATCTGAACCGATAAGAACTACAATCAATGAAAACATTGCTCTTTGGCTACCATAGTCGAATCTATAATGAATCGAATTTTTGTCCTATATAAAGTGAGAAGTGTGATCTGACCTACCCCATATACCCCTTCACATCGGTTCCCTTGAGGTTCCACGGAGAGTTTAGGCTTCCCCAAGTCTTCTCAAGAGCTCAGCTATGTGTTTTCGCCACATTAGCTGTCGTCAAAAAGACTGTTCAGGAATTTAACCTTTATTCAAAGCTAGATTCTGCATTGTTGAAATACGGCTTCGGATATTCCCTACGGATTTTGTTTTGTCTTATTTAACAATAACACCTATTGGTATGACTCCGTCCTGAGATTAATGCCAATAAAGGTGTCGTGTTGCATCTTTTTTTCGAAGCTAGAATAACTTTGCGTTTGGTTGTTTGTTGAGACTAGAGAAAAAGAGGATTCACATAGTATTGGTTGGTGCCAAATCTTTTCGAGATTTTCATCCTCACCGTTTTTGGTTATATAATTTTTATAAAAGGATATGTTCAATCGTTGTCATCTTTTGTGACTGGGCCTGATGGTGTGTGGTTTTTGACCACCTTATATCATCTAATTTATTTCAGAGCGTTTAATTCATTCCGATCAGACTGTGCTTCAGCTAATATATGATTTGGGTCTGACCGCTTTGTGAGGTTGGGCTTGACCGCTTTGTGAGGTTGGGCCTGACCGCTTTGTGAGGTTTGGCCTGACCGCTTTGTGAGGTTGGGCCTGACCGCTTTGTGAGGTTTGGCCTGACCACTTTGTGAGGTTGGGTCTGACCCCTTTGTGAGGTTGGGCCTGACCGCTTTGTGAGGTTTGGCCTGACCGCTTTGTGAGGTTGGGTCTGACCGCTTTGTGAGGTTTGGCCTGGTCGGTTAGGCTTATACCACCTTATAATTTCTAATTTCAGAATTCAGTTTTGTTGGTCCCTATAGTAATTCCCTTATGTAGTTAGCCTAAATGTGCTGCTTTGTTCAGCGAGGCTTGATAGTCTGGGCTTAGGACCACCTTATTATTCTATATTGTTTTAGGCTTATACACCTATAATATGGTTATTGGTTCAATCTTATTATCCCACCGTGTACAGCTTGACCCGGTGATCTGATCTGGGCTTTATGACCACCTTATGTGTGTGTGTGTGTGTGTGTGTGTGTGTGTGTGTGTGTGATTAGGATTTTTAACGCAGCTTTAACAATTTTTCAGTCATGTCGGTACCATATCTGCAGTGTTGCCGTTTATAGTGATATCTCGCACTGGGTATCATGCCGCAGACATTTTGCGTGATGTCCTACCCAATCACATTATCCTGACACCAGGCCGACCAGTCCTTACACTAACCTCTGAATGCTGAACACCTAGCGAGGCAGCTGTTAGTACCATGTTTTTCATAAGTCTTTGGAATCACTCGGCGGGTGTTTAAACCAGCGACGGAGGCAGACGCTCTAACTAATATGCCCAGCAACGTCCCCACCATGTGTTGATTATCTGTTGTTTAGCGTTGTAAAGCCTGTTTTTATCGGGCACTTCACAAATGCCAGTGTAAGGAGGTGTTAAATTAGACAGTGGTTCAGCCTCGAATGGTTATGCAGCTTGTATTCTTAATTTTACAAAATGTATTGAATTGATATATTCAGTTGTGCGGGGATAGTAAGCTGATATTATATTGTTCAATTTGTTATGATGCGTTTACTTAATACTGTTTTAACAGTATAACATATCATTTTATTGTATATTCGTTTAAGGGGCTAATTCTGATAGTCTAACTTAAGGATCATAGGGTTATCCTTCTGTTGCGCCCTAGTGGGCAGCCCTCATTCCCTTCCCCGGGGATTCGTGCCCGCTCAGACTTAGTCTGGATAAAGATAATACATCTTTATGTTAATTACAGTTTTGTTAATTTACTTGTTAATTTATTAATTGCAGGGAACTGTTTTCTTTCCTGTGACTGAAAAGTACTTCGAATATTTTGGTAAAATATTTTTTACCTAGTTAACGAATTTAGGATAGATCGACGGGGCTTTAAGTTTTCTCTGTTTTCCTTAAAATAGTTTCCTCCTTATTGTGCTTGATGCATTGTTGCTTGATAAGAGTCCCCACCCACCCACCCCGGCTTTCTAAAAGAGTTTTTCCAGTACTTGGTCTTATCATTTTGTTGTTGTTAGGGTTTAGCAGTCATGGGTCTACCGCTTTCTGCCGTTTATATTAATGTAACATTCCCTTCGCCATTTGTAGTTAAATTTATCTGTGGCGATGTTCCAGATTTTCTGCAAGGAATACTTTAGACTCAGAGGAATGGCTTTTACTTCATTTAACTTGTTTTTTTTGCTAATCTGTCTGCCCTTCCCTTTACTTGAATGTATTTATATATCTGTCTGTCTGTCTATCTATCTATCTATCTATCTATCTATCTATCTATCTATCTATGTGCAGTAAAATATTTGTGTATCTATAACATTGTATAGTATTATATTTAAACGATTTTGACCTGAGACATAGAGACATAACGCGTTAAGTTCATGTAGTCGGCCTGGATGAGAACTATAACACTCTAGTCATGTTTTTTTATTATTTGTGATAAGCGCTTTATATATTACTAAATCAGTTTGGCAGTCTTCTTGCTTACATTCCTGTTTTTCGTAGGACAAAATACATATCTATGTTAGTTCTGGAATGCATTATAGTAGGGTCGTGAAACGTTTTCAGGCATTTTATAGTACCCTCAGACTTAAGCACATGTATGTAGGACAAAATACATACCTATCTATGTTATTTCTGGAATGCATTATAGTAGGGTCGTGAAACGTTTTCAGGCATTTTAAAGTACCCTCAGACTTAAGCACATGTATTGAACGAAACATTCGACATAAACGATTGAAAATCGTATTCAGCAAACTTTACAAGCAGATAAAATTACCCGATGAATGCAACTACTACTACTAATACAACTAACTCTTCCTTCTTTACAACACGAAAGCTACTTTCGTTTTTGAATTGTTTTTATTACTACCTATAAAAGCTACTAAAGCCACTGGTATCACCAATTACTGCTGCTGAAGCTACTACAACAACCACCTCGACCACCAGCATCGCCACCACTACTGCTAATGCTGCTACTAATTCTATTGAGGTAAATTGAAAAATTGCTTTCTGAAAAATCTTATTTGCATCCTCTATTCGATTCTTGTCTAATACTGCGTTCTGGAATTACCAAATGTATCAAAAATTGGCACAGTTCGTTCTGTTTCATCTCGCTTCCGTTAGTCAAAGAAATGACACTTTACAGGCACACAAAAAGAATGCTAAAAGCATGTATGTATGTATGTATGTATGTATGTATGTATGTATGTATGTATGTATGTATTTAAGAGGTCGTAGTAACTTGCGAGAGGCACGGGAATGCTCTCTCAAAAGAAGGGCGTCACTCATAATGGTGTAGATACGGCTACACCTTGGGGAATTTCGCAATGCGAGAGGCGCAGGGATGCTATATTATTATAAATCTCCTTTGATTTCCTACGAAACGGCTCTTTATTGGATTACTCAATATATAACACTACATTCAAACATCAATCTACATAAATTTTAAATTACAGATATAAGAGACACATATAAACTACGATATTCCATCACTTACCAACATCATATATTTGTATGATTGCTGTATTTTTGAATATAATACAGGTAATTAAATATCGAAAAAATTCACGATAGCTAAAGAATCTAAACTTCAATATTTCAGACTAATACTGCAATCATTTAGTAGAAATATAGTTTACTGAATTTAATCTTAAATGATAACATATTAAATTTACAGCGTATTTTATTTCTGAATTAACTATTACTGAGTATGATGTTGGTAGCGAACGTCGTATTTTACTATATAATCAAGAATATAAGTACAATTAAATATAAGTTCTACAACAGTGAAACTGCTCAATACATTATTTTCATGAAGAGTAAAGAAATATTAAAATAATCCTATGTTAGATTAACATCTTAAAACTAAAAAATCCTATATTGTATAGAAATCTGAACACAGACAGTATACTGCTTGTATCAACTAATTGAAACGGACAATCAGTTTATCTACTGCATTTATTTGTCCATTACCTCGAGTGTACGTTTTCTGACCCAAAGACCGAAGCTAGTCCCTATGGTCTATAATATCTACTGTACTGATGGTATCCACGTTTTGAAACAAACAATCAGTTGATGTATTGCTAACTCTCTGGCTATATCTCATTCGATTATACAGATACCATCACATGTTGTTACAAAATGTATAATAGGCATATCAGTTTAAACAATACAGTAACTGTTCGTGTTCGATGATTGATTCATATCCTATTCTTGTAAGACTAATTTATTAAACAACTAACTTGATAAAAAAACCGCTAGAGTTTTGCCTTAGTTCATGAGGGCCTAATGTTTATTATAATGGTATAGTTGTCATGAATAGAATTACATGTAATCAATCTCAATATGTTTTAGTAGAAACTTACTTTTGCTAAAAATTCAATCCTAATATATGTATTCAAAAGGATGTTATTTTGAAAATTTCTCCATTTTGTAATAATATTTAATTATTATTTGAGCAGTCAGAATTAATTGAAATACCTAGCGGAACTTTGGTTTGAAAGGCTTCGACAATTTGAGTTTTTGAAATAAAAAAACATAACCTTGAAGTATTTAGTAGAATTTGGTTTTGTCCACAAATCCGCCTTCGCGAAAGATTTCAAGCTCACATAAGATTATCTATGATTATCATTGTAAATTTGTTTTGATAAAGGGCAATAATTTCATTGGCAATCCGATTCCTAAATAAACATACAAATCTTTTTATTGCCTTCTTTATGAGCTAATAATGTTTGTGTAAATGTTGCAAAAGCCTAATGTCTGAGTTACTGAGGTTTTAATTCTGAAAAAAGTGTAATATATATGTTTGTTCCTGGTGAGCGAGTACAATTTCATACGACCTTCAATAAACAAGCACCACGCTAGCTGGATTTTGCTTCTGAAAATTAGATTCACCAAGTCTGTTTTCATTGTTCAGTAGGTAAATATTTTGAAAAAACATTTTACCTACAAACAGACTTTTTAAAATCTGTTAGATCATGATCCAAAATTAGTACATGTTGTGGTGTTTGCATGTTAGACCTTTCTTGAAAGTATACTGTACGTCATAAAGACATAACATCTGACGCTACGAGTTCGGATTCCAAGCATGTACCACGTACATGATAAAAGTATTACGCCAGTCTTTTCCGCATTCGGGATAAAATCTAAACTATTTGAGATGACTAATTACTATTTTTATAGTTAATCGTACTGTTGATGAAACGCAATGTGCGAGGTAGCTACATTGGTTGATTATAAATCGAAATTCAATTTGAATTATCGGTTGCAGTCAATTGTTATCAATTAAGATTATTTTCCTATCAGATTTTCGAATATTTTCCTGGTTATGTATTATGAGGTAAATGTATATATCAGATCAAGAAAAAAAAAGTAAAACTGTAAAGATAATCGTAACAGTTAGTGAGAAAAAGAATTATACAACACGTACGAGATTGTACTTTTCAATTTACATTCTAAACTCAACATGAATATTGATTGTTAGTATTGTCACTATGCTTCGCATGTATTTTGCTCGTGTTAGTTATTTCATTATTTTTCGCGTGCTAAGTATTACTTTTATATTTGCAATCACTATATTAGATGGTCAAGATTAAGAAACATAACTAATGCAGGCGAAGATATTTTGCTAATGAGGGAATAAGTATTGTTCCCTTTACCAAAAGACGGTGAAGGCACAAATTCGCAGTCCTATAACGATTAGGAATCAAACTCTAATGTTTGCAGCTAGCTACACATATTGATATGTCGAGACTTCACTGATATTTCTGGAGGTTTTTTACAGCCTCATTGTTTATGTTCGTAACGGCGGATCAGGAAATCTCGCTAGCTTTACTTAAAATCAGTACTGACACATCAGGGACATTATATTCGTAAAACAAATTAGATGACTAAGTGGTAGGCCATGCTTTCGACCCTGCATTATTCCGTAGATAAGATGATTGGACCTACCCTAAATTTGCATCTTTGATTTCAGTATCTATGTAGGTGTGTAGACCTTTTAACATTCCGATCGACTATATATATTTTATATAAAGGATTTTTAAAGTAGAAGACCTGATCGCACAATTGCATTTGCAACGCTGGACATGTCTTGATAATTTCGACCCCCTGTTTGAGTTTCTTTCTGAGGATAGAAAATCTGTTGATGATTTGGCAATCATTGCTGTGTATTCATGAATAAAATCTCGGGCTCTGAATTTTTATCTTCTGTTCTACTTATCCCTAATGTGCGAGTCATATTACTTACTTGTGTCTTCTGGATTGACTATCTTGGTGTACGGTTTATGTATTAAGGTTAAATAAGTATCCAAATGTCAAAGATAATGTCAACCCATTCTAAATGACGTTCGTAAGCTTTTCTGTTACCTGGAACAGAAGTAGTCACATGACATGGGATGATAAGAAATTTCACGACCTTCTAAAGTTTTTTTTACACAGTGATATGTTCGAGTGTGTGCGTGGCATTCTAACGTATAAGGTAAGTACACGATTCCACAGACAACGGATTACTGCTAATAATAATGATAAGCACAATTTTATCATTCCTTAACAATTTTGGATGATTTTCGTATCTTTTGAGACGTCTTCGGAATCCCATCAAGATGACTCTGTCAAGTCTATTAAACCTAACTAAATTAACAGAAGAAACTATTTAGAACATGAGTTTAAAGTTCAAGACTCCTTCTTTCGTAACAATAGTAGTTAAATACAATCTATTTACATAGATAATGCGACAAATCACCTATTTAATTTTAAGAAAATTAATATCGTCAAATATATATATATTCACACAAATATCGTCGGCGTATTTTGCAGCTACATAAAAAGTATGATTTAAAAAATCATCTTTATTATAGATCCTGGTATATCAATTATTATTACAAATTGCCAGTGTTTCAAAGTATTTGTTTCTTCAGATCACATAATAATGGCAGCGCTGCTATTCCAAACGATTACCGTCAAAATGGGATATTTGATTGTTTCGCTTTTTTACTTCTTCCTGCAGATAATTTACTATAAGTGTCGAACAAAGGTACAAAGATGAATTCCAAAGAAAATGAAACCATGTCAAATGGCAGCACGGACAAGAGTCTTAACGGTTCTATGATGCCATTGGAAACGGCTTCAGAAAAAACATTCAAAATGACAAAGTTACAAATTATCAAGAACGTGTTGGTCGTCAGCTTAGGTTTTCTGTTCCTGTTCACCTCATTCCAGTCCTTGTCGAACCTTCAGAGCAGTCTAAATAGGGAGGAGGGTTTGGGGACGATCGGTTTATCGGTGATATACGCAGCATTAGTTGTTTCTTGCATGTTTTTGCCGCCAGTCACAATCGCCCGTTTTGGTTGTAAATTGACTGTAGCATTATCCATGGATTGCTATATCGTCTATATGGGTGCCATCATGTACGCTACCTGGGGCACAATCATCCCTGCTGCCATTATTCTCGGACTCGGGGCAGCGCCGCTATGGTCCGCAACGTGCACGTATCTGACACAGGCCGGAGTCTGGTACGCAAAAATGACCGGTACAACAGAGGATGACACCATCAACCGATTCTTTGGAATCTTCTTCATGATATTTCAAACGAGTAAGTAGCAGAATGTTCTTGGGGTCGCAATATTTAAATAATTTACGATTCGTATTTTTTTAAATGAAAATGAAAATGAAAACGTAAGGTTCAGGACGTGTGGGAAAATTTAACTACTTTGAGCTATCAAAAGAACGAATCCGTGTACGTCATCCTCGAAGAGAGAAAATATTTACTTCATATAATCTAATACAGAAGCGATATGATATAACAAGGACAATATACAGCTCTGTAGTTATGCTGTACGATTCCGAATATAGGTGATAATGTTATTGAGGTAAATCTTAAAATGACAAAATGTTATTTCGGCATGATTGTAATCACATTAAAGTCGTTTTGGAGGAAACTTACTCACTAGGTAGTGGATTGCTTGTTCTGTTGTTCAATCTTTGTATTCCTTGTTGTGTTGCTTGACTTAATTGACTCATTGCCGGATTACAGGTCAGATTTGGAGCAACTTGATTTCTTTGATGGTGTTCAGTCAACAATCAGGGAACTCCACGGTTAACGGGTTGTCTGAAGGGCTGCTCAGTAAATGTGGTGCCAATTACAACCCTTTGAACAATGGAAATAATACAAACTTGAACAAACCAGACATGGATAAGGTAATGAGAATGATAATAAAAAAGTTATCCAAATGTTGGGCCTTTCTTTCAATATTCCTGCGATTAAACCTGTGTAATGGCTTTGATGTTTCATATGTCACTGTTATGTAGGTCAGAATGGCGTTTATTTCCCTGGCCATTGAGTGAAGGAAACAAGAATTTTTAGAAATCTTACAAATGGACATGTAATATTTCTAATAATTCGTAAGTCACACCAGCATACGAAATCTTGGATAAAGGTTCATTGCTATGAACAGAGTAACACAATGTGTCCCAATTTAGTTTTTTTCAGTCCCATGCATTATTTTATATTCTCTCGTTCGCATCAGAATTGAATTTGTAATACTCATGTTATTCCATAACTTCAGACAGGTTTGACTCTTATCTCAGCAGTTATTGATTTTTCTTTGTTCATAATATATACCATTTAACATAAATTTCGTACCTTGCAAAGTATATTTGCACAAGATATCATGATAAACGTATCTTTTGATAAAAAGATCACCAACTTTCTCGAAAATCTTTGCCTAAAAACCATGATGCTTTTCACCATATAAATCGTTATTTAATTAATCAATCGTAGTTGGTTCTTTTGTTTTGCTCGTTGGCTTGATTTATTGCAAATATTTATTCAGTTACCATTAGTTAATACTTAATTGTAGATCTATACAGTCTGTGGTATTTACGAAGCATGCGCAGTCGTAGGTGTCCTGATTATCAAATTCTTTCTGGACCCGATCGTGTTAGATAAAGACGATGAGAAAGTTGCGGTTGGAGCCAAGAAGATCTCTCCCAAACTGTTGGTGGAAACCTTCAAACACTGTTGGCGGAGCCATTTCCAGAAATTGATTATTCCCCTTACGATTTACAGCGGGATTGAACAAGCCTATATAGCCGGGGATTTTACAGTGGTATGTATGTATGTACGTACGTACGTACGTACATATATATATATATATATATATATATATATATATATATATATATATATATATATATAGTAACATATACGTACGTACATATATATGTGTGTGTGTGTGTGTGTGTGTGTGTGTGTGTGTGTGTGTGTGAATGAAATTAATGTTGAAATCGGGATGCTGAAAAGATCTAATCAACCTGTCCGCTGCGATATCCTAGTAATCGAGGATAAACGTATTTGACTTCTATATTATAAGAACCTGCCTAGCATCACAGTTATAAGTTAGTATTTAATGTCGCAATTGTGCAATTTCCCGTTTCTCATCCAAATACAAATTTCATAATCCAACATATATTTCTCTTTAGTGCAAATTGTTCTTTCTGACGGATTGCAATACGTTCAATAGTTTAACGCCTTAGCAATAAACATTTTACACATTTGGTATTGCTGTTAGGGACAGAGACACCATAGTTTCTGTTGCGTTCCTCCATTATCTTTTTTAAACAGGTTTCAGTCAGTTATAATACCTCTCCGTCTAAGAAAGTTTCCACTTTGAATGAATTTTCCCATAATTGTGAGCTAAGAGTAGAGAATTAAAACAAAATGGAACTGTGTCAAAGAGAATGGAAAATCGTTAATACCTGTCCAGTTCTTAACAGACAGACAGACAAACACACACACACACACACTTTCTTCTGTATTGTAGGACAGATCAATGTGGCTGTCATCGTAGGAAAACATTGTACATGTACATTGTACGACAGATAAATACCTTGTACGTTAACTCTGGAATGCTTGCTTGTGATGATGGTAGGATTATGTACCTTTCTCGGGATAATTACCATACCCGTAATTAAAATTATATACTACAAAACAATTATTAGGAATTTTAAATTGAAAATTGTTTTCATCACTAAGATAAAACAGTTAGTTACCGATATCTCTAGAACGTTAGAGATTGAATGCATGTGTTGGTGATTAGTTCAAAATGATGACAGTACAGTGAAATCGATTAATAATTGTTGAAATTAATATGTAAAAAATTGATAAAGGAAAACTTGTCATAACCACACAGTATCCTAAACATTTCTTATTAAATTTATCTCAGGAAGAGACTAAAACCAGCATGAATACCACAACCTGGATATAGCCTTTCAGAGTTAAGGTTATCGTGTCATAAGACCGCTAAGGGCTATTTTATATTAATTATGGGCGCCTCGGGTGATCGATTGGTCTAATATATTCGCCTTTACAGATTGCTGCCATCTCACCTCTGCCCGTCCTGGAGTCTTAGGCTAAGCCAATTTCTGTAATGTGAAACAGCTTGCCTGAACCTTATGGTAGGTCGGTTTCTTAACGTGATTTTCATGGTGTTTCTTCTGCCAATTATACCAGCCACCATATACAAAATATCCTGTGCTCTAAACTATTGCTAAAATACGAATTCTTCATTTCAGACTGCATAGGTCATAAGTCTAACTTAAAATATAAATAGAAAAAAAAAGTAGTTAAAACATTAGAGATCATAACAATAACAATTTTAATTTACCAGGGACCACGCTAGGTTCAATTTTCAATCCATTATTCGTTTTATTATACAGGAATTGCGTGATCTTTATATTTCCATTTTAAGAACATAGTGAAGATCATCCACAACTTTATATACCCAAAAGAGAGAGTTTTACAAAGCCTATTATTATTTGCTATCCACGATATAAAAAATAACTATTCTCGGTTTCGTTAGCTCTGCGTTTGCGAGAGATTTACGAAAACAATGACTGTTTACATTGATGAACAATTAATGAGAGAAAGAGACAGATGGCGAAATTCATATTATCAGGGCGAAAAGACAAATAATAAATACTCGGATGGTCAGATATATAATTATCCATCCAGGGAGATATATAGAAATAAGATGGAGACATCTATATGTATATATAATGATAATAATAATAATAATGAGGACTTTCTATAGCGCCTAATCTTTCCAAGCTCTAAGCGTTTTACACCATCAATAATGATATGACAACGCTACAGAACAACACATAACAAAAAATGAAATTAGAAAACTTAAAAACATGCTGAAAACATATAACATACAAAACATGATTAGGTTGCTAAGTTTGTCCCTGCAGTCGAATTGGTGAGTCTTAAGAGCACTCTTAAAAGGGATCACTGTGTCTTTGTGCCTAATTTCGCCGGGCCCTGGTGTGCAAACGAACGTTGTCCATATCACTTTGTTTTCACCTTGGGAACAATGAGTATACGATTATCAGACGAAGAGCGTAAGGATCTAGCTGGTGTATACACATGGGTGAGGCTGGATAGGTATGTTGGACTGGAGTCTGTCATTGAAACATAGCACAGAGAACAAATTTTGTGTTTGATTCTGTATCGAATTGATAGCCAGTATAGGGTACAGAGCAGTGGTGAAGTGTGCTCTGATCGAGGTACTCTAAAGATGATCCGTGCAGCTGTGTTTTCAACTTTTTGAAGTTTCTGGAGTAAATATTGTGACGAACCAGACAGAATTGAGTTTCAATAGTCCAGTCTTGAAAGTACTGATGAACACACAAGTGTTTTAGTGGCATCAACTGAAAGATATTTATGAATGGAACTGATGCGTCACAATTCAAGATATGCAGCTTTCATATGTTCATGACATGTTGGTGCAATGTGAGAGTACTATCTAGAGTAACGCCTAGGCTCCGTACTGACTGTGAGAAATCAATGTTGATGCTGCTGATATTTATTGTCTGAGGTAAAGGATGTGAATGAGAAAGTCTGTGTGTTGTGATCAGAATAGCCTCAGTTTTATCATCATTCATCGGCAGCTTGTTACATGCCATCCATGATTTTTGGTGCACTTTTCATCACGATTGTCCGTACTAAATCAATAGAAACAGGATCAAATGCTCCTAACGGATGTCGCTGAAATTCTGCATCATAACTGTATGGTGACGAATCAGTTGAAAGTGTGCTGTCAAGCGAATCTCTAATGGTTTGTACTTTGTCATTGAAGAAATTTTCAAATTGGTCTGGTAGGACTAGTGGAGAGAAGATTGTTGGAAGTGGTGTACATTTGTTCATTGACATTAGTTTGTTAGTTATCTCGAAGAGCTCTTTGCAGCTGGAACTCTCCGTGATCTTAGTACTGTAGTGGGATGATTTGGCTAAATGGACTATGTTTGTGACGTTCTTCTTAGCGGCTTCGTAGATTTGTTTATGAATAGTGAGTCTGGTGGAAAGCCAAAGCATCTCTGCTTTTCGGCGATGTCTTTTAGCAGTGCGAAGCTGGTCCCTAACATCGCTATACCATGGAGAACACTTTTTTATTGATGCTATGCATTTGGCGGCTGGGGCATGTTTTTCAAGCAATGAACGCAATCAGTTATCCAGTTGTTCCGCTGTTGGATGTAAGAAAGTTGTTAGGTTTTCTTGGATGTCATGCATGAATTTTGTTCTATTTATCATACGGAGGTTTCTCTTAGTAGAAAATAGAGGTTGAGGGTTAGGGACTGTTACGTCGAGATGCATACAATGCAGAGGTGATGTATGAATATATATATATATATATATATATATATATATATATATATATATATATATATATATATATATATATATATATATATATATATATATTCACAAGAACAAACAAAATCAAATATTGTATTCATCTTTCTCATTCTTTGTCTAGTCCTACGTTAGCTGTGCGTTGGGTATCTGGAATGTGGGTTACGTCATGATCTGTTACGGAGTGGTTGACGCCGCCTGCTCGTTTATTTTTGGTCGTCTGGTGCAGTACGTGGGACATATTCCATTCTTCATACTAGGTATGTAGTACCGTCAAACTCGACAATTCAAAGTCAAGTATGATTTTAGATTTTCCTATAAGGGTATTAAAATTTATCATTTCGTAAAGACTGAAGAAACTTTAATTTCAAAATTAAGGTACTGACTATAACAAAATAAACTATTCCTGTGAAATATGAGAAATAGCGACAAGGCATTTGATTGATCAGCTACAAAACCAATTTTAGAAACAAATTATCAAATAAGTTAAGTGCACAATAAATGTATTCATAAAGTTTTATTTCAGAAATGTTGATTTCATGAATTCAAATTTTTAAAACATTTCCAAGGGTAATTTATTTTTTATATACCTTATACACGTAATGTACGAGATGGTCGTACCACGTGTATCCGAGTGTTGAGTAAAATTTTTCACGCAAGCGACAGAGACATCTAGCTGTTTTGCTAACCTTACCTTTCTTATCTCAGTCTAGTCATCTCAGACCAATCGTATCAGTCATGGTGTTCACGCACTACGCACTACTGCATCAAGGGACGCAACCATTGTTGTCTTATGCTTGGCCTGATGGAGTTAATTGGGGTACGGGGAGGGGGAGAAGAACACGGAAACATAAAGTTGGGAGAAATATCATTAAAGCAGGATTGCGAACTTAAAATAGAATACTTAGTGTTTAATGAAAGACAGGCAAAGACGAGGACAGGGGAGGACATAAAGAAAAACGAGAAATGAAAAACCAAGGATGTATGCTAACCATCTATTTCTAGATAGATGTCCAGTAACCATCTACAAATGTTTTATGAACAAACGTCCAAGTGATTTTTGTAACCCTGACCATCCATTTTATCTTGCCCCTGTAACTTACGTGCATGCACCTGGGCCAAATGAGCAATGGTTTTTACGTGCACCAGTTGGTGCCCGAAAGCTTAACTCGCTAATGAAAAAAATGGCTATGAAAGTAAACCTGCCCGGTTTGGCTTCTAAACGCATTACCAGCTCTAGCGTGAGAAAATATCTCCGTCAGAAACTAATAGAAAACAATGTTCCAGACACTCAGGCTATACACATCACTGGTCACAAAAATGCCAATTCTCTCAACAACTAAAGAAAACTTACTAACAGCCAGAAATGTGTCATGTCACACATGGTTTATTCTAAGCATCCCCATTGTACCCCAGTTGAATCAAACATGTGCATGCAATTTGTGGTGACAAATAATGAACTTACCAGCCAGAGGGAATCATTTATCCGTCCACACGTTGCTCCACAAACAAATTTCCATGTAGCAGTTCCTTCCACTACTTATAGCAACACTTGCCATGTTTCCAAGACAGAAAATGAAAATATAAATGTTCCAAGATGTCGTGAAGTTGAAACTTCATCACATGGTTATCCGTTAGGGTCTGTATTTGGAGGGTATTTCATACAGGGTGGTAATTTTACGATCAATATTAATTACAACACAAGTATGTCAAAACAGTTTCACCACCTCCAAAGAGAAGGAGAGTTATTTACGATAGTGACACGGATCTATAATTACCCGTTAATAACCAATGCACGAACACTCATTCTACGTGTAACTTCTCGTTATAATAATAGCCTATACACTACAACAGAGGTGTGGGCACAGTATCGCTTCAATCTTTTCAATATAATTGTCTAATTGGAACTGATCAAAATGCAACATTTTCTTGTAATAAATTATAACTATTTTTTTTTCCTTTGCTCACGCGTATGAACTGTGTACTTCGGACACAACGGTCACACCACAGCCCTCATTAGCATATTTGTATTCATGCGCCGCATGTAAACATTGCGACGTGAACACTAGTAAAGAGTTATTTTTACTTTAAAGGATACGACTGGTTGAGAAAGATAATCAACGTTGCGGCTTGCACCGAGACAATGAAATCCCAGCCGCGGGGTTACATTGTGTCTGCACACGAGGCCAATCCTCGTGTGGAGACAAATAATATAATCCAATGGCTGTGATTTCATTGTCTCGGTCCAAGTCCTAACATAGATTCTATATGGGCATGAGACAAACTGACTGTTATCTTTTGTAACTTTTGCTGATAATTAGATGGTCGGAACTATGAACTTAAAACACTAATATGTACAAGCTTGCTTAGTGGTTGGGGATTGTTTCGTCCCTCAGACCCTTCGTCCCCTCTAGCCCCTGCCCAACGATGGAAAACATGTTTCTAGCTCCGCACGTAGAAACGGGAAAGGTTGTAACATATATATCCTTGACTCTTCTTTAAGACAAAGTTTCAATAACAGTAACGAAATATATGTACAGGCTCCGAAATGTCGAAAACGAAATCACAATGATCCTTACAAACTGTTATTCTTTCTTTATAGCATTTATCGTTCACGGAGGATGTCAGATCTGCATGTTGCTATGGAAGCCAGACCCGGATGCTATACACATATTCTACATCTTGGCAGCTCTGTGGGGGTTAGGGGACGCTGTCATTCAGACACAGATAAATGGTGAGGTTTTCTACATATGTGTCATTTAGTTGTTTAGAGAAAATGTATTCCATTTATAAAATAAAAAGGATAAAATATCTCATGTTTTGAGATAAAGTCACATTATTGCTAGTAGTAGTAGTAGTAGTAGTATCATTATTATTATTACTATCACTAATATTACTATTTATTATTATTATTACTATTAAGAAAACACCTTTTTCTAACTTGAAAAAAAATCTCATGCCTATTGTACCAATCAGTTATTTAACTTGTTTCATTCATTTCAATAATTCGTTATTTTCCTTGTTTTAAATGATTTCAATAATGAATGTGATTTCGAATCGAAACACTTACTACATGTACATACTGTGGCGTCACTAGGGGTGGGGGATCGTCCCGCACCGGGTGCCAACATCAGACGAGGTGACATCAAACTGACTGCCTACAGGCCCTGGCATAGAGACCCAAGGCCCTTAGGCAGTTAACAGAGTCGGGGCCACCTTTTTGGTAAATTTCCCCAAAAACCCACTTGTGTTCTCAATGTGAACTATTTCGGCCCCTGGCAGGGGCCCCCTTCGAGGCTGGGGCCCTAGGCAGCTGTCTAGTTTGTCTAGAAGTTCGACGCTTCATGTCTACACAATTTATGACTTTGTATGCAGTTAGGAGGTCCATGGGGGTGACACTATGAGTTACCCCACTGGGTGGCATCAACTCCCGTGGTGCCACTGTGTACATACAAGTCCGAAAATGCCTTGTGTAAAACAATATACACGACATTTTCGATGCAATACATTTGTAAGTAACATCATTAATCGTACAGTATATAGAAACCGTTTACCTGTCTTCTCCTTCAGCACTCTACGGCTTCCTGTTTACGAAAAATATCGAAGCTGCCTTCGCCAATTATCGACTCTGGCAATCCATCGGATTTATCATCGCCTTTGTCTATAGCGGCTATTTGATTACGAGAATTAAGCTATACCTGTGTCTTGCATTCCTGTGCGTAGGGATGTTGTTCTACGGAATTGTTGAGGTGGCATATAGAAGATCTGTGAAACATTTGCCTGCCATGAATTAAATATAATTTCCGGAGTTGCAGACTGGTGAGCAATTGATATTGGTTGTCAATGAGATGATTCCTAAAAACAAATTAAAGTTTATATTTGAATGCTGATAGACTGGCCTCTGAAACAAAATGTTCGTATAATGTTAAATATAAGAATCTTTAAAGAGTATCACATTTGTTGAAACAAACCCTTCAAATTCTAAATATTTGGAAAAGTATGATAATTGAATGCATGTCATTAAATTTCCCAAATTCGAATACGTAACCATATTAGAATTATACATCTCCTCATTGTCGTCTTCTTATTCAGAATATATATATATGTTAGGATTTTGGACGTCGCCGATCCAAGAGAAAAAATACTATTGCGGATTTCGAACTCGATATTCAATATGAACTGCCCTTGCACGCTCACCACTGTGTTATTTAAGAACATGTCATCCGGTGTTACACAGAACAGTACATCTTTCAAACCACGTGTTTCATTTTTGGTGCGAAAGTCAACCCTAAAGAAAGATTACAGCCGAGTACCTCCGAATGAAATTTTATTATAAATTGCTTTTGAGAAAACAATGTGATTGAACGATCATGTGGCCTTTGGCACCCTGTTACTATAAGGTTGGAAAATACCAACAAGGTATTTCACAAATAAAGCAAAATGACGTGTTGATGCTTTGGGTAGATTTCAGTTCGAGATGCAACCGTAGCCCCTTAAAATAATTATGGGAAATTTGAAGATAACGGTGTAAATAATTTCCAATCAAACCACTATCTTCGCATACAACTGGCTTTCAACAAGCGACATATTTTAGATAACCCTCTTAGGATGTACAGAAACTTTTATTCCAATGAAGATCCAATATTGTCTCTCATACATTCTTTAACATTTTCACAAGTTATTATACATGAAAATTTCTGTCACGCTGTTAAGGGTATTCTAGAAATCGATTAGTTATTTAAAGATTGATTCTTTTTTAAGTAACGCAATGATAAATGAATGTCTGTAGTATTGAATTTACTTTCGTCGATAGTAGCTACATTTCCAATGCTACAAACGGTTTGGTGGGGTTTCTTCTAATATTGAATGATTATATCTCATAAAGAATATTATACTTATCAACTTTATCGTACTCGGTCTCTTGTGGTAGATATATACGTACATATTTAAATTATTTTATATGTCATGCTTTTTAAAATAACATGTAATAAAGTGATTGATCCGCTGTTTCATCAGTTTTGCTTATCTGCTATGATAATAGTAAATCTGCAGAATTACAGCATGAAACCTTAAAACATGATGAACAAGGTTAATATGTTTAATCTTTCTACGTTGATAATTGTATCCTCGTCCCATTTATTTATGACATTATTTTGCCTCTTCCAGGCGTGGAGGACATTTTGAGACCCACGTCTCACAGTATCTTTGTATTTTGATCTGTCTGACCTTTACCCATAATTCGTCCTAGACCGCGACTTCTGAACATTGATCAAGCTTGTTTCATTTGTGCATTATGTAGACATGTGGATAAGCAGCAGGGGGGGGGGGGGGGGCGAATCGGACATTTGTTCGAGACATCATTTGCTCTAAATCTAACAAACATCTCGAGAGAATTAATTCGAATCCTTCTTTTTCAACCAAAATAAAAGATTACTTGCTCGAAACATAAGTTTTTCGCAAATCATACTCAAAGGCCGTTTTCATCGTTTAGTCAAAATACGGTCTCGTCGTGATGTCATCGCCCCCCCCCCCCCTGCTGCTATGGGTTAATAATTTATTTCAACCAAATATTTGATCGAGTCCGATACGACATCGTGTCCGAGGATCATGTAAATGTATTGTTATAAATCCATGCGGGGTTGACTGAGCTTTACTAAAGAAATTTTTAAATTGATTGAAGTCCATATCGGAACACCATGTCTGCCAAATATTTCGTAACGTATGTGTATCAACACCGTTAAACACAGCAAGAATATTACAGTTATCTCTGATCACTTTTGGAATCTGAGTGAATCGTTGAGTGACATATATCACGTCAGTGTTTTTGTGCCTGCCTCGGGAAAATATTCTAGCTGGGTTTTTTTGATTGTCTAACATCACATCGTCGTATACGACTAAATTGTTAATGCTCCCATCAAGGTCATCCACGGATGGTGCCTCGTCAATATCAGTTATAAAATCAATGGCGTTCTCACCCTTAATTTCTGATGCATTCTCGTTAAAATCCTTTAACACTTCATAGCATCGTTGATCATCTACGCTAGGAGCAACTAAATACAACTTATCCCACTTCATCCATCTCACTATTAAATTGAGCAACAATTGTGTCTTGCCGAATCCAGATGGCCCGATTATAATTGCGCGGATAGAGTTTGGTAGCGCTGCATGATGCTTAACTGGTTCTCTTGTTTTAGTCGCTGAAAAATCAATTATATTCATATCTCTATACATAAATTATGGATCTATATTGTGTGAAGTGTAAAACGCGTACTAACACAAATGATGTGACGACGATTACAACTAAAAATAACAGATCAGCACTTACTGGTAGATGTGCAACATGTGGTACAAAAAAAATTAGATTTGTTTCTATGAAATCCGGAGATGTTTTTAAAAAAAACGAGGAGGTGATATCGCAGCCAAATTTGCAAAACTCCCTGGAACCCCATGGGCAAAGTACCCCGGAGAAAAGCACCTTCCAGGATATAGCTACTGTGGCCCCGGAATACGATTAGATATCAGACTAGATGATCAAAATCAGCCCCGACCCGGCGAGTATCCGATAAACGCTATTGATAAGGCGTGTCATGCTCATGATGTTGCATATAAAAGCAGCAATCTGCAAAACAGGCATCTCGCGGATGTGAAATTAATTCATGCGTTAAATGCTATACCTGATAAATCTTTCAAAGAAAAACTTGCTTCGTGGTTGGTAAAATCAGCTATGAAAGGCAAAGTGATGATGGGCGCTGGTAATTAATACTATGGAATCTATTTATTATTCTCCGAGGGGATACTGGAGGGTTAACGCTGCAATCAATAAACTCGCCAACGCCGCAAAAGTGAAAAAGGCTACTGCGGCTAATTGGTTATCCAAACAGGCTATATGGCAAATTTATCTACCGCGTCCTAAACAAATCAATTTCTCGCATTTTGATGTTACCGGACCCAATGAAGTTCATCAAGCTGATTTATTGTTTTTACAACATGACATCCAAATACGCGCTAACCGTAGTTGACGTTGCGAGTCGATACAAACAAGCAGAACCGCTAAAAACAAAATCACCACCTGAAGTTGCTTCTGCATTTGAAAAGATTTATCGACGAGGCACTCTACACTGACCAAATCTGTTACAAGTTGATCCTGGCAAGGAATTTCAAGGCGCTGCTTTATCAGCGATGAAAGATCACAATGTCACCATCAGACGGGGGCATACTGCACTACATCGCGATCAGGCAATTGTAGAATGATTTAATCGGACTCTTGCTGAGCGGTTATTTGGATATCAATACGCAAAAGAATTCATCCAAGAAAAGCGATCCCGTGAATGGGTCAAAAGGTTACCGGGGGTAGTTGCAGCGCTAAATAACGAGATTACCAGAGCAATCAATATGAAACCTAACAACGCAATAAAAAAGTATATACCACAACCACAGCGGGATAGAGTTTCTCAGCCAATTCTTGGCAATGTCACCGTGAGATATTTATATGAACCAGGAGAACTCGAAGGTGGTAAAAAAAAGAGCTACTGATCCTATTTGGAGTGTCACTACGCATAGCATATCTACTATAACACGATCAACTGGTAGACCTCCAATCTATAAATTGGATTCAACTGCCCCTCAGCGTGGTTTTACACGCGAACAACTACAAGTGATTCCCGATGATACTCAATTGCCTCCGCGCGGTCTTAACTAGCGCCGTTGCGTCTATTACACTCAAGACAAGTAAACATCACATTGTTTCTGACATGACCACGACTGTTATTTTTTCTGTCTACGGTAAATTGGCGAGGATCTTTATCCGAATACTGCCAACGCATTATACAATTGCAACTCGCGCAGTGATTATTCTGTTGCTGCTTCAGCGTAATTATTAATTCAGCATCAATATCAAATTCTCGTTGTTTTTTTTTTTGTCTTGTTGTTTGTAACCGGAGAGTTTTTTTATTAATGATGCTAACATCAATATCATCCATTGTGGTGTGATCATCAAATACAATTCTTCGAAGCTGATTTATTCGCCGTACTCTAGACACTGCAAGATAGACTAAATTTGACCACTCAATGCGATTATCGACTATCCAAACAATTGTATCCGTGATGGTTAATCCCTGCGAGGAATGTATCGTCGTTACATAACCCAGTGTCCACGGCGATGATTTAGCGTTCAATGCGCGTTCAACAAATTGTATATCAACGCATACAATATCATTTAGCACAAGTATTTGTTTGCCTCCGCCGGGTATTTCCACCTCGATGTTTTGCTTGCGGGTGTCAGCTGGTCTGTAACACAATGGAACCTGTAACATCGGATATTTTTGTTTGTGTAGCTCAAATAATTGCCGCTGAATTGTATCTCTGACTATCTTTCTACTTGCCACTACAAAATCGTTCGGTCTCCATGCTTCCCAAAATTCCTCCATGTGAGTTTCAGGAATTATTTCCCTGATTATTTCGCATTGGACTTTATCGGGTTGCAGTCTAATTAAATTTTTAAGTGTACGTAATTGTTCATCAAGTGCTCTATAGTCAGTATCGATTTCTTCATAATAGTCGACAAAATTCTTTAGCCAATCATGTGGACCCGCGCCGACAAATGGTGGTGGTTGGCCATGATCTCCACACATTATTACCGCTGTATTCTTTTGCAGCAACCAATCAAGAAACATTTTTAATACATCTACCGAAACCGTGCATATCTCATCCCAAATAATAACCGCAGGGATGAATTTATCACCCATTCTTTCAGGGGTCCATTCATCGCCCTTGTATCGAAAAAGGCTGTGATAAGTACAAGCTTCAATGTTTCGTTGTTTCATCTCTCTGGCTAATCTATGTGTTGGCGTCAGCACAATCATGTTTGTGAAATCCGTAGGATTTTTCCCACGAAATAACTCGATTGCACGCGTCGTCTTTCCTGACCCGCCACAGCCGTTTAAATAAACTGTTTTATATCTACAAATTGGATCTGATATCGATGGTGCATTAGAACGCTCTGATAAATTATCACCGCGTAAGTAATTATTTTTAATTTCAACGTCTGCTGATTCAGAATAATCACGCAGCATTTGTTTTTTAATTCTCCACGATCCGCAGCTTTCATCCGAATTAGTGAATTCAGCAACTGCGCAACTGTACTTGCTGTTAATGTAAAATGAATCAACGGCAACTCTAACCGCAGTGTCAGGAAATCTATTTATCATTGAAAATAAATTAATACAAGCATAACCCAGCATCGACGACCTCAAATTTGTATACGGGGATCTGTAACCGTCGCTATAAGTAACGACTGTACCCAATTTTGTTCCATCGGACAAGAAAGCATCTTTACGATCTACATATATGTTTTTAGATACTGCATCCGCGATTACAAAGTCATATTCGGTGTTATCCATAATCAGCCGTGAACAATATCGTCTATAGTCGCATTTTTTTCCTCCCTGAGTGAATTTTCCGATTATTCTTCTGCCGAGATCTTTTCCTTCGATGTTTCGTTGATTAAATATCCGCTTGGACCACTCAATGATATATTCTTCGCCGGCATCAATATGTTTTCTGGATTCCTCAATTATACTATCAACACGTTCCGGTGTTGGTAACCAGACATTGGATTGTTTCCGATATGATATAATTGCTTCACTGACCGTCAGCGAAATTAACATTTTTGTATCAATCATGAATCGTAATAACGCTATTGGCAGCCACTTCTTTTCAGACATGTGTCTACCAATCCAAATATAACAACAGCGATGAAGTCCTGCTGCGAACTCAAATGATACTACACGAGCGAATCCAGTTAAATCAAAATCAGGCAGCGGCCCATTAATTGTAACACGAGTCATTTTATGTACGGGGTGTCCAAATCGTTTAAAATACTCAGTACACTCTCCATAACCAAGAAAACTCGCTGGATAACAAGCAACCATATCAACTGAAATGATATTATCATGGTCGTATTTGTTATTCCATAAACCTCCATGATTAAATTCTAAACAACTAGCCTCAATGTCTGGCAGGAATTCTACGCGTGTTGGTTTCCATGCGTTTTTGATTCTCGCAAAATGAGCTGCAACCGACGGGATTGTAAAACAGTTTGTCAATAATTGTTCGTCGTTGATGATTTCATCACTGGTGGCTTCGCCACACGCCGTTAAAAACCCACTAGCTGTTTTTTTTCATTTTGTTGTGAAATGCTTCAGTGCGGTATAATTCACCGTTTGGTCTTACAAACTGATCAAACGTATCCGGGTCGTTTTCAGTGCTGCGAAGTAACCACACCGACACGGGGTCGTTTTTACTCAAATGCGCAATAGCATCGAATAGTTTCTTTTCAGCGAGAAAACCGTCCCTGGAAAATTCTTCTCGTAAGAATTCGTCGGGTATATACTTTATTGTTCTGTTTTGTGGAAATATTGTGACCACGGACGTCCATGCGTGTTCGTTATGATCAATAATTTTAATTGGGGCTCCCTTTGATTTATATTTTGATTCGTATAAAACTTCTCCGGTTATCGTTGTAACAGTTATTGGAAATCTCAGCGACGTTTCTAATTTCGCTATATCGCTAATAGTCGCTCCGCGGTTTTTCACCGTTAACTCCCATTGAGCTATTTTGCTACGCCGTAGATCGGTAAGTTTGTTCCCTCGGGATGCGTTTGTAAAATGTTCTGTTATTCGTGCTGCTACACAATTGAGTGGCAAAGCCACTGACGACGAAGTCGCCGGCGACGACTGTTTCATTGGTTTAAGTTTTCTTATATCGGGTTTTTCATTTAACGGATATATCCCATACACAACTGCTGTTTCAGGATATGCTCGTTCATAGCATGGTTTGTCAATTCCAGTTAATAGACCCGGCTTAGAATCATGGCTAACAACAACTGTTTTCTTGTCTTTGAGAATCGGTTCAAATTTGTCTCGTATAATCCAACCGCCTGATTCTACACGGATAATGAATTTCACTCTAATAAAGTACTTTTTGTTGCCAAGTTGTGATAACATCAACGCTGCGTTGCTGTCGTTCATGGTGGCATCAACAACGCCATCAATTCGAAATGTTGACCAGCTATGAGATGCGCCGTCGTGTTTGAATTCATTAATACAATCGCGTATTTTATTTATCAGGGCTCTATCAGTTATTGCCCGTTTTGGCACATCTTTGAGGGTTCTATCGAGATTAAATTTAACGTTTTTGGTAGGCTTAATTGCTGATAATCTCTCGAACTCCTCCATGTTATAATTAAAACAAGTATTTAAATAGAAAAATATAGTATAATGAATCACTGCAAGTGGCTAATGATTGGACCAACAACCCCGTGTAACAAATCATGCAGAAGTGAATTCTGTGGGTATCATTTACAAAGTGTTCGCAACGGTTCCTTTGGCCCCCCTCCGTGCCTCCGATGTGGGGCTGGGGTAAGGTGAAAATCGCAGTTGTGTCTTGCTTGTGGGGGTAAACGATACAGGGAACTAAAACGCTACTATGACAAACGAATAAAAAATGCAGTCATTGATCCTACCGATGACTCCGTCAGCGACAAAATCATAAAAAACCCTCAAGATTATATCAAGAGATTTATAATTAAAGCAGATATAAATTAGACAAATAGTATTATTATACAAATGAGCCAAGATTTCAGACCTCACCCAGTGCTTGTTAATTACGAAGCCTCCAGTGATGGTGTTGTCAGGCTCCGCAGACTAAAAAAACCGGTTGGATTTCTGAATAATATGGGATATTTACTGTTTAGTGTTAGAAATAAAACATATCTCTGTCATAGAATTATTTTTGAATGTCATAACGGATTGATTAAAGATGGCTTTGTGATTGATCACATAAATGGCGTGAAGACTGATAATTGTCTTGAGAATCTTCAATCCATCTCGCAGCGCGATAACCTTTTAAAAAGCAACGCTGGTAGGCACTCAAAACGCCCTAGGGGGGTCAAATCGTTTGATTTAGAAACCAAAGAGGAGAAAATATTTTAATCAATAAATGAAGCCAGTAGATACTTTGACATTTGTAGGACTTCAATACGATTTGTTGCAGAAAATATAATTAATCAGCTCTTTCAAAGAACAATGGCCATAAAATAAAATTCGTATACACCTGAAACGATTCAAGGAAGATAAATCCTTTATGTATACGTCCAACCACTCATAACACTCTACTCACTAAGTTCCCTTGTATTATGACCGTCAAAGGTATTTGTCGTCTGCTATTACCTGTAGAGAGGTATAATTGACATGTGCGCGCCCACGTGACTGTAATGGAGTTTCATGAGTTTCGGTAGAGCTGTATTTATCAATTCTAAAACTTTTTATTGTCGCTTTGGCTAAAACTGCATTATTTAAACAGTTGTATTTATTTAGACCATCTAAATTCAGCTATTAATACACTTTTAGTACAGACGTTCTTTATAATCCAGCGCATTACCTATGTTCGCTCAGCCGGAACGAGCATGAAACACTAGTGTTTCCCATTCATTGAAGTAGGTGGGCGTGGTTAAAATTCCTCTGTATACAGCTCTTTGTGATCTAATCGATAATGCATTTTGTTTAGAGAATTAGAACAGGGAGAATACACGCTGTTATCTAACAACTGTATTATTTTGTTTACTGTTTTATTTAAATATTTTGTCTCATTTAAATGTTGTGAAACAGCATTAATAAGTAATTCAAGGAAATAAAATAACACACTCGTGAATCAACGCTGCTGTATTAGTCGCCTTATATATGTTATGACTCGTAATAAGCTTGGGGCTTTCGAAAGCCAATTCGACCAATCAAAACTAACCAACGCCATTAACACGGGCTTGTGGTTGTCTTTTGTCAATCATGCAACCGGGTTAATTTAGTTTGGTTGCTTTTGATTGGTTGGATTGGCCGTAGAAAATCTGCCCGTCGTTTCATGTTTGTGCTGTCTTGTGCCGTCCCACATCATTACATCACAAATTCCATCATCGTTTCATTGTATATACCATTCTTAATTAAGGTAATTAAGTATATATGGAATTGTGCCGTCGCACATCATTACATCACAAATTCCATCATCGTTTCATTGAATATATCCATCCTTAATTAAGTTAATTAAGTATATATTATGCCTAAAATCTGCCGCAACACTCGAGTGGAGATATATACGGCATTGTACCGTCCATTAATTAAGTTAATTAAGTATATGTTATGCCTAAAATCTGCCGCAACACTCGAGTGGAGATATATACGGCATTGTACCGTCCATTAATTAAGTTAATTAAGTATATGTTGTGATGTCCCCAAGCATATCTTCTGGGCGGTCTAAGATGATGTTTGTCACCTTAGGCCTCCCTTTCGGAGATGTATGCTTTGGGGTTTATTGTGATGCCCACCAAGCATATCTTCTGGGCGGTCTAAGATGATGTTTGTCACCTTAGACCTCCCTTTCGGAGATGTATGCTTTGGTGTTCCCTTGGGCTTGCATGGCACGCCCACCATCGCATCACAAATTCCATCATCGTTTCATTGAATAATTAACTTAATTAAGTATATGTTATGCCTAAAATCTGCCGCAACACTCGAGTGGAGATATATACGGCATTGTACTGTCCATAAAAAAGGGTCAAAAACGACCCCCAATATTTTTTAATAATTATAGGTAAAATGTATTATATAAATAATGGATATCAAAGATGTAAATTCTATAATTGCTGAAATCACAAATTTGAAGAATCGAGGGATAGTATTATCTAAAGATCTCGACTGCGACAGGATTGCCTCGGAATATAAAGACATTGAGTATCAGTCTAGTAAGGGTCGTTATGTTTTACCTACGATGTACAGGCTCGTGAAAGGAATTCAAAAGTCCATCAATGCTTGTTTGTACGGTAACGACATTAATGCATTTATAACGCTATTTAGCACCGTTGAAGCAATACGTCAAAAGCTCGGCCAAGAGTATCAAAAACGAGCTGAAATTAGTTCTAAGGTTCGTGATCTAAGAAAAATATTAAACGAGGAAAAACCCGTATCCTAACTACGTGAGCGTTACTATAAAAAATAGGCTTTCAGTAAATTTTTCAGTAAAAAATTTATTTTTTTTAAGCGTTTTTTGTACTCACATAGGATTTTCTCCTGAAAGGATACTCAACAGTTTGGGCTTGCTCATGCAGTTATGTGCGTACTGGATGATCTGGTTGTGGTAGCAAGTAATCACCGCGACGCCTCCATTTTCACGTAGTTGTTGTTGTTGCCGCGTCGTTAACAAAAATCGTTCATCGCCGTTCTCAGACATTACAATTCTGAAACCCCCAGCGATGTTATTTCTGAAACACTCGCGGATAGCGTCGTACAGTTTAACCATGTCGGAGATGGATACGTTAGCTTGATGGTACATTATTTAATAACTCAGCTTTTAATTGTGATAGTTTCACATTTGAAAACTCAGTTCACAAACAATATATGGTAGGTGAATCGCTTACAACTAGATTAACTTTTCCAGTAGATATAATAACTACTTCACGGCAACAACAAAAAAAAAAGAGCGCGTACTAGAAGAACTAGGTGCTACTGCAAGAAAACCAGAAGAAGAGGAAGGAGACGTTACTATTGAAAAAATGTATTCACCGCAAAGTATATTTACATACGATGCATACAACAAAATTAAAAATTTTAAAGATGACAATAATTTAATTAACTTTACCGCGCGGAATTTTTCACTCGATCAAAGAGAAATAGCTGTAAACAAAGGGTATAAAGAGTATATAAAAAAAGACGAGAATTGGATAAAAAAAAGTATACCTGGCAAACCGTGATAGATTTAGAATCACAGAAAGTATCCGCAATGATTTTGAGAGTTTTAAAGACGAAGTATTGAATAGAGTAAATAAAGAGTATCCAACTGGATTTTTTGGTAAAGAGGAGTCAACTGGAGATGGATATTTAGGCAGCGGCATAGTTGAAAACACTAGCGTTACTTGTCCTGGTAACATCCTCAGTGATATATCACGGCTGGAAGTTCTCATCGGGGCGAAGCGAGCCGGAAATAACTCTCCGGAAATAATTAATGAGGCCGCTGATATTTGCAGGCGGTTATTTGCCGGTGGTATCATGGATATTAATGTATATCGAGAACTCATTGCTGAATTAGTTGAAAATCACAAAGATGCCCATGGTTATTACAGCGATTGATCACTAATTGAAAAACTACTAGTTTTATAACAAGATGATCATACACTACAACCATGATAAACCCGTAAGCGTCTACGTGGTGAACTCACGATTGCCTGTTTATAGAGCATATTACGGAGATGGTTTCGGCAATATCATTGCGGGGTTATTTGCAAGAATGGCTCCAAAAGTGGCGCCGTTAGCTAAACAATTATCAATGTTGGCCATTGATGTTATTCGTGATAAGGGAATCAGCGCTGTTGGAAATCTTGCCGGAAAGGCATTTTCTGCCGCGAAAGATAAAATAGCATCATTGGTGCGAAAGAAACCAACAGTGCTGCCATCAACTACAGTGATGCCTGCAAAAATCAGCAAAGCCATAAATAGCGCAGTGGAAGAAAAACTTGCGTCGTTGGCTGCTTCGGTGACTCCGTCACCATTGACGGATTCGCCGGTAACAGATAGCGTTATCATGAACGCGATAGCAGGAAGTGGTTTGAAACGAAAACAAAAACGACGATGATTAGAAAGAGTTTCACAATTGAAAACACTAGTATGTTAATAAAATGTTTAAACGAACAGCTGATCCGGCCTTCGATATGGAAGCCCCAGTACCCAAGGACAATTCAGTTCGGGATTATCAATACTATTCCTATCATGCAATACAACCCGACCTACGATCGCGAATCGAACTTCAAGTTCAAGATACCAGTAAATACTTTTTGCCATGTGAAGCATTTATTGAAATTGAGGGAAAACTCGTAACAAACGATGCTGTTCATAATGATCCACCATATGCAAATGACCCAAATATCCGAGTTGGTTTTGTTAATAATGGCATAATGGCGCTCATTGATGGAAAAGAAATTGAGTCAATAGACCGTGAAGTTGATGTTGCAACAACAATAATCGGGCTAGCAAGATACTCCGATGATTATACAAGGTCGGCTGGTCCATCTATGATGTTTGCAAAGGATACCTCTGCTAACGCTGACCACCTTCAATACATTAAAGTGTTAACATCGCGAGACACTTCAGTTGATAATCAACAAGAAGCAGCTAATCCAGAACGTCGAGCTAGACCCGGAGCTGCGTTTGATATTCTCGGAGGCGTTAATGGTAATTTCAATTTAGGATTTGCAACACGAAAAGGAGCATTGAAAGAACAGCAGCGATATTTTTCATGTACGATTCCACTCCATCACATATTTGGATTCTGCAGAAATGTCAGAAAAGTCATCTATGGAGCCAAACACACAATCGCATTAGTGCGAAAAGGCAATGACAACGAGGCAATTTGGCGCGCTAATGGTGTCGATGATGGTAAAGTTGTTTTAACTAAATTAGCATTGTGGATGCCAGTAATGACCCCATCAATCGCCACAGAAGAGCGGCTACTCTCATTTATGGACGCAGGCGGCAAATCATTGCTAAGATTGCTAACAACAACAACTGATGCCAAAGAGGATAATGTTAATGGTACATTTACATGGCATTTGACATCAAAACAAGGCGTTTCAGCTCCACGTCATATATTTATAGCGCTGCAGAATCGGAATCGATTACGCTCCCAAGAACGCAGTCATATGATATTTGATCGATTAGGGGTAAGTGATGTTTCACTGAGAATAAACGGAAAACAAGAACCATCTGAGGATATACAGCTTAATTACGGAAACAACCAAATAGCACGTGTGTATCATCGGATGCTGTCATATATGGGTCATGATCAAAATGTTGATACTGGTTTACAAATATCGCAACTTGATTTTAAAAACCTATATCCGATTTATTACTTTTCGCTGGAGCATCTTGATTTAACAAGGCAATCCGTCGTTGACATACATTTTAGGGCTCGTATAGATCCTGGTGGTGTTGATTATAGAGCGGTTGCTGTTATTCTCAGCGACAAATCAATGCTACTTGAAGGTGTTGGTGGACGAATGAGAATCGTTGATGCACCAATGGAAAATATGTAAATGAAACTTGAAGAGTTTCCAATTAGATCAATTGAAAGCATCAATGTGTTTTACAATAAAATGACATATAGTGTTGTTAGTGTCAAGCTGACTGATGGTCAAGTCAAGAAATTTCGATCAAAATCGCTAAAGAATGTGGAACAACAATAACGTTAAAACCAGCGCAGATGTCCGGCGGTACACATAAAATATCACTGACGGATCGTCAAATAAAACATTTCAATGATGCGCTGAAGAATAAGCGAGGGGTTCAAATTGTATTTTCAAAGGCTGCAGTCGCCAACATGATAAAATCAGGTGGTATATTTCCATTGTTAGCTGCAATACCAGCATTGATTGCAGCGGCTGCCCCAGCGGTGGCGAAAGCGGCGGCGTTGGGAGCCGTTGGGACCGCGGCATGGATGGCGTTGAAAAAGGCAACTGGGAAAGGATATAAAAAAAGGGAAAGGGTCTAAGACTACCAGGAACCCCGTATTCATAGTACAGCGAAAAGGGTCTAAGAATACCAGGAACGGTTTATTAGTTGAAAACCCAATTGTTCCCATGTCCAATTTTGATTTAATTGATGCTGCTAAAAAACTAGCGATAAAAAACTTCAGAGGGGTTTTTATGAGAGATCAATTAACGAGAAAACCTAAACGCGTTGAAACCGGTATCATCAATCTTGATAACAGTAACGGATCGGGAACTCACTGGGTTGCATACGCGATCGATCCACGTGGGATTGTCTATTTTGATTTATATGGGCTAGCCCCACCGAACGAGTTTATGCGATATATAAATTCTTCGATGAAACTCAAAGAGTTTCCGATTTTTATTCCACGCTGCCAACACAACAATTAAATGATCCACCGATATGCGGCCGTGAAGTATTAAATGTCCTCGCGGAGATTTCATCGTCACAGAAACCACCTCATCTGGTTGTAAATAAATACACGAGTGGGAAATTACAAGGTAATTTTAAAGAATCAATAAATTGAAAATACAAGTTGCGCTAACAATAATGATTGATATTTGGGGACGATCTCTGTCAATGTCGAAATCAACCGCGAAAACATCTGCGGGTTCTATCGAGGATGTAAAAAAAATAATTGAAGATGAAATCGCTGAGACGTTAAATTTAGCAAGTGTTGACCCGAACGAAATAGTTGTATTTCAAGATCTCCAGGGTAAATTGAAAACCAGTAATATATCCGCGGATGACATTTTGATACGGCAGCGCGACGCCGCTGAAAACTCTATTGCGCTGTATTCCAACGGTGGACAACTTAAACCAGGCGCACTTGTGTCTACGATCACCGACGCGATTGCCGCCCACGGCCGTGAGCTGGATGATTATATACGAGGTTATAACAATTTTCGCAAAAATGTCGTACATAAATTCTTTGGAACCCCGCTTGTGGTTGGCATGACTCTCGCTGAAATTAAAAACTTTCTATCTTTATTCTTTTTTAACAAGGACGCGGGAAGGATGATGAATGAAAATGAAATCAAGGCAAATTATCTCGATATTTACAATGATATTTTTAAACTAATAAAAAATCTTGAAAAGGTACAAAAACCCACTAACGACGTCGTTGGTAAGTTTTTTGGAACCCCGCTTGTGGCTGGCATGACTCTCGCTGAGTTTATTGGCAAGCATACTCACAATGCCTACATCGCTAATAGTTTCTTTGGTGTCCCGGCTACATCTACGACGACTCTCAAAGATATTAATATGTTTATGGTGAGACAAACAACACTTAATACCATCGTGGATAATTTTTTAGGGAGAACACCTGTGTCTGAAACCACATCTCTGACAGGCCCGACCCTCGCTGAAGTTAAAAAAGCTATTTACGAACAAAAGCTCACCAGCGAAATTGTTAATACGTTCTTTAGGAATTATGGCCCCCAAGAAATCACGACAAAATTTTATCACATCGACCTGTATCTTAAAGACCAAGCACAGCTTAATACCAGAGACCTTCTGGCTTCATTCTTTTCTAACAAGGAGGAGAGGGGGAAAACAATTGATCCTACCAGAATCACGGTAAATTATCTCGATATTTACGATGATATTCTTAAAACTAAAAGCAAACTCTGTTAAAGTAAAGATTCCACATCCAGGCATAGGCGTTAAAAATATCGTGTATACGGTCGATCATGGAACCATGGATTGGATAAGAGACGTTTATACTAAATTGTCCATCATTCTCTGGAGTGTCGAAATGAGAGCCGATATCTTCAGGCCGACGTGGATCGATGGTATCTACAGGCTAACGTGGATCTCTATCGATCAATTTAATATAATCGAGGACGGTAAAACCTACTCTGGTGGCACCGCGACGTTAATTATGAAGGGTCGCGAACAAAACTTTAATGTCGTCGCGGTTGATAGCTCCACCATTAGATCAAAAATAACATGGTGTTTAGAATTTTTAGATGATTTTTCCGGCTGAAGCTACTAGCAATTCCCCTTAACGATGTCGAATAATTGAAAACACTAGCGGGTTTAAAATAACAATGACATCGATGAAATCAATTGAACCGATAATAGTCCCAGATGTATCACAATCGCATCGATATCGATATGATACCGTGAAAGAATTTTACGCGAACTTGAAATCACTTTCTGAGCGCTATCGTGAACAAATGAAAAAATACCGACGCAGCATAGCAATCATCGACATCACCGAGTATTCAGTGTCCGGTGTGATGGCCAGCGGCGGGGTTATTTTGTCGACGGTGACCATGATGGCTCCGATTGCAGTTCCAATTGCTATCTCCGCGGCAACAACAATTGCGGCAGTCGCCACCGCGATAACTAAAAAGTTATCATCGTGTTCTCAGAAAAAAAACTCAGTGATTATACAGCTCGGTACCGGGTGGTATTTGACGCGTACCCGAAATTATCCGAGTTGATCTCGCTGTCGATAGATAATTCGTTCATATCCGATGTTGAATTTTCCACGATGACCCAGTTGTATAACTCCGCGATGTTGAAATTGGAAATTGAAGACAGCGTTAACAATAATGTCACTCGAACTGCTTCAACGAATCGCGGAGAATACCACTCCGATACGAACAAGCATGATATCAATAACATCAACAAACCCCGAATTTAGTGTGAACTTCCCTTCTCCGATTCCAGTGCGTGAGATCGCGCTGGCAAAATTACGAGTATATCATAGCTGGCCTAATATCAGATCTGTTGCATTTGGCGGTCAGCAACCCAATAACGCACTGGTGTTCTCGTATAAGAATAAACCCGATGGTACTCCAGCGTGGGAAACTGTTTCGTTACCAACTGGGTCGTACCAAATTGAGCAAATCGATGCTGAAATTCAGCGTAGAATAAAATCAATCACTGGAAAAGAATCAAAAATAGCTATTAAACTTCATGAACCGACGCTCTCGTCGTCGATCGAAATAAGCACAGAGGGATACATTGTAGATATCTATAACAGCTCGTTAAGAACAGTGTTAGGATGGCCTGAAAAACCACCGGAAAAATCCACCGCTGACTTAACCACAGACGTACAATCATATCATGAAATCAATCCCAGGTATCGAGATAATTTATCTGATATAAGAAAAGGAAGAATCGCCGATAGATTTATATTTACCAACAAAGACACATTGCAATGGGATTTTATCATTAAAAGAACAGCCGACTCATCTGTTACTATTTCATTTACGCTAACTGACGTCCGTGGTTATTTTAGTGAAATTAGACAATTACATGCAACACAACTAGAACAACTACAGCAAACAAAATCGCAAAAACACGTTGAAATATCAAATCAGCTTATATCTGAACTGGAATATATCCATGAACTAATTATTCAAACAATAATTAATGACAACAGCGAGAATAAACAACGATTCCTAACCGATTACAATATCGCAGAAGCCGATCTGCATAATTTCAAGTTTCCAGGATACACGGATGCACTAAAGGGAAGTGTTAGGTATATTATCAAAACGATACAAAAACCAGATCCATCTGTCCTCCTCAAATATAATAATGATCCAGATGGTGGCGGTAGGCATATTGCCCCGCATAATGTAAATATTTCAACGGTGATTGCGCTCAATTTAACATGTGATGCAATTGAAGGGAGCTATCAAATTAATCTAGAGCAATCAAATCAAGCTCAGCAAGGATATATTCTTTATTCGTTTGCACCAACAGCTCCTCCAGGATTCCTAATTATTGAAAACCCAATTAATCCTGTCTACATGCGATGCCATTATAATTCGTTAACGAGAATTAATTTCCGACTCACCGACCAGTCAAATAATTTAATTGATCTACAAGATGAGGTGTTAGCGATTAGTTTGTTTGTGAAATCATAAAGGCTCGATCAAATATTTGGTTGAAATCAATTATTAACCCATAGCAGCAGAGGGGGGGGGGGCGATGACATCACGACGAGACCGTATTTTGACTAAACGATGAAAACGGCCTTTGAGTATGATTTGCGAAAAACTTATGTTTCGAGCAAGTAATCTTTTTTTTTGGTTGAAAAAGAAGGATTCGAATTAATTCTCTCGAGATGTTTGTTAGATTTAGAGCAAATGATGTCTCGAACAAATGTCCGATTCGCCCCCCCCCCCCCTCTGCTGCTGGATAGATGTGCCATATCATGCCCACTCGAGAGTATTTACTTTTTTAATCTTGTAAGTGCAATTATTAGTTTTATCTCTTTTGTCTGGCGTCCCTAAAAAAGAATAGCAAGCTCTAATGTTCTTTCACCTCGATTCCCTACAAGCTGTTTCCCTAAAATAGTATTTAGCCAAGAAGAGAAGTAGTAACGGAGTTTGATGGGGGACAGATGGGTCGGAACAGGGATTATCGGCATGTGACACTTGCAGATAGTGTAAGGATTATGAGTTGTATAGTGACAATGGAAATACAATGTTATGTATGGGTCTTTGGCGAATTTAGCATGATGTATCCATATTAAAAGTTTAATTTTGAGAGCCGAAAATATTGTGGTTAAAATGCCCATCAGTTTGACATTATAGGAACGGAATTTAATAGTACGCCTTCCTGCTCAAACGATGTTTGGGATAAGAGGTAAAGTTAACACTGCATATAGTAATCTATGTGCCATTCGGACTGATCGGCATTCAATGAGATACGGACCAAGATCTCGTCATGCACTATTCAATACACAGTCAGCTCCTAACAACTATTGATAAAGAAGTGAAAAGGTTGAACGTGCTTACACACATGCAAACATGCATATGCACACAAACACACATATGCACACAAACACACATATGCACACAAACACACATATGTGAATCAAGACAAAAAAAAATTGTCAGAATTTTTACACGACATAAACATACAGACAGATAATAACACACGACTTACGAGTTGGATTTTAATTGTATTTGTAGTAACACGCAAGACATACAAAATAATGTACAATTTATAATGCTGTTGTCGCTGTTATTGTATTATTTGCTCACAAAATCGCTGCCCATGGTCGCTAGATAAATAAATATTGGCAGAAAGTGTAATGCAAACATGCCCATGGTCACTAGATATACATTGCAAACATACCCATGGTCGCTAGATAAATATTGGTAGAAAGTGTATTGCAAACATACCCATGGTCGCTAGATGAACATTGGTAGAAAGTGTATTGCAAACATGCTAATGGGCGCTAGATAAACATTAGCAGTGATAGTTTTATTACAATAGTTCTGACTTTAATAGACCTACACATATAAAAGGACCAGAAACGTTTTAAGTGAATTTTATAAGCATTTTTGCAAACCATATTTTATATTACAATCGCATGGGTGATCCAACTTCTTGTAACCCATGCTGCAGCGTAATCTAGCTGACTTTATAGCATGACTTTTCTAGGTCCCGTTGTCTCGACATGTTTATAGATGACACGACAAGTTGTTAACCTTGAAACGTTTTGTCCTTTGGTGTGGACACAGTGACTCAGACTGTGTCTGACCGTGTTGTTGTCAAATCAAGCAACTACCGGGGAAGAAACTTCAAAATCAAGAAAGAAACGCCCCACTCCCACCCAGCGAAAATAATAGAGACATCATTGGTTTTATTAAAAACACGTGGATTATGTGGAGTTTGATAAGTTTATACATAATAGGTAAATTTTAAGATATTATGTAAACCATGAAGCTAAACCCATCTGTCCAGAGAAGAAACCTGCCATTATTTACCGATATTATAATAGAAACGTTCCAATGATTTTTGGGATCATAAATAATCGGTTTACCTTACCCTGTACCTCAGCTGGATACACATGGGCCAAATGAAAATTATTTCAAGGGCACCATTTATGTCAAGAAAGTGTAGTAGCTTAACACAAAAGGGCTGTTAAATTAAATTAACCCAAGTCGATTTCGAAATGCATTGCAAACTCAAACTAGATAAAATATTATGTTAGAAACTAACAGAAAAGTGTTTCAAAAGTACAGTATATACAACTAACACAAAAGAGTGTTTCAAAATTACAGTCTATACAAACTAACAGAAAAGTGTTTCAAAAGTACAGTCTATACAAACTAACAGAAAACAGTGTTTCAAAATTACAGTCTGTACAAACTAACAGAAAACAGTGTTTCCAAATTACAGTCTATAGAAACTAACAGAAAACAGTGTTTCAAAATTACAGTCTATACAAGCAAACAGAAAACAGTGTTTCAAAATTACAGTCTATACAAACTAACAGAAAACAGTGTTTCAAAATTACAGTCTATACAAACTAACAGAAAACAGTGTTTCAAAATTACAGGTTATACACATCAGTGGCCACAAAATTCCATACTGTCCCAACAACTTAAACAGACATATTAACAAAGAGGAATATTTTATGACAACCATGCTTTCATCTAACAGTTTCAAACAACCCCTATCCGTCGACGTTGAATCCAACATAAGCATGCAAATCAGAAATGAAAATTCCTGCAATCAGTGTCGATCAGTTATCCACCCACACGTTATTCCAGAAGATTTCCCTCCAGGGTATATTTGCAATATTAATAACACCAGTTGCCATATTTCCGGAGGCAAAATAAAATCAATTTCGAAGCGAACAGTCCATATTTCCGACGAAACCGTTATGTAAGAAACTCTTCACATGGTTATTGGCTGGAAGCTGTTATAAGAGGGTCTTTCAATTATGACTTTAATTTTACAGTCAATATCATTTATAACTCTAATATGTCACATCATTTTATAACAATAACAAAGAGATCTAGAGACCACGCAAAACCCTTATTTTTTTATAAAATATCTGCATATACCAGCCCAACCCTTAATCATTCAGTTGCAAAGTACTGGTAAAATGAGAAGATAATAATACAAAAAAAATGCATCCGACTAGATGTATAAATAAACTGTCAAACGGAACATGACATTTTTGCGTGTTAATTATTGGAGAAAGATACATACATGCTGCTTGGCATTCAATTCAATGGATAAAATGAATTTTTATCAAATCTAAAGTCAGCCTGTTAAATATTACTATTCATGCTTCAGTTTTCTAGATGACTAAAGTATAAGTGTTATTCAAAAGGATAAAATAAGTGTTAGTCATAAAACGTCAGCTTAAGAAAATCCTTATAAACAATATATCATTCATTGTTAGTGTGTGTGTGTGTGTGTGTGTTTGTGTGTGTGTGTGTGTGTGTGTGTGTGGCAAATTTAGCCTAAATTAACGCACACGTAATTTACGACAATGGATACTTTAATTGAAAACTCATAGGGAGTTTGGGCAAAATGAAACAAATCTAACTTTCCCGTTGCAGTCCTATCAAAATTGCATCCAGTCAGCAATTTTGCACCCGACGTAAAAAATATTTACCCAGCTCATTACATTCATATGATTGTATTGTCTTTATTATTATTTTTATTACAAGTATTTTTATTATCACTTTATTATTTGTATTATCATTAATATTAATAATAATAATAATAATAATAATAATAATAATAATAATAATAATAATAATATAATTATGTTTTAATATTAATAATATTATCATTAATAATATTATTATTATCATTAATATTATTTGTATTATTATTATTATTATTATTATTATTATTATTATTTATCAACAAAATGTATTATTATTATTATCATCATTAATATTATTTTTATTATTGTTATTATCATGATCGTCATCATCATCATCATTAATATTATTATTATTTTTATTATTATTATTATTACTGCTACCACTACTACTAGTACTAATATTACTACTACTACTACTACTTCTACTTTTCTTGTCCATTATCCCGAGACATAGTTATCTTAACATCTCTTTTTTCAAAGCCTCCTTGTATAACTTTATCTGGATATAATTTATTTACCAAATCCTGTAGACGATGTTGATCTGTCGGTGTTATTGTCCTTTGTACACAACTTATAATTCGGTCAAAACCTACTAGTTCCCTATTTGAGTGACACAAGAGCCCTTTGTATTGTTTCATCTCTTGATTTCTTCTTGTAAATTGCCCCTAGAGTTTATGACATGTTGGAATTCAGATTATTTTGTTAGATTTTATATCACGTGTTTATTTTGTATATGTAAGGTTTTGTTTTCTTTTCAGTTCTGAAGTATGATTAATAGGAATATTTAAGACAGGTATTTAAATAAGCTGCCTAGTCAAATATTACAAAGACTATTCAAGATATTTGCATAAATGTACTCTGGTGAAGAGACTATTTAACACATATCTTCGTCTGTAATAAGTATGTTTACATCTCTGTCAGTGATGTATCTTCCACCAACAGTAATGTGAAGCTATAGTTTGCTGTCTATCTGAGCAACGCGCTGACTTGGAAAGTATACTAAAATATTATTTTAAGGCTGTTTTAATTAGTATCTAAATTGATATTTACATTGATATTTACATTATTATTTATCTTAATATTTATATTAATATTTACATTAATATTCACATTACTATTTACATTGATATTTACATTAATATTTGCATTAATATTTACATTTTTATTTACATTAATATTTACATTAATATTTACATTGATATTTGCATTGATATTTACATTAATATCTAAATTGATATTTATATTAATATTTACATCAATATTAATATTGATATTTACATTAATAGTTGCATTAATATTTGCATTAATATTTATATTAATAATATTTACACGAATATTTATATTAATATACGCATTAATATTTAAATTAATATACGCATTCATATTTGCATTAATAGTTGTATTAATATTTGCATTATATTTGCATTAAAACAAGGAGGATCACTTTAGTCATCCATTGTTTGATGGGATGGATAGGCCTGTGGCTGTACTGGTGACTGAAAAAGCCAATGTGCGCCCTGAATGTTTTATGTCAGGTGGGCAGAGGATAATGAGTCGGAATGTGGTCAAGGGGAAGTGTAACGTTAGAAATATCGATGTATATAGCGTTATGGGTCTGTATGGGGACACGAGGAATTTAACATTAGCCTCCATGTTGAAAATTTATCGGGCCAATGGAAATGATACAGATTAAAATGATTATCGGTTTAACATGGGTCCTTATGGGAATAAATAGGACGCCTCAAGTCTTACGCATTTGTAAGCATATGGGGAACTACGATATCAAAACTACACTTACTAACCAATGCGTTATATGGACTGACGAAAGGTATCTACTGTGAAACATTTATTCTTCTACTAATATACTTTCAAGCCAACACACTATTCGAGTGATCGACATCCAGTCATCTACTGACCAACACTCAAACATCTACTCACCTGTACACAGTCTTCTTAACTGATCAACAACTGCACATATTACCCATATGCCGCAGAAGAAGTATATGGCAGAATCCTAGGGAGTATCGTAAATCACATTACATAACGTCTTGGCCACGTCTGGTCACATCTACGGTCAATTAGAATTTAACCTAGGGAATATGTATACAGAAAAGTGAAAGTGGGGTTGTTGTATTAGAGGAATATGAATGGAACAGGTGTGGTGACATCACGGTACTGAAGATTGGTAACAATGTTGCAACACTTGTAGGAACAGGTGTGCACCTGACTGACCTTAATTGGGAAAAAAAAGTGGGACATAGACTAAGACATATATAACACATACAACATACATTATACAGTCACAACCAATTATACAATCTTTTAAAAACGTTTAAGGCAAGAAAGCAAATCTTTTATAGGCAAATGAGTGGCGAAAAAGAGCCTTTGGGTTTTATGCGAACATGATTCCGTTAACACAAGCATCTTCTGACTTCTCGTCCGATGGCGAGGACTCTCTTTAAGCAGTCTTGTCTCTCCGCACAAATTCTTCTTTTCCAAACTCTCGTATCGGTGATCTTGAAAATTGTCAATCTTGATTTCACATACATGGGTAAGTCTGTGAGGAACAGCACTGACGATACGAGAGTCGACGATTCTACGTTTGTCCACACCTTGTGACGAGGTGAAGGGAATGCAGTGAACTTGGGTTATGTATAGTGGAAGAATGGATTGAAACGGATTTAGTGTTTCACCAATATCAGCACGCGTTACAAAACTTCATTCACAGTGCGAGTCTGTCTTCCAATCCGAAGAGAGCGGCTTGTTGTGCCACATTCTCTATATAGGTGCGCACACTTCTGTGGCTTTTTTAAAGAAAACTTTCTTCTGACACCACGCAAAGCTCTTCCATAGTTGTGCTCATTTTGAGAGTGAAATGAATGCTTAAAGGGAAGACAATAACCCCTTATATATACACTGTTCTAATATGGACAAATAGAGGACCATGGTGTTTAAAATGTAGTCGTTTGACCTTTCGCAGTCAAGATAAAATAATTGCATGATTCCGTGAAGAAGGTAGAAGAAAGTAAGAGACAGAAACGTGCTTTATCGTCTCGCACAGTAGCTTAAAGTTATGGCTCATATTCGTGCCAGCGATTTTGAAGATGACACGCTTGAGCCAGAATCCAGACCCAAAGAATCTAGACCCAGAGAATCTATACCCAACCACGTTATGTCCTCACAATTACAACCACATTTAAGAGACGCAAAAACGCTCGTCTAGAAAATTAGAACTACCGCTTACAGTTACACAGTGAAGATTAAAGATTTCAAGTCCGAACTACCGTTGGGAAAACCAGAATGGTTCATCACCAAGGAATGAGATTCTTTGTTAACCACACTGAAACGGAAATGTCAAGCCAAAGAAGATGATCGCTTGAGACTTTCCATTCATCACGATAATTTGAAGTCACCAGTTTAACAGCCCAGCAGAACTGAAACCTTCTAAAGTCATCGACAAAACTCAACACGTGCACAAATCCAACGACAAGTTTCACCTCACTGATGGCAAAGCAACATTGTTCATGACCCAAGTGTTTCTTCACAAGGGACCAAACGCAAATAGGTGTTATTGGTGGATGACCTTCGTAACACCAAAACATGCCTCTTCCGAATTAACAAGCCGCAAGACTATATGTGGCATTCACATGTTTACCTTCTGGGTGACATTGCCATCACTATAGGAAGATTACTGGAGGACGTGAAAAAAATATTTTATGGGTTGAACATGCTGTCTGATTTCGCACAATGGATTTTAAACCCCATCGACGACGTGCAATAAAAAGGCCATCGAACGTGACAGAGATTCTCTCATTATCATGCTATGGTAATGGCTAACAATTTTTCGAGATACGATGGACAGTTTCTTTTTGAGATGCTATCCGTAACAAAGTACCGAACGTCCGTAAGTGAACTGGAACGGAGCCAAAAATTATTTCCATGCAAGTCGGACAAGTGTAATTTAATGCTTCGAGGAGTTACTTGGTCATACCTTTCAGTAGAATACCTAAAATATTTGGCATCAAGGAAATGACCAATGGCTATTTTATGCACTTTTTCAATACCGAAGCAAATCATTACGCCATTCTACCCCATTTGCCTGAGGTTCACTACTACAACCCCGACAACATGCGTATTGAACAACGATAAACTTTCTGCGGTTGGTACAAGACTAACACCTCAGACTTCTTCGATTTTCAAGAGGAAATGTTACAATGATGTCGTTCAGACGTGGAAACTTTACGCGATTGATGTGGACAATTTTGAGAATCATTCATGGAACAAGGAGAGATCGATCTTTGTTAAAACAAGCCTGCACCATTGCCAAAGCGTGTTCCTTGGTGTATCGACAACGATTTATACAGAAAACACTATAGTTGTCATCAGCCCTTAAAAGAGGGACTTTGTCAAACGTCCAAACTTAGTCAAAGCCTACGCTGGCTACATTACTTGTGCAACAAGGAAGACAAATGGATTCAACATGCCCGAAACGGAGGAGGTGAAAAGACCATTGGAAGGAAATTGGTGGCTGGCTGGGACTTTGAAAACCCTTAATTCGTGAACGAGTTTAATGGGTTATTTTTCACGGTTGTCCCCTTAGCTACCCTCAACGTGACACTAAAAATCAGTGTTTACAACAGACTATGGAAGACTTGTACGAGGACACTTGTTAGCGATACTTGAAGTTAGAACAGCAAAGGATACCAAGTAAAAATGTGGGAACAATAGTACGATCACCGTTTGAAATCAGATCCGGAGTGAACACTCTGAACCCGTGGGACAGTTTGTGCTGACGAATACCACCTGTGTACCAAACCGACGAATAGAAAGGAGATGAAATCAAATAATTGGACGTGTGTTAAATTTATCCTTATGTGTGCCAATATCGTCACTTTCACGTACTGCACCCACAATTGCTGACGTAACACATCAACCTGGACAACATTCCACAATACGAAGGTTTGATTGACTGAAACGTTTTGCTTCCTAAAGACTTGTACCATCCCATTTTCCCTCACAATTCTTAAGGAAGGCTGATGTTTCCCTTGTGTGTCGTACTTGTGTCGAAACGTACAACAAAAACAAACTTTGGCCTAGTAACAACACAAATGCACCGCAAGGCTGTAATACTTTATATAAATCGGGGTACCCATTTGTTTTTTCTACACACCACAATGCTAATGTTTGGTGAAATTAACAGTTTGTCCTAATTCAGCATGCTTGTCGGGATCACTCATAAAGAGCAATGTAATCCACAAAACCGAAGAGAGACAGCTCTGCCAGAACTAACCTGACGTTAAGAGTTATCCTTCTTCTCGAGCTACGTTGCGGCATTTTTTTTTTAATCGAATGAAATAGAAAACAAAAACCCACAAAACAAATGTGATATAGATTCAAATTAACGTAATGTAATTACAAGGGTAGCAAGGTTTTAAATTTGATGCAATCTATAACTCTTACCTAATGCACGAATCATAGCTGACCATGCTTTACATTTTTTAATCTTTCATTCCATATACATTTCGCCTTCCCCGATGGGTTTGTTAATTAACGAGGGGGAAGACATGGGAAATACTCCGATAACCTGGACTAATAAATAGGAAACTTCGAGTCAACATATTTTATAAATTACAGCTTCGATCATCTCTGTAAAAAAAAAACAAATTCTTAGTGTAGTTAACTTAATTAAGGGAATACGCCACTCTCTTCAGATAATAATAATAATAATAATAAGAAGAAGAAGAAGAAGAAGAAGAAGAAGAAGAAGAAGACGAATAATAAATACATACTACTATTATAATAGTAATACGAATAATAATAATAATTAATATTAATAATAATAATAATAATAATTAATAATAATAATATCAATGATTAATAATAATAATAATACTTATAATAATAACAATACATACAATAAAAATAATAATGAATAATACAAATACTATTACTAATAATAATAATAATTATAATAATAATTAATAATACAAATACTACTACTAATAATAATAATAAATAATGCATGCAACTACTATAATAATAATACTAATAATAATACTAATATTATTAATAATAATAATAATAATAATAATAATAATAATAATCCATTATATTGACAAATAATAATAAATTAATATGTTGACCGATAACAATAAGACACTCTAACAAAAAATTACAAAGCCACTCTATCAAATAGTAGATCCCATATTTATGACACTCATTGCGAACTCTATCAACCAATATAGTAGATAACATATTTATGACACTCATTGCTAACTCTATCTGAATATTTGGGAATAAAACATACAGAGAAATGCCAAGGCGAAAACAAGTGTAATAAGTACACGGGATTTAAAACTATGACCAAAATATGCTTCCAAAAGAGACCTTAGACAAATATGTCAAAGCAATGCTCTGTCAGATAAAGGAAAGTTTCTAGACTCTTGGACATCCTCAATGTGCACGAAATATGCAAGTGTAGCAATGTGTATTTCCATCTGAAATAAAAGGGTAAATAATGTTGATGACATGGTACTACAGATGAAATTCAAAACAATTAAAATCACCCCCACCTGCGGGCAAAATTATTAGCGTTATACCTCCTAGCCTGTTCAGCACTAGAGGATTATTGGTATTAATTCAACCCCCATACTTAACCGATGGAAACACCATCAAATTAAAACTCGGAAAAACATGTTTTGCTGAAATACTCATCATATAACCTCTGTACCACAGCATAGACCCTTCTTTCATGCGGCACTATTTTAATCTATATGTACTTGAAACGCTTGTTTACAATTCCGTACCTATAAAATCAGTGGCTAATTTCAGTAATTAGTGTTCAATAATCAGATCTATACAAGGATCGAGCCTGCATCAATATAACAATGTCTCCATGGTTATAGTTGCAAGTGAAAATATTCAAAAGGTTCTACTAACATTTTCTTTTCCCTTATCAGCGAATTATAACTATCGAAACCCGACTATGCTCTATTTAGTTCTACTGCTTTTAGGCTGGTTAACATTTTTCCTATACTTAGTAGCACGATTCCAATACCAATCTTAATGCACTATTTGCTCTGAGTCACAAACTCGAAATAATGTACATGAAATTTAAGAGCACGTAATTGGACCAGGCCATTAAACTAAGCTTATCTTTAGTTGATATTTAACAGATTGCCAGCAATAATACTTAAGAAGCATGTAGGGATCATTTTTGTTAGCCTCGATAGAACCATGAGCGAATACGTTAAACTGCTACAGAGTGGTTTTAGTAGTGGGTGTTAAAAACAAAAACTCCAGACTCTTACAGTATATATATATATATATATATATATATATATATATATATATATATATATATATATATATATATATATATATATATATATATATACAGTTTTGGATAGACTGTTGGCTCTAGTGACATGGTCATACCATTTCAGCTTTCTCTTCTTGACAAAGGTGAGCAGATCTTCATAATGGCCTACTTTGTGCCTGATGGTGTTACGCACTTCTTCATTTTTTATGTGGTCCATGTAAGCGATGCCAAGGATAGTTCTGTAGCATTCATTTCAAAGTGATTGGATTCTTCGTTGTAATTCTGCTGTCAGGGTCCAGGCCTCACATGAATACAGAAAGATTGAGATGACTAGTGCTCTCAATAGTCTGATTTTAGTTTTCAGACATATATTCTTGTCACTCCAGATGGGTCTTAGCTTTTACATAGCTGCCGTTGTGTGTGCTGCTCGTTACAAACGTTCTGCTCTTGATCCCTCTTCAGTGATTATGGAACTAAGATATTTGAATTGGCCCACTGTTTCCAGTTCCTGTCCTCTGACTTTAATCTTGGTTGAGATTTGTTTGCTACTATTTGTCATCAGCTTTGTCTTCTCGGCACTTATCTCTGTGTCAACTTTGGAAGATGTTTCATCCAGGTTCTTCACTAAGGTGGCAAGCTCTTCTTCGCTGCCTGCCAGCCCATCAATGTCGTCTGCAAAGCGAAGGTTGGTGATGTTACACCCTCCAATGCTGACTGTCCCACAATGGTTTCCCAGGGTTTTGCTCATGATGGGCTCTAAGTTAATGTTGAAAAGTGTGGGTAACAGAAGACCGCCTTGCCGTATTCGAACTGTAGTCTTTAACCAGTCAACCACAGAACCTTGTGCAACTAGTTCACTGGTAGCCTTGGCGTACAGCTGCGTGATGGTGTTGGTCAACGTTTGACCCATGTTGTACTTCTTCATTTTGGCCCACAATGCCTCATGCCACACTCTGTCAAAAGCCTTTTTGAAATCTATGAACATATGATAGATGTCTTGTTGATGTTGTGAGTACTTTTTGCACAGAACCGTAAGATTCAATATTTCTTCTGTTGTGATTCCTCCACTCTGGAACCCTGCCTGTGGGTTCAGTCTGTTCAAGATGATCTTCAACATCACCTTACTAGCATGGATGATCATTCGGATAGTTCTGTAATTTTGGCACAGCTGGAGATTGCCTTTTATGGGGAGTGTTATAATCAGTGATTGGGTCCACTGTGTCCACTGTGATGGTCATTCGCCTGTCTGCCAAATCTTGTTGCAGATTTTTGTTAGTAGCTCTATCACAGATTCCCCACCATTCTTGATCACTTCAGCTGGGATGTTGTCTACTCCAACTGCCTTACCATTCTTCAGTGCTCTTATTGCTGACTCCACCTCTTCTTTGAGAATGGGGAAATCATCATCATTTGTGGAGTCTGGACCTTCAAGCACCTCTGGGTCTCCTGTGGACTGATGGTTGTAAAGTTCTTTACAATACTCAGTCCATCTTTCTGCAATCTCAATTGCTTCTGTAAGGCACTTTCCATTTTTGTTTTGAATAGTACTGATTCTAGGTTGATTCTGTCTGGTGAGGTCTTTCACAATTTGGAATGCCTTTTTGCTGTTATTCTTTATCAGATTGCTCTCTATTTCTGTGCACTTTTGTGCAATCCAATCTTATTTTGTTTTCTTCACGTTTTTTCTGATATTCTTGTTTATTTCTCGATACTCAACTGCCCCTGTTGTGTGTCTGGTGTTTTTGAGGTCTCTTCGGGCATCACACAGATTCAAAATCTATTCTGTAACCCAGGGGTTGTTCTTTGGACGATGGAGGCCAATGATGTCCTTAGCAACTGTTGTCATGATTGTGTTGAAATTGTCTGTCATCACTTTAACATCAACATCCATCACAAGGAGTGGAGGAAATTTTCCTCCAATTGTGGCTTGAAATGACTTGCAGATGTTAGGGTACTTCAGTTGTTCAAGGTTGAATTTGAGCCTGATTTTCTTTGGCTTGTTAATTTTCTTCAACCTCACTCGGAAGTTCATAATGACGAGGTCGTGATCGCTCCCAACATCAGCACCTGGGAACGTTCTTGTTTATGTTCTATTGATGCCAGGTCGGTACCGGTTTTGAACCAGTATGTAGTCGATCTGGTTATAAAATATAGTCTGTTTCAAAGTTATTGGGTATTAGTGTTTTAAAATATAGGCGATTTCAAAGTTATCAGGTATTAATTTTTATTTTATATATGCGGTTTCCAAGTTATCAGGTATTAGTTTTATAACATCTAGGCGGTGATGCGTTCTGTACCTCTTACTGTTGCGATTCATAAATCAAAGTCCAAATGCAGTTTGACATTGCTACATAGGCTTAAAATTATTGCTAGGTACGGGAACAAGGAGAAATGTAACTGTCAAACTATTATGGGGCCACGGAGAATGTAATTGTGAAAATATTCTTATATTAACTATTATGGGGCCACGGAGAATGTAATTGTGAAAATATTCTTATATTAACTATTATGGGGCCACGGAGAATGTAATTGTAAAACTATTCCTATATTAACTATTATGGTGCCAAGGATAATTTAATTGTAAAACTATTCCTAAATTAACTATTATGGGTCTATGTATATAGGGTATGAAAAGTCTGATGCTAAGAATACATACTACCCCAACAAAGTACGTGTCGTTAAGGAAGAGAAAATAGCAGTTGTTTACACAGAGACAAGCATACTGATAAACAACTCCACGAGACCGAAAGGCGTGGCTTAAGTTTCGAAATCTACACGACATACAAATTTACAATTTATTTATTATACTATATTCCCTTTCTCTCACTAAATGTCTACACGTTGTCGCTTGAAAAACATTGTTAGAAAGTGTGCTCCATAAATATACAATGTCAATATTGACTGTACTTTATTACAAATTTACGGTAAGTGTTTACCCAATCGAGATAAAACTAACAGACAGCTGAGGAGCCGAGCTTAACATGTATTTTCCTATTAGCATTGGAAAGTGGTTAGTGTGTGGAGCGCTTGCAGTTATTGCGATGTGGATTGGTTGCATTTACTGGGATGTAGAGTGCTTGCTGTTATTACGATGTGGATTGGTTGCATTTACTGGAATGCTGAGTCCTTGCTGTTATTGCGATGTGGAGTGGTTGCATTTACAGTGATGCTGAGTGCTTGCTGTTATTGCGATGTGGATTGGTTGCATTTACTGGGATGCTGAGTGCTTGCAGTTATTGCGATGTGGATTGATTGCATTTACTGGGATGCTGAGTGCTTGCTGTTATTGCGATGTGGATTGATTGCATTTACTGGGATGCTGAGTGCTTGCTGTTATTGCGATGTGGATTGATTGCATTTACTGGGATGCTGAGTGCTTGCAGTTATTGCGATGTTAATTGATTGCATTTACTGGGATGCTGAGTCCTTGCTGTTATTGCGATGTGGAGTGGTTGCATTTACTGGGATGCTGAGTGCTTGCTGTTATTGCGATGTGGATTGGTTGCATTTACTGGGATGTTGAGTGCTTGCAGTTATTGCGATGTGGATTGATTGCATTTACTGGGATGCTGAGTGATTATAGTTACTGGTTGTGTAGAGCTTGTCATTAATGGGCTGTGTTGTGTGCGTAGAGTGGGATTCAGTCGACATTAACCAACCAAGAGTTAGTAGATGAGTATAATGCCTGCGTGCGATTTGAATTTTTAACGTAGCTTTCGCGATGTTTCAGTCTTGACAATACGATGTTTGCAATGTATCAGTTCATAGTTGTGTTCTGTTCTGGGGCATCACGATGCAGACATGTAGCATGATGTCCCACCCAATCACATTATCTTGATACCAGGCTGACCAATCCTAATTCTAACCTCTTAATACTGAGCGCCAATCGAGGCAGCTGTTGGTACCATTTTATAAGTATTCGAACCTGCGACATCTGGCATCCGAGGCGAACGCTCTAACCATTAGACCACCAGAGCGGTCGATAATGAGTAGAAGGAGCAGTTTGAATAGTATTAGACTTGAATAGTGTGAGTACCAAATGAATATGAGAGAGAAAATGAATATTATGTAAGCTTGATAACTCCTTTCGTGTTCTCTTAGAAACGGAAATTCGATATTCTTGGGTTTTGTTGTTGTTGTTGTTGCTTTTTTGCTAAGTAGGCTAGGCTATCACAGAAATGTTTGTGTACACTAAGAAAAATATCTATCCGATATCATAAGTTATGATTCATAACATAATGTAGTTCCTCTTTCTTATCATACTTATTGAACTTACTGAAGATAAGGGTATGTGTAGACCGGTTTACGATAATTTATGTTAACTAATAATGCAGGTCACATTATGCTGCGTCATACAAATTTCTCTAATTCAATATAATAACAATTTAGCGACATACATTTTCGTGATTCGCTCAGGTGAAGTGCTTGTAATGTACGTCCTTTGAGCTATAAATGTGACTGACATTATCGTAAATTTTATCCAAGTCGTCACCTTATACAAATGCGTGGAAACATAGTGTCATTAATAGCAATATTACAAAACCGTTTGCATGTGCCTATTGAAATAATGTTGTTACATATAATTTTAACAAGTTTGTTCACCAAACGAATTAACATCACAGTGAATAGGATATAAAATTACACAAAAATGTTAGAATAGTATATTCAGAGTGATAAATAAAGATTAAAGTACGAACGACACAGAAATTGATAACATACATGTTACTGATGTCTGAAAATCAAATGCACATAATGTCTTATACAGTCCGGTTTTAACTTCTAGGCAGACGGTATATTAAATGCGAACAAACAGTGTTTAACATGATTACAGTGTTTAACATGATTACAGTGTTTAACATGATTACAGTGTTTAACATGATTACAGTGTTTAACATGATTACAGTGTTTAACATGATTACAGTGTTTAACATTATTACAGTGTTTAACATGAATACAGTGTTTAACATGATTACAGTGTTTAACATGATTACAGTGTTTAACATGAATACAGTGTTTAACATGATTACAGTGTTTAACATTCAAATCCTTCTAAAATGTGTTCCAGTGCACGTACAACTGTCGGTGATTACAGTGTTTGTTACTAGAAAGAGTATTTCTTTTCTTAGCGGGTTTGATATTATACCTGTTGCTATTCATTATTTGTGGACTTGGTACTGGTTTGCTATCGGTTCATTCTTAGCGTTCTCGGCATTGGTCCAGAGTCAATCCAATCCAATATGATTTGTACATTTCATCAAGAATTCCATTCTTAGAGCTCTTAGTACCGATTCTCTTTCTGTCCATTCAAAATTCGAATGTCGTCTCCATGCATCATGTACGGACCATGAATTCCACATTTAAAGCAATAAATAAAACTTTGATGACGTCCTTATAGTACTTATGCTTACGTCATTCATACATTTGCATGTGCTATGAAGTTCAATGATGAACATCTGATGGTTTTTTTAAATATATGAAGTGCTTATCGTATCTCCCCCCAAAAAAGGTCTTATTTTCAGAAATCAAACTATTAGGATAATCTGCATTAATCGAATTTCGGGTTCATCGAAAACCTGTGTGAATGAAACATACATGCCAGCCAGTAGCAATTATCTTGAATATGGCATCACGCATCATGGCTGGTATACATTCCATATTAATATGTACAGAAAAATGAGTTGTACACGTTTATAAGATAGTGACACAATTTGACACGATAGACCATTATATATTGTTTCACTGTCTCTAGCATGCATTTGTCATTCACAATACAGTCTTTCTGTGGTTCAAGTACTACTTAGTCAACAGGACACAAATTGTATCTGCAAATGGAATACACTCCTGACCAGTTGTTCTATGTTGTGGTGTTCCACAGGGGCAGGGGTCTGTTCATGGACCTGTTCTCATCATTATATACACTCAGCCGCTCTCAAGTGTCATAGATCGGCACCCAGTGTCTCGCCAATGGTACAGTGACGACACCCAAATTTATAAATCTAGCCACCCAAATGAAGTTGATGCTACCATCCAAGGTGTAGAGAGGTGAATTTCTGATGTGAAATCGAGGATGACAAGTTACAAGCTGCAAACGAAGGATGATACAAGTGAGGCCATTCTGATCGCATCACAAAGACTCTCATTCACATCCTTTACCTCAAACACTAAATATCAGCAACAACAACATTAAATTTACATATTCAGTACAAAACCTAGGTGTTGCTCTAGGCAGTACTGCACCAACATATTATAAACATATGCAAGGCTGCATATCTTGAGCTGAGATGCATCAGCTCCATTCGAAAATATTTTTCAGTTGATGCCACTAAAACACTTGTGTTCATTAGTACTTTTAAGACTGGACTATTGTAACTCAATTCTGTCTAGTTCGTCTCAATATCTACTCCAGAAACTTGAAAATGTTCAAACATCAGCTGCTCGGATCATTAGAATACCGCGATCAGAGCACACCTCCTCATTGCTCTGTACCCAACACTGGCTATCCATTCGATCCAGAATCAAACACAAAAAGTGTTCTTAGTGCTACGTTTCACTGACAGAACGTTGGCAATAAGAGAAAAGACAGTCTTCTTAAGAAAATGCAATGCATTGTTGTCTTCAACTGTTGATTGATAAACGGTTGTTGATAGGATGATTTCACTACGGCGCACCGTCTCGCTCTTTCTGTAGGTGATGATGACATCATCTGTCTCCATCTGCCATTGCTCACTTATTCTATCTGCTGCTGATGTTTTACTCATCTTCATGTTTTTCTAATTCTCTTCTGACAGGATATCTTCCACTAGATCTTGTGCAGTTGTGAGTAAAATTGTAGTGTCTCTTCATGTTTTTAAAGTGGTGTTTTACCCTTTGGATGTTAACCAGGGCTTGGCTTACTTTGCTGAGTGACTAGACTGAGTGACTAGACTGAGTGGCTATGCTGAGTGACTAAACTCGAATTAAAATTACTACAATACTTAATGAATCGTTGAATGTGTAGCTAGTACCCATTCAACGCATTACTGTATGCACGTCGTACTGTCTAACTGACATCTGAACGAGACAAAGGAGAAGCCCTCCATCGGTGGTCCCCAAGCGGCAGGAGAATCTATCTGAAACGCCATGTATGTAGCATTGATCAAATTCTACCAAGTTATCTAATTTAGGATGTTTCTTACAACCATGTGTGAGCTCCTTATTGTAACTGAGATCAATCTAACCAGTTGACAGAATATGCAAGATCAATTACTTCTCCTGGTGGGGCGGCTCAAACATGCCTCTTGCCTAATCCGTCCCATAAAGTTATCTGAACCGATAAGAACTACAATCAATGAAAACATTGCTCTTTGGCTACCATAGTCGAATCTATAATGAATCGAATTTTTGTCCTATATAAAGTGAGAAGTGTGATCTGACCTACCCCATATACCCCTTCACATCGGTTCCCTTGAGGTTCCACGGAGAGTTTAGGCTTCCCCAAGTCTTCTCAAGAGCTCAGCTATGTGTTTTCGCCACATTAGCAAGACTGTTCAGGAATTTAACCTTTATTCAAAGCTAGATTCTGCATTGTTGAAATACGGCTTCGGATATTCCCTACGGATTTTGTTTTGTCTTATTTAACAATAACACCTATTGGTATGACTCCGTCCTGAGATTAATGCGAATAAAGGTGTCGTGTTGCATCTTTTTTTCGAAGCTAGAATAACTGTGCGTTTGGTTGTTTGTTGAGACTAGAGAAAAAGAGGATTCACATAGTATTGGTTGGTGCCAAATCTTTTCGAGATTTTCATCCTCACCGTTTTTGGTTATATAATTTTTATAAAAGGATATGTTCAATCGTTGTCATCTTTTGTGACTGGGCCTGATGGTGTGTGGTTTTTGACCACCTTATATCATCTAATTTATTTCAGAGCGTTTAATTCATTCCAATCAGACTGTGCTTCAGCTAATATATGATTTGGGTCTGACCGCTTTGTGAGGTTGGGCCTGACCGCTTTGTGAGGTTGGGCCTGACCGCTTTGTGAGGTTTGGCCTGACCGCTTTGTGAGGTTTGGCCTGACCACTTTGTGAGGTTGGGTCTGACCCCTTTGTGAGGTTGGGCCTGACCGCTTTGTGAGGTTTGGCCTGACCGCTTTGTGAGGTTGGGTCTGACCGCTTTGTGAGGTTTGGCCTGGTCGGTTAGGCTTATACCACCTTATAATTTCTAATTTCAGAATTCAGTTTTGTTGGTCCCTATAGTAATTCCCTTATGTAGTTAGCCTAAATGTGCTGCTTTGTTCAGCGAGGCTTGATAGTCTGGGCTTAGGACCACCTTATTATTCTATATTGTTTTAGGCTTATACACCTATAATATGGTTATTGGTTCAATCTTATTATCCCACCGTGTACAGCTTGATCCGGTGATCTGATCTGGGCTTTATGACCACCTTATGTGTGTGTGTGTGTGTGTGTGTGTGTGTGTGTGTGTGTGTGTGTGTGTGTGATTAGGATTTTTAACGCAGCTTTAACAATTTTTCAGTCATGTCGGTACCATATCTGCAGTGTTGCCGTTTATAGTGATATCTCGCACTGGGTATCATGCCGCAGACATTTTGCGTGATGTCCTACCCAATCACATTATCCTGACACCAGGCCGACCAGTCCTTACACTAACCTCTGAATGCTGAACACCTAGCGAGGCAGTTGTTAGTGCCATGTTTTTCATAAGTGTTTGGAATGACTCATCCGGTGTTTAAACCAACGACGGAGGCAGACGCTCTAACTAATATGCCCAGCAACGTCCCCACCATGTGTTGATTATCTGTTGTTTAGAGTTGTAAAGCCTGTTTTTATCGGGCACTTCACAAATACCAGTGTAAGGAGGTGTTAAATTAGACAGTGGTTATACGGCTTGTATTCTTAATTTTACAAAATGTATTGAATTGATATATTCAGTTGTGCGGGAATAGTAAGCTGATATTATATTGTTCAATTTGTTATGATGCGTTTACTTAATAATTTATTGTTATAACAGTATAACATCATTTTATTGTATATTCGTTTAAGGGGCTAATTCTGATAGTCTAACTTAAGGATCATAGGGTTATCCTTCTGTTGCGCCCTAGTGGGCAGCCCTCATTCCCTTCCCCGGGGATTCGTGCCCGCTCAGACTTAGTCTGGATAAAGATAATACATCTTTATGTTAATTACAGTTTTGTTAATTTACTTGTTAATTTATTAATTGCAGGGAACTGTTTTCTTTCCTGTGACTGAAAAGTACTTCGAATATTTTGGTAAAATATTTTTTACCTAGTTAACGAATTTAGGATAGATCGACGGGGCTTTAAGTTTTCTCCGTTTTCCTTAAAATAGTTTCCTCCTTATTGTGCTTGATTTATTGTTGCTTGATAAGAGTCCCCACCCACCCACCCCCGGCTTTCTAAAAGAGTTTTTCCAGTACTTGGTCTTATCATTTTGTTGTTGTTAGGGTTTAGCAGTCATGGGTCTACCGCTTTCTGCCGTTTTTATTATTGTAACATTCCCTTCGCCATTTGTAGTTAAATTTATTTGTGGCGATGTTCCAGATTTTCTGCAAGGTATACTTTAGACTCAGAGGAATGGCTTTTACTTCATTTAACTTGTTTTTCTGCTAATCTGTCTGCCCTTCCCTTTACTTGAATCTATCTATCTATGGGTCTGTCTATCTGTGTATCTATGATATATATATATATATATATATATATATATATATATATATATATATATATATATATATATATATATATATATATATATATATATATATATATATATATATATATAATGTAAACATGTACAGTAAAATATTTGTTTATCTATAACATTGTTTAGTATTATATATAAACGATATTGACCTGAGACATAGAGACATAACGCATTAAGTTCATGTAGTCGGCCTGGATGAGAACCAGGTCACTCTAGTCATGTTTTGTTATTATTTGTGATAAGCGCTTTATATATTACTAAATCAGTTTTGGCAGTCTTCTTGCTTACATACCTGTTTTTCGTAGGACAAAATACATACCTATCTATGTTAGTTCTGGAATGCATGATAGTAGGGTCGTGAAACATTTTCAGGCATTTTAAAGTACCCTCAGACTTAAGCACATGTATTGAACGAAACATTCGACATAAACGATTGAAAATCGTATTCAGCAAACTTTACCAGCAGATAAAATTACCCGATGAAAAGATTATTAAAGATTGAATACAAAATTAAATGATCACACTCGACGAATGGCAATTCAGTGCAAAAGATTAATGTTTACTAAAATAACGTAACGGTTTCTTATTAACAACTTCTAAACACCATCGTCATCATCATCATCATCATCATCATCATTAGTCTCTTGACCTATTGTGGTCGTCGAAGCACTGTGCTATTGAATATCTGATAAGTTCACTCCACATGCCTCGATCATGTGTCAATGCCTGTGTTTCTGCAAAACGTTTCTTGGTCCATTTTGTGATGTTGACAGTCCACTCTTTTCTCTGTCTACCTCTCATTCTGCCACCCTGGACGCTCTCCTGCAGTACTGTTGTGGATTGACTGTTGGCTCTCGTGACATGGCCATACCCTTTCAGCTTTCTCTTTTCGACGGCGGTGAGGAGGTCTTCACATTGGCCTACGTTGTGCTTGTGTTATGCACTTCTTCATTTGTGATGTGGTCCATGTAAGAAATGCCAAGGATGGTTCTGTAGCATTTCATTTCAATTGCACGGATTCTTCGTTTTAATTCTGATGTCAGGGTCTAGGTCGCACATGAATACAAAAGTATTGGGATGACTAGTGTTCGCAAAGGTCTGATGTTTGTTTTCAGACAGATATGCTTGTTTCTCCAGATGCGTCTTACCTGTGACATAGACGCCGTTGTTTGTGCTGACAAAATTTCTGCTCTTGATCAGTCTTCGATGATTATGGAACCAAGCTATTTGAAATGGCTCACTGTTTCCAGTTCCTGTCCTCCGACTTTAATCTTGGCTGAGACGTGTTTGCCATTATTTGCCATCAGCTATGTCTTTACAGCGCTTATCTCCATGTCAACTTTGGAAGGTGTTTCATCCAGGTTTTTTACTAAGGTGGGAAGCTCGTCAATGTCGTCTGCAAAATTGAGGTTGGTTATGTTACGCCCTCCAATGCTGACAGTCCCACAGTGATTTTCCAGGGTTTCACTCGTGATGCGCTCTAAGTAGATGTTAAAAAGCGTGTTGACATTGGACAGCCTTGACGTACTCTAACTGTTGGCTTGAATCAGACCCCACATAACCTTGAGCAATTACCTCACCGGTAGCCTTGGCGTACAGCTGCATGATGGTATTGGTCGACTTTTGACCATGTTGTACTTCTTCATTGTGGCCCACAATGCCTCGTGCCACACTCTGCCAAAGGCTTTTTTGAAATATATGAACACATGACAGATGTTTCGTTGATGTTGCGAGTACTTTTCACACAGAAGCGTAAGATTAAATATTTGTTCTGTTGTGCTTCTTCCACTCATTATTATTATTATTATTATTATTATTATTATTATTATTATTATTATTATTATTATTAGTAATAGTAGTAGTAGTAGTAGTAGTGTCATTATTAATTAGTAGTAATAGTAGTAGTACTAGTAGTAGTATTCCAAATGAGATCACTTTCTTTAAAGCTCATTTTGCTTATATCTTATTTTAAGACAATTATTTTACTAATTACTTATTATTCGCATTAATATTTCCCTAGTTACAAGTCAATTTAGTAGACAATGTGTTGTATAATCGTGCTGCCTGTATGGTCAGCTTAGAAAATACCTGGCGTAAAACAAACAGTAGAAAATAACAGTATACATTATATATATATATATATATATATATATATATATATATATATATATATATATATATATATATATATATATATATATATCTTTGAAGCAATATCTTTGTGAAGAACATCATTAATCGTGAATTATGGCTGCAGTGTTTGCGTAGGACAGAACTTTGAAGTAAAAGTATTAAGATTGAATTTTCTCTAAATTGTATTAAAAGTAATTTTTCATTCATTTATATATACTGAAAGTAATTTCCCACTAAAATATATTGATATGAATTTAATATATTTGTGTAATATAACTGATTGCTATTCACATTGAACAATATGGCAGATCAAGGAGACAAAGTCACAACAAAAATTTATTCTGCACTTCCATTCGTACAAAACGGATACGATGAAAACAAGGCCTTCTCGTCGTAACATATTCAACATTAAGCATATTTACTTGATCGTCTTTGAGTTAGGGATGTTCATTTACGGTATCTTGGAGGTCTCTGGTATGTAATCGGAGAAGAAAGTAACTACTGCTGATTTCGATCTCAGTATATGTCACTTTTAAAGTCTGTACGCTAGTCACATCTACCGGTTTTAAACACGTTTCATTTTGGCGAAACAGTAACATTTAAGGATAGAGCCGAGTACCTCCGAAAACTTGTCACATAACTTATTGAATTTTAATACAAAGTTCTTTAGAGAAACAAAATCTCATAAATAAAATAGAATTATTATTTTGATGGCTTATATGGATTTCCAATCGTGTTGCAATCTACATTTCTTGATCATTTTAGAAACATTGGAGATAAAAATGCAATACAATACAAAATAATCTTGTTTTAGCGTTTTGAAAAAACGAAGGCTTTAATAACAGTGCCCATTAATGTAAGCTTTTTACCTTTGATGATGTGGGAGTCGAGATATTGTATTCGACTGAGGTAGAAACATTTAACCTTATAAGATGTGTAAAAAAAAAATTTTTAAACTGATTCATAAAAATTATTATGGTGTGCTGTTCAAGATATTCATTCCGGAAATTGACGTATCACTTAAACATTTGATCATTTTTCAGCAGACCCAAGAAACAAAAATGAGAACCTTTGATTTTTTTTAATGCATGAGACAATTCTTCCTTAAATAGTTTTGGTTTGCCTGCAGATTATTTTACCCATCTATATGGAGAGCGTATTTTGATTCATACAAATTAGAAGTTTATTGTTTTGTTAAGAGTGTGTCAGATGTACAAGCCCAATAACTGGTTTGCTTAGGTTAAGGCCGTTTTAAACTATTTTACCTGTAAGGCTTTTGGTCACTTCTATTTCTCAGCAGGAACCTGTATAAAGCAAATGCCTTTCTGCTTTGATATATCACTGAAAGTGCATATTTTGGTTCCACTGAGCTAGTTCTAAATTGTATGGTTATAATTCGTGAAGTAATTACTGCAGTTATTGCTGCTGCAGTCAAAACAACAATGACAACAACTACAAAACAACAACAGCTGCAACTACTACTACTAATACAACTAACTCTTCCTTTTTTACAACACGAAAGCTACTTTCGTTATTGACTTGTTTTTATTACTGCCTATAAAAGCTACTAAAGCCACTGTTACCACCATAACAATTACTGCTGCTGAAGCTACTACAACAACCACCTCGACCACCAGCATCGCCACCACTACTACTACTGCTTTACTACGATTGCTACTTTAAAGCTGAAGTGTATGTTAGAAGGAGTCCTGGTAATAACAGTAGCACAAAAATAGTAGCAATAGTGCAGTTTATAAATAGTATAGTTAGCAATAGTATAGTCAGCAATAGTATAGTTAGCAATAGTTTAATTAGCAATATAATAATTAGCAAGAGTATAGTTAGCAATAGTATAGTTAGCAATAGTATAGTTAGCAATATAATAATTAGCAATAGTATAGTTAGCAATAGTATAGTTAGCAATATAATAATTAGCAATATTATAGTTAGCAATAGTATAGTTAGCATTAGTTTAATTAGCAATAGTATAGTTAGCAATATAATAATTAGCAATAGTATAGTTAGCAATAGTATAGTTAGCAATAGTATAGTTAGCAATATAATAATTAGCAATAGTATAGTTGGCAATAGTAGTTAGCAATAGTATAGTTAGCAATAGTACAGTTAGCAATAATATAGTTAGCAATAGTATAGTTAGCAATAGTATAGTTGGCAAAAGTATAATTAACAATATTATAGTCAGCAATAGTATAATTAGCAATATTATAATTAGCAATAGTATAATTAGCAATAGTATAGTTAGCAATATAATAATTAGCAATAGTATAGTTGGCAATAGTAGTTAGCAATAGTATAATTAGCAATAGTATAGTTGGCAATAGTAGTTAGCAATAGTATAGTTAGCAATAGTACAGTTAGCAATAATATAGTTAGCAATAGTATAGTTAGCAATAGTATAGTTGGCAAAAGTATAATTAACAATATTATAGTCAGCAATAGTATAATTAGCAATATTATAATTAGCAATAGTATAATTAGCAATAGTATAGTTAGCAATATAATAATTAGCAATATTATAGTTGGCAATAGTAGTTAGCAATAGTATAATTAGCAATAGTATAGTTAGCAATAGTACAGTTAGCAATAGTATAGTTAGCAATAGTATAGTTAGCAATAGTATAGTTGGCAAAAGTATAATTAACAATATTATAGTCAGCAATAGTATAATTAGCAATATTATAATTAGCAATATTATAATTAGCAATAGTATAATTAGCAATAGTATAGTTAGCAATATTATAGTTAGAAATTGGTTTTCTTAACATCTTTTCAAAAGTAATTCTAGCAACATCTAAATCGGAGAGCAGTTATAAGAAGTAGTCAAGAATATTAGAGGTATTTGAGGATATTAATATCACTGGTAAAATATCTAGAGAAAAAAAAGCGGAACAAATGAAATTATTACAGTTTTGAGGTAAATTGAAAAATTGCTTTCTGAAAAATCTTATTTGCATCCTCTATTCGATTCTTGTCTAATACTGCGTTCTGGAATTACCAAATGTATCAAAAATTGGCATAGTTCGTTCTGTTTCATCTCACTTCCATTAGTCAAAGTAATGACACTTTAAAGGCACACAAAAAGAATTCTAAATGTATGTATGTATGTATGTATGTATGTATGTATGTATGTATGTATGTATGTATGTATGTATGTATGTATGTATGTATGGTTTATTTAAGAGGTCGTAGTAACTACGAGGGGCACGGGAATGCTCTCTGAAAAGAAAGGCGTCACTCATAATGGTGCAGATAGGACTACACCTTGGGGAATTTCGCAATGCAAGAGGCGCAGGGATGCTATATTATTACAAGCTTCCTTTGAGTCCTACGAAACGGCTCTTTATTGGATTACTCAATATATAATACTACATTCAAACATCAATCTACATAAACTTTAAATTACAGATATAAGAGATACTACGATATTCCATCACTTACCAACATCATATATTTGTATGATTTCTGGGTTTTTTTTAAAAATATAATATAGGTAATTAAATATCTTATAAATTCACGATAGCTAAAGAATCTAAAATTCAATATTTCAGACTAATACTGCAATCATTTAGTAGAAATATAGTTTAATGAATTTAATCTAAAAGGCCAACATATTAAATTTACCGCGTATTTTGTTTCTGAATTAACTATTACTGAGTATGAAATTGGTAGCGAACGTTGTATTTTACTATATAATCAAGAATATAAGTACAATTAAATATAAGTTATACAACAATGAAACTGTTTAATAAACTATTTTCAAGAATAGTAAAGAAATATTAAAATAATCCTATGTTAGATTAACATCTAAAAACTAAAAATTCCTATAGTGTATAGAAATTTGTACGTAGACAGTATCTTACCTGTAATGATACAAGTCTCCTTTGAGTTCCGACAAAACGGCTGGTTCGTTCTAGTATACCTATTCTTTATATATTAGGTCAACGCTCTTTTGTTTCGTCAGAATCTCAAATTGAGACGTCATCGTATCCCACAGGCTAGAGATGGTAAATAAGTATTTATTAGTCAGTCAATTAGCTACATCAGACTTCTTAATTAATTACGACATATCTCTAATATATATTTATCTGTAAACTCCTGAACATACCGATGATACTTTTACTGACCCTAAGATCAAAGATAATTCGTTCTGTGATTACTTCATTGTTTATTATTTCTATTTAGTGCTTAATTTATACTGCTTGTATCAACTAATTGAAATGGACAATCAGTTTATGTACTGCATTTATTTGTCCATTACCTCGAGTGTACGTTTGCTGACCCAACGATCGAAGCTAGTTCCTTCAGCGACAACCCTATGGTGTATAATATCTACTTAGTGCTTAATCTGTACTGCTGGTATCCACGTTTTGAAACGGACAATCACTTGTTGTAATGCTAACTATCTGCCTATATCTCATTCGATTATACAGATACCCATCACATGTTGTTACAAAATGTATAGTAGGCATATCAGGTTTTTTTACCGAAACACTTAAACAAACAATAAAGTAGCTGTTCTTGTTCGATGATTGATTCATATCCTATTCTTTTAAGACTAATTTTTAAACAACTAACTTGATAAACCGCTAGAGTTTTGCCTTAGCTCATGAGGGCCTAATGTTTATTATAATGGTATAGTTGTCATGAATAGAATTACATGTAATCAATCTCAATATGTTTTAGTAGAAAATTACTTTTACTAAAATTTATGTCCTAATATATGTATTCAAAAGGGTGTTTTTTTTAAAACTTCTCCATTTTGTAATAATATTTAAACTTATTTGAGCAGTCAGAATTAATTGAAATACCTAGCGGAACTTTGGTTTGAAAAAGCTTCGACAATTTGAGTTTTTAAATAAAAAAACATGACCTTTAAGAATTTGGAATGAAGTAGAATTTGGTTTTGTCCACAAATCCGCCTTCGCGAAAGATTTCAAGCTCACATAAGATTATCTATGATTATCATTGTAAATTTGTTTTGATAAAAGGCAATAATTTCATTGGCAATCAGATTCCTAAATAAACATTATACAAATGGCTATCTTTTTACTGCCTTCTTTATGAGCTAATAAAGTTTGTGTAAATGTTGCAAAAACCTAATGTCTGAGTTACTGAGGTTTTAATTCTGACAAAAGTGTAATATATACGTTTGTTCCTGGTGAGCGAGTACAATTCCATACGCCCTTCAATAAACAAGCACCACGCCAGCTGGATTGTGCTTCTGAAAATTAGATTCACCAAGTCTGCGTTTTCATTGTTCAGTAGATAAATATTTTGAAAAGACATTTTACCTGTAAAGAGACTTTTTAAAATCTGTTAGATCCTGATCCAAAATTAGTACATGTTGTGGTGTTTGCATGTTAGACCTTTCTTGAAAGTATACTGCACGACATAAAGACATAACATATGACGCTATGAGTTCGGATTCCAAGCATGTACCACGTACATGCTAAAAGTATAACGCCAGTCTTTTCCGCATTCGGGATAAAATCTAAGCTATTTGAGATGACTAATTACTATTTTTATAGTTAATCGTACTGTTTATCAAACGCAATGTGCAGCTACATTGGTTGATTATAAATCGAAATTCAATTTGAATTATCGGTTGCAGTCAATTGTTATCAATTAGGATTATTTTCCTATCAAATTTTCGAATATTTTCCTGGTAATATATTCTGAGGTAAATGTATATATCAGATCAAGAAAAAAGAAGTAAAACTGTAAAGATAATCGTAACAGTTAGTGAGAAGAAGAATTAAAGTACGAGATTGTACTTTTCAATTTACATTCTAAACTCAACATGAATATTGATTGTTAGTATTGTCACTATGCTTCGCATGTATTTTGCTCGTGTTTGTTATTTTCATTATTTTTTTTTAAGTATTACATTTATATTTGCAATCATTATATTAGATGGTCAAGTGGTCAAGATTAAGAAACATAACTAATGCAGGCGAAGATATTTTGCTTATGATGGAATAAGTATTGTTCCCTTTACTAAAAGACGGTGAAGGCACAAATTCGCAGTGCTATAACGATTAGGAATCAAATGCTAATGTTTGCCGCTAGCTACACATATTGATCTGTCGATTCTTCACTGATATTTCTGGAGGTTTAACAGCCTCATTGTTTATGTTCGTAACGGCGGATCAGGATATATCGCTAGGTTTACTTAAAATCAGTACTGGCACAGCAGGGCCATTATATCCGTAAAACAAATTAGATGACTAAGTGGTAGGCCATGCTTTCGAACTGCATTCTTCCGTAGATAAGATGATTCGACCTACCCTAAATTTGCATCTTTGATTTCAGTATCTATGTAGGTGTGTAGACCTTTCAATATATATATATATATATATATATATATATATATATATATATATATATATATATATATATATATATATATATATATATATATATATATATCTGTAGAAAGGATTTTTAAAGTAGAAGACCTGATCGCATAATTGCATTTGCAACGCTGGACATTTCATGATAATTTCGACCCCTTGTTTGAGTTTCTTTCTGAGGACAGAAAAGATGTTGATGATTTGGCAATCATTGCTGTGTCTTCATGAATAAAATCTCGGGCTCTGAATTTTTATCTTCTGTTCTACTTATCCCTAATGTGCGAGTCATATTACTTACTTGTGTCTTCTGGATTGAATATCTTGGTGTACGGTTTACGTATTACGGTTAAATAAGTAACCAAATGTCAAAGATAATGTCAACCCATTCTAAATGACGTTCGTAAGTTTTTCTGTTACCAGGAACAGAAGTAGTCACATGACATGGGATGATAAGAAATTTCACGACCTTCTAAAGATTATTTTACGCAGTGATATGTTCGAGTGTGTGCCTGGCATTCTAATATAGAAGGTAAGTACACGATTCCACAGACAATGGATTACTGCTAATAATAATGATAAGCATAATTGTATCATTCCTTAACATTTTGGATGATTTTCGTATCTTTTGAGAAGTCTTCGGAATCCCATCAAGATGACTCTGTCAAGTCTATTAAAACTAACTAAATTATCAGAAGAAAGTATTTAGGACATGAGTTTAAAGTTAAAGACTCTTTCTTTCGTAACAATAATATTTAAATACAATTTATTTACATAGAAAATGCGACAAATCACCTATTTAATTTTAAGAAAATTAATATAGTAATATATATATATATATATATATATATATATATATATATATATATATATATATATATATATATATATATATATATATATATATATATATATATATTCACACAAATATCGGCGTATTTTGCAGCTACATAAATAGTACGATAAAAAATCATCTTTATTATAGCTCCTGGTATACCAATTATTATTACAAATTGCAAGTGTTTCAAAGTATTTGTTTCTTCAGATCACATAATAATGGCAGCGCTGCTATTCCAAACGATTACCTTCAAAATGGGATATTTGATTGTTTCGCTTTTTTCTTCTTCCTGCAGATAATTTACGATAAGCGTCGAACAAAGGTACAAAGATGAATTCCAAAGAAAATGAAGCCATGGCAAATGGCAGCACGGAGAAGAGTCTTAACGGTTCTATGATGCCATTGGAAACGACTTCAGAAAAAACATTCAAAATGACAAAGTTTCAAATTATCAAGAACGTGTTGGTCGTCAGCTTAGGTTTTCTGTTCCTGTTCACCTCATTCCAGTCCTTGTCGAACCTTCAGAGCAGTCTAAATAAGGAGGAGGGTTTGGGGACGATCGGTTTATCGGTGATATACGCAGCACTAGTCGTTTCTTGCATGTTTTTGCCGCCAGTCACAATCGCCTGGTTGGGTTGCAAATGGACTGTAGCATTGTCCATGTGTTGCTATATCCTCTATATGGTTGCCAACTTTTACGCCATTTGGGGCACAATCATCCCTGCTGCCATTATTCTCGGACTAGGGGCAGCGCCGCTATGGTCCGCAAAGTGCACATATCTGACACAGGCCGGAGTCTGGTACGCAAAAATGACCGGTACAACAGAGGATGACACCATCAACCGATTCTTTGGAGTCTTCTTCATGATATTTCAAACGAGTAAGTAGCAGAATATTCTTGGGGTCGCAATATTTAAATAATTTACGATTCGTATTTTTTTTTTTATTAAAATGAAAATGAAAACGTAAGGTTCACGACGGGAGGGAAAATTTAACAACTTTTGAGCTATCAAAAGAACGAATCCGTGTACGTCATTCTCGAAAAGAGAAAATATTTACTTCATATAATCTAATACAGAAGCGATATGATATAACAAAGAAATTATACAGCTCTGTAGTTATGCTGTATGATGCCGAATATAGGTGATAATGTTATTGAGGAAATCTTAAAATGACAAAATGTTATTTCGGCATGATTGTAATCACATTAAAGTCGTTTTGGAGCAAAGTTACTCACTAGGTACTGGATTGCTTGTTCTGTTGTTCGATCATTGTATTCCTTGTTGTGTTGCTTGACTTAACTGACTCATTACCGGATTCCAGGTCAGATTTGGGGCAACTTGATTTCTTCGATGGTGTTCAGTCAAAGATCAGGGAACTCCACGGTTAACGTGTCGTCTGAAGCGCTCAGTAAATGTGGTGCCAATTACGACCCACGGAACAATGGAAATAATACAAACCTGAACAAACCAGGCATGGATAAGGTAATGAGACTGATAATAAAAAACGTTATCCAAATGTTGGGCCTTTCTTCCAATATTCCTGCGATTAAAACTGTGTAATGGCTTTGATGTTTCATATGTCACTGTTATGTAGGTCAGAATGGCGTTTGTTTATTTCTCTGGCCATGGAGTGATGGAAACAAGAATTTTTAGAAATCTTACAAATGGACATGTAATATTTCTAATAATTCGTAAGTCACACCAGCATACGAAATCTGGGATAAAGGTTCATTGCTATGAACAGAGTAACACAATGTGTCCCAATTTAGTTTTTTTCAGTCCCATGCATTATTTCATATTCTCTCGTTCGCATCAGAATTGAATTTGTAATACTAATGTTATTCCTAACCTTCAGACAGGTTTGACTCTTATCTTCAGTAGTGATTGATTTTTCTTTGTTCATAATATATATCATTTAATTTTAATTTCGTACCTGGCAAAGTATATTTGCACAAGATATAATGATAAACGTATCTTTTGATAAAAAGATCACCATCTTTCTCGAACATCTATGCCGAAAAACCATGATTAATTAATCAATCGTAGTTAATTTGATTATAATTATTTTCTTCTTCTTGTTTGCTTGTTCTTTTGTTTAGCTCGTTGACTTGCTTTATTGCAAATATTCATTCAGTAACCATTAGTTAATAATTAATTGTAGATCTATATAGTCTGTGGTATTTACGTCGCATGCGCAGTCGTAGCAGTCCTGATTATCGTCTTCTTTCTGGACCGGATCGTGTTAGACAAAGACGATGAGAAAGTGGCGGTTGGAGCAAAGAAGATCTCTCCCAAACTGTTGGTGGAAACCTTCAAACACTGTTGGCGGAGCCATTTCCAGAAATTGATTATTCCCCTTACGATTTACAGCGGGATTGAACAAGCCTATATAGCCGGGGATTTTACAGTGGTATGTATGTATGTATGTATGTATGTATGTATGTATGTATGTATGTATGTATGTATGTATGTATGTATGTATGTATGTATGTATTTATCGCCTTGCAGAGTTAAGGTTATCGTGTCATAAGACCGCTAAGGGCTATTTTATATTAATTATGGGCGCCTCGGATGATCGATTGGTCCAATGTACTCGATTTTACAGATTGCTGCCGTCTCACCTCTGCCCGTCCTGGAGTCTTAGGCTAAGCCAATTTCTGTAATGTGAAACAGCTTGCCTGAACCTTCTCGTAGGTCGGTTTATTAACGTGATTTGCATGGTGTTTCTTCTGCCAATTATACCAGCCACCATATACAAAATATCCTGTACTTTAAACTAGCGCTAAAATACGAATTCTTTATTTCAGACTGCATAGTTCATAACTCTAACTTAAAAAATAAATAAAAAATAGAAGTAGTTAAAACATTAAGGATAATAACAATAACAATATTAATTTACCAGGAACCACGCTAGGTTCAATTTGAAATCAATTATTCGTTTTATTATACAGGAATTGCGTGATATTTATATATCCATTTTAAGAACATAGTGAAGATCATCCACAACTTTATATACCCAAAAGAGAGAGTTTTACGAAGCCTATTATTATTTGCTATCCACGATACAAAAAAAAACTATTCTCGGTTTCGTTAGCACTGCGTTTGCGAGAGATATACGAAAACAATGACTGTTTGATGAACAATTAATGAGAGAAAGAGACAGATGGCGAAATTCATATTATCAGGGCGAAAAGACAAATAATAAATACTCGGATGGACAGATATATAATTATCCATCCAGGGAGATATATAGACATAAGATGGATATATATATATATATATATATATATATATATATATATATATATATATATATATATATATATATATAATAATAATAATAATAATAATAATAATGAGGACTTTGTATAGCGCCTAATCTTTCCAAGCTCTAAGCGCTTTACACCAACAATAATATAAAGATTACACTACAGAACAACAAATGACAAAAACAATGAAATTGGTAAACATAAAAACATGCTGAAAACATATAAGATACAAAACATGATTGGGTCGCTAAGTTTGTCCCTGCAGTCGAAACAGGTGAGTCTTAAGAGCACTCTTAAAAGGGACCACTGTGTCTTTGTGTCTAATTTCAATGGGCAATTCGTTCCACGTCGCCGGGCCAAGGTGTGCAAACGAACGTTGTCCATATGACTTTGTTTTCACCTTGGGAACAATGAGTATACGATTATCAAAAGAAGAGCGTAAGGATCTAGCTGGTGTATACACACGGGAGAGGCTGGATAGGAATGTTGGACTGGAGTCTCTCATTGAAACATAGCACAGAGAACAAAAATTGTGTCTTTGATTCTGTATTGAATTGATAGCCAATGTAGGGTACAGAGCAGTGGTGAGGTGTGTTCTGATCGAGGTACTCTAAAGATGATCCGTGCAGCTGTGTTGAGAACTTTTTGAAGTTTTAGGAGTAAATATTGTGACGAACCAGACAGAAATGAGTTACAATAGTCCAGTCTTGAAAGTACTAATGAACACACAAGTGTTTTAGTGGCATCAACTGAAAGATATTTACGAATGGAACTGATGCGTCTCAATTCAAGATCTGCAGCCTTGCATATGTTCATGATATGTTGGTGCAATGTGAGAGTACTGTCTAGAGTAACGCCTAGGTTCCGTACTGACAGTGAGAATTTAATGTTGGTGTTGCTGATATTTATTGTCTGAGGTAAAGGATATGAATGAGAAAGTCTTTGTGTTGTGATCAGAATAGCCTCAGTTTTATCATCATTCATCTGCAGCTTATTACATGTCATCCATGATTTCACATCAGAAATGCACTTCTCTACTCCATGGATGGTAGCATCAACTTCAGTTGGGTGGCTAGACTTGTATATTTGAGTGTCATCAGCATACAATTGGTGCGACACTGGGTGATGATCTATGACACTTGAGTATACAGAATGAAGAGAACAGGTCCAAGAACAGGTCCAAGAACAGATCCCTGTGGAACACCACAACATCCGTCACCTGGGCTGGAGTGTATTCCATTGCAGATATAATTTGTGTCCTGTTGATTAAGTAGGACTTGAACTACTGTAATGCTATATTCTGAATGCCAAATACATGCTAGAGACGGTGAAGTAATATATCATGGTCTATTGTGTCAAATGATGCAGATAAATCCAGGAGAGTGAGGACTGTAATATTCCCACTATCCAAAGCAGAGAGAATGTCACTAAATACTTTCAGAAGAGTAGTTTCCGTACTGTGGCAAGAGCGCTATGCAGACTGTACATTGCTAAAAAGACTATTTGAATTCAAATGAGATACAAGTTGAGTTAGAGTAACCTTTTCTAAGATTTTTTTATATGAATGGGAGATGAGAAACTGGGCGGTAGTTCTTTAAATCGTTATGGTCCAGATTGGTTTCTTCAGCAGTGGCTTTACGATGGCAGTTTTGAAAAATGATGGGAATTCCCCTGATGAGAGAGATATTAATAACATCAGTTAGTGAAGGCAATATTGGGTCTAAGCACTCAAGCAGCAGTGATGTCGAAATTTGATCAAGTTCACAAGACTTTGGTGCACTTTTCATCACGATTGTCCGTGCTAAATCAATAGCACGGACAGGTTCAAATGCTCGTAACGTTTGTCGCTATATATATGTGTATGTATGTATGTTCGTTTGTTTGTTTGTTTGATTAGGATTTTTAACGTAGCTTTAACAATTTTTCAGTCATATCCCTACGATGTCTGCAGTGAGGCAGTTTATAGTGATGTCTAACACTGGGGCATCATGCCGCAGACATGTAGCATGATGTCCCCACCCAGTCACATTATCCTGACACCAGGCCGACCAGTCCTAACACTAACCTCTTAATGCTGAACGTCAAGCGAGGCAGCTGTTAGTACCATTTTTGTAAGTCTTTGGTATGACTCGGCCGGGGATCGAACCCACGACCTCCCGCTTCCGCGGTGGACGCTCTAACCACTAGGCCACCGGAGCGGTCAATGTATGTATGTATGTATGTATGTATGTATGTATGTATGTATGTATGTATGTATGTATGTATGTATGTATGTATGTATGTATGTATGTATGTATGTATGTATTCACAAGAACAAAAACATCAAAAATTGTATTCATCTTTCTCATTCTTTGTCTAGTCCTACGTTAGCTGTGCGTTGGGTATCTGGAATGTGGGTTTCGTCATGATCTGTTACGGAGTGGTTGACGCCGCCTGCTCGTTTATTTTTGGTCGTCTGGTGCAGTACGTGGGACATATTCCATTCTTCATACTAGGTATGTAGTACCATCAAACTCGACAATTCAAAGTCAAGTATGATTTTAGATTTTCCTATAAGGGTATTGAAATTTATCATTTCGTAAAGACTGAAGAAACTTTAATTTCAAAATTAAGGTACTGACTATAACAAAGTAAACTATTCCTGTGAAATATGAGAAATAGCGACAAGGCATTTGATTGATCAGCTACAAAACCAATTTTAGAAACAAATTATCAAATAAGTTAAGTGCACGATAAATGTTTTCACAAAGTTTTATTTCAGAAATGTTGATTTCATGAATTCAAAATTTTAAAACATTTCCAAGTATCATTTTTTTTTTATATACATTATACACGTACTGTACGAGATGGTCGTACCACGTGTATCCGAATGTTGGGTTGGCGTGACGGAGAGTTAAATTTCTCACGCAAGCGACAGAGACATCTAGCTGTTTGCTAACCTTGCCTTTCTTATCTCAGTCTAGTCATCTCAGACCAATCGTATCAGTTATGATGGTGTCCACGTGCTACTGACTACTTTATCAAGGGACGCAAACATTTTTGTCTTATGCTTGGCCTGATGGAGTTAATTGGGGTACGGGGAGGGGGGGAGAAGAACACAGAAACATAAAGTTGGGAGACATATCATTAAAGCTGGATTGCGAACTTAAAATAGAGTACTTAGTGTTTAATGAAAGACAGACAAAGACGAGGACAGGGGAGGACATAAAAAAACGAGAAATGAAAAACCAAGTATGTATGCTAACCATCTATTTCCAGATAGATGTCCAGTAACCGTCTACAAATGTTTTATGAACAAATTTCCAAGTGATTTTTGTAACCCTGACCATCCATTTTATCTTGCCCCTGTAACTTACGTGCATGCACCTGGGCCAAATGAGCAATGGTTTGTACGTGCACCAGTTGGTGCCCGAAAGCTTAACTCGCTAATGAAAAAAATGGCTATGAAAGTAAACCTGTCCGGTTTGGCTTCTAAACGCATTACCAGCTCTAGCGTGAGAAAATATCTCTGTCAGAAACTAATAGAAAACAATGTTCCAGACACTCAGGCTATACACATCACTGGTCACAAAAATGCCAATTCTCTCAACAGCTAAAGAAAACTTACTAACAGCCAGAAATGTGTCATGTCACACATGGTTTATTCTAAGCATCCCCATTGTACCCCAGTTAAATCAAACATGTGCATGCAATTTTTGGTGACAAATAATGAACTTACCAGCCAGAGGGAATCATTTATCCGTCCACACGTCACTCCACAAACAAATTTCCATGAAGCAGTTCCTTCCACTACTTATACCAACACTTGCCATGTTTCCAAGACAGAAAATGAAAATATAAATTTTCATGTCGTGAACTTGAAACTTCATCACATGGTTATCCGTTAGGGTCTGTATTTGGAGGGTATTTCATACAGGGTGGTAATTTTACGATCAATATTAATTACAACACAAGTATGTCAAAACAGTTTCACCACCTCCAAAAAGAAGGAGAGTTATTTACGATAGTGACACGGATCTATAATTACCCGTTAATAACCAATTCACGGACACTCATTCTACATGTAACAATTCGTTATAATAATAGCCTATACACTACAACAGAGGTGTGGGTACAGTATCGCTTCAATCTTTTCAATATAATTGTCTAATTGGAACTGATCAAAATGCAACATTTTCTTGTAATAAATTATAACTATTTATTGTTAATTTCATATAACATCCATATATTAAATGTGATAATACCTCATAACTATACGACGTTTTATGTTGTTATTTTGATTTTTCTTTGCTCACGCGTATGAACTGTGTACTTCGGACACAACGGTCACACCACAGCCCATATTAGCATATTTGTATTCATGCGCCGCATGTAAACATTGCGACGTGAACACTAGTAAAGAGTTCTTTCTACTTTAAAGGATAAGACTGGGTGAGAAAGATAATCTACGTTGGGGTTTGCAAAGAGACAATGAAATCCCAGCCGCGGGGTTACATTGTGTCTGCTCACAAGGCCAATCTTCGTGGGGAGACAAATAATATAATCCCATGGCTGTGATTTCATTGTCTCGGTCCAAGCCCTAACATAGATTCTATATGGGCATGAGACAAACTGTTATCTTTTGTAACTTTTGCTGACAATTAGATGGTCGGAACTATGAACTTAAAACACTAATATGTACGAGCTTGCTTAGTGGTTGGGGATTGTTTCGTCCCTCAGACCCTTCGTCCCCTCTAGCCCCTGCCCAACGATGGAAAACATGTTTCTAACTCCGCACGTAGGAACGGGAAAGGTTGTAACATATATATCCTTGACTCTCCTTTAAGACAAAGTTTCAATAACAGTAACGAAATATATGTACAGGCTCCGAAATGTCGAAAACGAAATCACAATGATCCTTACAAACTGTTATTCTTTCTTTATAGCATTTATCGTTCACGGAGGATGTCAGATCTGCATGTTGCTATGGAAGCCAGACCCGGATGCTATACACATATTCTACATCTTGGCAGCTCTGTGGGGGTTAGGGGACGCTGTCATTCAGACACAGATAAATGGTGAGGTTTTCTACATATGTGTCATTTAGTTGTTTAGAGAAAATGTATTCCATTTATAAAATAAAAAGGATAAAATATCTCATGTTTTGAGATAAAGTCACATTATTACTACTACTACTACTAGTAGTAGTAGTAGTAGTAGTAGTAGTAGTAGTAGTAGTAGTAGTAGTAGTAGTAGTAGTAGTATCATTATTAGTATTACTATCACTACTATTACTATTAATTATTATTATTACTATTAAGAAAACACCTTTTTCTAACTTGAAAAAAGAAATCTCATGCCTATTGTGCCAATCAGTTATTTCCCTTGTTTCATTCATTTCAATAATTCGTTATTTTCCTTGTTTTAAATGATTTCAATAATGAATGTGATTTCGAATCGAAACACATACTACATGTACATACTGTGGCGTCACTAGGGGTGTGGGATCGTCCCGCACCGGGTGCCAACATCAGACGGGGTGACATCAAACTGACTGCCTACAGGCCCTGGCATAGAGACCCAAGGCCCTTAGGCAGTTAACAGAGTCGGGGCCACCTTTTTGGTAATTTTTCCCCCAAAAAAACTTGTGACTTCAATGTGAACTATTTCGGCCCCTGGCAGGAGCCACCTTCGAGGCTGGGGCCCTAAACAGCTGCCTAGTTTGTATAGAAGTTCGCCGCTGAATGTCTACACAATTTGTGACTTTGTATGCAGGTAGGAGGTCCATGGGGGTGACATCATGAGTTACCCCACTGGGTGGCATCAACTCCCGTAACGCCACGGTGTACATACAAGTCCGAAAATGCCTTGTGTAAAACAGTATACACGACATTTTCGAAGCAATACATTTGTAAATAACATTATTAATCGTACATTATATAGAAACCGTTTACCTGTCTTCTCCTTCAGCACTCTACGGCTTCCTGTTTACGAAAAATACCGAAGCTGCCTTCGCCAATTATCGACTCTGGGAATCCATCGGATTTATCATCGCCTTTGGCTATAGCGGCTATTTGATTACGAGAATTAAGCTATACCTGTGTCTTGCATTCCTGTGCGTAGGGATGTTGTTCTACGGAATTGTTGAGGTGGCATATAGAAGATCTGTGAAAAATTTGGCTACCATAAATTAAATATAATTTCCGGAGTTGCAGACTGGTGAGCAATTGATGTTGGTTGTCAATGTGATAATTCCTATAAAAAAATTTAATGTTTACATTTGAATGCTGGTAGACTGGCCTCTGAACAAAATGTTCATATAATGTAAAATAAAAGAATCTTTAAGAGTATCACATCTGTTGAAACAAACCCTTAAAATTCTAAATATTTAGAAAAGTATGATAATTTAATGTATGTCATTAAATTTCCCAAATTTGAATACGTAACCATATTATAATTATACATCTCCTCATGGTCGTCTTCTCATTCAGAATATATATGTTAGTTGTTTTTGAGTTCGCATATCCAAGAGATACAATACTATTACGGATTTCGAACTCGATATTCAATATGAACTGCCCTTGCACGCTCACAACTGTGTTATTTAAGAACATACCATCCGGTGTGACACAGAACAATACATCTTTCAAAACACGTGTTTCATTTTGGTGCGAAAGTCAACCCTAAAGATAGATCACAGCCGAGTACCTCCGAATGAAATTTTATTATAAATTGCTTTTGAGAAAACAATGTGATTGAACGATCATGTGGCCTTTGGCAGCCTGTTACTATAAGGATGGAAAATACCAACAGGGTATTTCACAAATTAATCAAAATGACGTGTTGATGCTTTGGGTAGATTTCAGTTCGAGTTGCAACCGTAGCCCCTTAAAAATATTATGGGAATTTGAAGGTAACAGTGTAAATAATTTCCAATCAAATCACTATCTTCGCATACAACTGGCTTTCAACAAGCGACATATTTTAGATAACCCTCTTAGGATGTACAGAAACTTTTATTCCAATGAAGATCCAATATTGTCTCTCATACATTCTTTAACATTTTCACAAGTTATTATACATGAAAATTTATGTCACGCTGTTAAGGGTATTCTAGAAATCGAATAGTTATATGAAGATTGATTCTTTTTTAAGTAACGCAATGATAAATGAATGTCTGTAGTATTGAATTTACTTTTGTCGATAGTAGCTACATTTCCAATGCTACAAACGGTTTGGTGGGGTTTGAATGATTATAGCTCATAAAGAATATTATTTATATCAACTTTATCGTACTCGGTCTCTTGTGGTAGATATATACGTACATATTTAAATTATTTTATATGTCATGCTTTTTAAAATAACATGTAATAAAGTGATTGATCCGCTGTTTCATCGTTGTTGCTTATCTGCTATAATAATAGTAAATCTGCAGAATTACAGCACGAAACCTTAAAGCATGAAGAACAAGGTTAATATGTTTAAACTTCCTATGTTGATAACTGTATCCTCGTTCCATTTATTCCTGACATTCTTTTTCCTCTTCCAGGCGTGGAGGACATTTTGAGACCCACGTCTCACAGTATCTTTGTATTTTGATCTGTCTGACCTTTACCCATAATTCGTCCTAGACCACGACTTCTGAACATTAATCAAGCTTGTTTCATTTGTGCATTATGTAGACACGTGGATAGATGAGCCATATCATGCCCACTTGAGCGTCTTAACTTTTTTAATCTTGTAAGTGCAATTATTAGTTTTATCTCTTGTGTCTGGCGTCCCTAAAAAAAAGTATAGCAAGCTCTAATGTTCTTTCACCTCGATTCCCTACAAGCTGTTTCCCTATACTAGTATTTAGTCAAGAAGACAAGTAGTAACGGAGTCTGATGGTGGACAGATGGGTCGGTACAGGGATTATGGGCATGTGACACTTGCAGATAGTGTAAGGATTATGAGTTGTATAGGGACAATGGAAATACCATGTTATGTATGGGTCTTTGGCGAATTTAGCATGATGTATCCATATTAAAAGTTTAATTTTGAGAGGTGAATATGTTGTGGTTAAAATGCCTATCAGTTTGACATTATAGGAACGGAATTTAATAGTAAGACTTCCTGCTGAAACGATGATTGGGATAAGAGGAAAGTTAACTCTGCATATAGTAATCTATATCTCATTAGGACTGATGGGCATTCAATGAGATACGGACCAAGATCTCGTCATGCACTATTCAATACACAGTCAGCTCCTAACAACTATTGAACGTGCTTACACACATGCAAACATACATATGCACACAAACACACATTTGTGAAACAAGACAAGAGAAAATTGTCAGAATGTTTACACGATATAAACATACAGACAGATAATAACACACGACTTACGAGTTGGATTTTAATTGTATTTGTAGTAACACACAAGACATACAAATAATGTAAAATTTATACATGTAATGTGTTTTCGCTGTTATTGTACTATTTGCTCACAGAACGTGTACTGCAAACATGCCCATGGTCGATAGATAAATATTGGTAGAAAGTTTATTGCAAACATGCCCATGGTCGCTAGATGAACATTGGTAGAAAGTGTATTGCAAACATGCCAATGGTCGCTAGATGAACATTACTGTCATTACTATACTTATCGGACTGTCATTACTATACTTAATGGACTGTCATTACTATACTTAACGGACTGTCATTACTATACTTAATGGACTGTCATTACTATACCTATCGGACTGTCATTACTATACTTATCGGACTGTCATTACTATACTTAACGGACTGTCATTACTATACTTAACGGACTGTCTTTACTATACTTAACGGACTATCTTTACTATACTTAACGGACTGTCATAACTATAGTTAACGAACTCTCGGACTGGCATTACTATACTTAACGGACTGTTATTACTATACTTAACGGACTGTCATTACTATCCCTAATGGATTGTCATAACTATAGTTAACGAACTCTCTATACTATATTTAATGGATTTTCATTACTATACTTATCGGACTGTCATTACTATTTTTAACGGACTGTCATTACTATACTTAACAGACTGTCATTACTATACGTAATGGACTGTCATTACTATATTTAACGGACTGTCTTTACTATACTTAACGGACTGTCATTACTATCCCTAATGGATTGTCATAACTATAGTTAACGAACTCTCTATACTATATTTAATGGACTGTTATTACTATAATTAACGGACTGTCATTACTATACTTAATGGACTGTCATTACTATACTTATCGGACTGTCATTACTATACTTATAAGACTGTCATTACTATACTTAACGGACTGTCTTTACTATACTTAACGGACTGTCTTTACTATACTTAACGGACTGTCATAACTATAGTTAACGAGCTCTCGGACTGTCATTACTATACTTAACGGACTGTTATTACTATACTTAACGGACTGTCATTACTATCATTAATGGATTGTCATAACTATAGTTAACGAACTCTCTATACTATATTTAATGGATTTTCATTACTATACTTATCGGACTGTCATTACTATACTTATCGGACTGTCATTACTATACTTAACGGACTGTCTTTACTATACTTAACGGACTGTCTTTACTATACTTAACGGACTGTCATAACTATAGTTAACGAGCTCTCGGACTGACATTACTATACTTAACGGACTGTTATTACTATACTTAACGTACTGTCATTACTATCCTTAATGGATTGTCATAACTATAGTTAACGAACTCTCTATACTATATTTAATGGATTTTCATTACTATACTTATCGGACTGTCTTTACTATACTTAACGGACTGTCATTACTATACTTATCGGACTGTCATTACTATATTTAACGGATTGCCATTACAATACCTAATCGACTTCCCTTTCTATACTTGCGGACTTTCTCTACTGTAGTTAAGGAACTTCCTTTACTATACTTAACTGACTTTCTCTACTGTACTTAATATTCCTTTACTATACTTAACAGACTCTACTGTACTCAGTGGACTTCCTTTACAATACTTAACTGATTCTACTTTATTTAATATACTGCCTTTACTACACTTACTGATTTCTCTACTGTACTTAATGGACTTCCTTTACTATACTTAACTGACTTTCTCTACTGTACTTAATAGACTTCCTTTACTATACGTAACGGACTCTACTGTACTTAATGGACTTTCTTTACTATACTTAACGGACTCTACTGTACTTAATGGACTTTCTTTACTATACTTCACTGATTTTACTTTACTTAATATACTACCTTTACTACACTTACTGATTTTCTACTGTATTTAATGGACTTTCTTTACTATACTTCACTGATTTTACTTTACTTAATATACTACCTTTACTACACTTACTGATTTTCTACTGTACTTAATGGACTTCCTTTACTATACTTAACTGACTCTACTGTACTTAACGGACTTTCTCTACTGTACTTAATTGATTACATGTGTTTATCAATCATATATATCTACTATACTTTCTTTAAATCGAAATTATGATCAACAAGGACAGAATCGTATAATCAGATACGTTGTGGAAAGATGCAATATTACGTTTTATTCTTCATCAATAACACGACAAACATGACAATTAAAACAAAAATTAATAATACTAATAAAAATATTGTTGCGTCATCTGAGTTTGAGTTTGAGTATAGGCACTATTTTGCGAATCACGATTTATTGATGTGCTCACGTGCAGGTTTTAGAATGTATGGCCTTTATGCTATAAAGGTAAATTACATTTTCGCAAATAATCATGTCGTTACCTAATCTAAATATTCGCAAAAGAAACTTGTCAATTATGCTAATTTTAAAAAAATTGCGTTCATGATGAACTAAATTTATTGCTTATAATTTCATAATTTCACCAAAGGAAGGATCGTCCCAGTCTACACAGTAAAAACTAATCTGAAAGTTAAAACATGGTCTTTAGAATAAAACATTTTTAAAAAATAGAAATATATGGAAAGTGCATAATGTACTTTTCAATTGTTAAATATCTACATTGCAGTAGCGTATCTCCTAAACGTCTCTAGATTCCTCCTCCCCAAGATTAACACAGTTTTTAGTTTGTCCTCTTTATACAGTCTTGGCTGTAAACCTTATTCCAATGTGCTTCTGGAATAAACCATCCATACACATAAACATTGAGTTGTTCACTTCAAGTAATAAGATAATAATATGTTCACTTGAGAAATTTATTTATTAAATAAGAGATATATTATAAAGTCTAGAATAACTTGTTACAGAGATTGTGTATATTTTTCCATCCTCTCCTTTTCAGCTCTTCGCGATTGCTATGTTGAACTTAGGCTTAAAGTTACGCATATAACATTGATAATCATGCAGCATTTGTTATATTTGTAATATGTATTCTTTGTAATATGTATTCTATAAGAATATAAATAGTTATGTTAATAAACTATACAATTCAACCAAATGATATAGTCCAGTCACGTTTTAGCCCATCCAGTATGTTCTGAATAAACAAAACACTTTTTATTGTTCAAGCCACTGCAAACAGCGCAAATATACATATAACTGTCTGCATTTGCAAATGTCTATTGTTAAAAGTCTTCTTTTTTTCCCCATTATTAGCGGCTTCGGCATTGGTCCCCTGTCCAAACATCGCGGAGTCGGTTTTTATCCTCGGCATTGGTCCCCTGTCCAAGCATCACGGAGTCTGTCTTTATCCTCTATTCAATGACTAGAAACGGGTACATGATCTCTCCGTTTAAAATAGGCTCGGTAATGTTCCAAAATCTATCGATTTCCATCAGACACGTTAATAGTTCTTGCTCTATCCATATTTATCGGGCTCGTTAATAGTTCTTGCTCTTACCATTTTTATCGGGTTGTATTGTTGGCATCCATTAGTCTCTAGAGTCGATGGATGTGCGCGCATGAGAGATGTCCCGGTTGGTAGTTGTGTAGCGTCTGTAGTAACTATGTAGAAAACATGGGAGTAGCAGTCCTTTCTGCACTTGCTGCACTTGTGTCTGGTTTGTGTTTTGAGCTGCTTATTCTTCCTCCGAGATATCTTTTCATCAGCTAGCATGCGTAGCTTGTTCTCGCCGGCTTTCAAACCCGTGTTAAAAGTGCGTCGCCAACTGGACCTGTCTAGCGCAAGTTCTTCCCAGGTGTTGACATCAATGTCAAATGCTTTCATCTCGTGCTTGCAGACATCCTTGAAGCGGATATGTGGCAGTTCGATTTGCCTGAGGCAAGTTTCGAATAAAAAGAAGTATTTGGTAATCCGTCAGTCATCCATCCGATGTACATAGTCCTGACATCTGATGCGACGTTGGTGGAGGAGTGTGACCAATCTGGGAACCTTGGTACGTTCACTATAAGTGATCCCGAATATGCATCAGAGATATCGCATGTGAAAGGCTCTAAATCTTTTCTCTTGTGATAGGGTTCACTGGCACACAGGAGAGTGCTTAGCATGCAGGCATGGTACACGGAGATCTTAGTGTTCAGGGTCAGCATGCATTTGTTCCACACTCTCTGCTACATCCTTGAGTGAGTGTTTGATGCCTTTCCAATCCGCTTAATGAACTCAGCATCGAGCGATAGGCTGTTAGCGATGGTAGAGCCAAAGTACGTGAACTGACTCACTTCCTCAAGTTTGTCATTGTTGATGATGATGCTTGGGGTCCACTTTCTGAGTCATCATGTTTGTTTTCTTTAGGTTGATGGTCAGTCTAAGCTCAGTTTCTGTGTGAATCGCTAGGGTAGCATCGTCTGCGAAGAGCATTTCCCTGATGGTTGCTTCACGCACTATGCTCTTTGTCTTTAGTCGTGCCGGATTGAACAGTTTGCCGTCTGATCACGTGTTCAGGTAGATCCCCTTGATCCACAAGCTATACATTCGTAATGATCGTGTTGCAGTCATCTATTTATCCATTCGCTGCGGGATTGCTACTAGTCCACATATATACATTCTTAGCGGGTACAGTACCAGTCCACAATCGATTCAGTTTGAGCGGGTTCAGTACTCGTTCCCAGTCTATCCATTCAAAAACAGACCCTGTATTAGCCGTCGATATATCCATTCTTAGAGTATTATAGACAATCAATCAATTCGTAGCGGGATCGATACTGATATTTAACCTATTTATTCTTAATAGACTCGCTAATGTTCATCGATATACCTATTCTTAGCGAGCTATGTACGTGTTTTGATCTATCCATTTTTATTGGACTCTGTGCTGGTTAGAAGACATGGCTGTCTCGGTACCGGCCCTCAAGCTATCGATTCTGAGAGGGCTCATTCCTAGTGCTTGAAATATTCATTTAAAGTTTTCGTGGCATCTATGTACCTGTATAAGCATTGTGTAGACGTTACATATTCGTACATTAAAAGCAATAAATAGGAAGGTTGGAACTCGATGACGACCTTGAAATATTTTGTTTGAACAATATTTATTTTATATATTTCAAGGTGCAAAATGTGTATTAGGTCACTAGATTTGAAAACATGTCGTACTTATATTAAACAATCTCCAGACAAAATAAAAAAATGTTTTAGTAATTGGATCATTAAGAACACAATTTATAAGCCTCACTCATTTGGATGAGTTCCGGTAATGTCCAACTAAGTTACATAAAATATTGACGTTAGCTGGTTTAACCACAATTGTGCCTATGTAAATGGAAACTAAATGAAGGAAGCATCGAAGCCATCGACGATGGCTGGGCTGGGTGGGTATGTATCTTTGAATAACGAGTACCAGTATCTAGGCAACACATAATAAATAGCATGAATATGAAAACTCACATATTTCTGTACCCATTCAAGAAGAGTAGGTGCATAATAATGATTTGCAAACGTTATCTACATCTGTGTCTGACATTACTTTTTATATTTTTACGTCGGTTGGTTTGGTTGTGTGTTTAGATCTGGAGAGGGGTATATGAGTGTATCGACCATACGTAGATACTAAACTAGACGTTTATAAATGAATATACAAAAAATCTGGTATTTTCTGTTTTTTAAAGTTATGATAATGCATGACAGATAAGAAGGGTTTTAAAATACCGACTGAAGTACCATATAAATACAAACCAATTCACTCTTGATATGTATGTATGTATGTATGTATGTATGTGTATGTATGTATATATATATATATATATATATATATATATATATATATATATATATATATATATATATATATATATATATATATATATATATATATATATATATATATATATATATATATATATACTGAGTAGCGATTAGTGATCGGGATAAAGACTGCTGAAATACTAATATATGTGGCTATGATGCCGGAAATCATACACTTTTAAGATGTCATTTTCTATGTAATTACTTGAGGATTATCACAAAATAATTCTTCGGGAGGATTTGTTACTTGGAGCAAATCTAAATGACAAAGAGTAAAATATAGCAACATGTTGAAAGCGTAGTAAAACTGTTGCATACTTTCGATGTATTTTAAGAACACAGGGGAGAATAAATACAGTTGCATTAAATTGGTCTTCTCTCTATTTACTAAACTGCTGCCTTGATGATCAATGTAATCTGATTTAATTTTATTTTTCCTGCGTAATTAGATCTATGTTTAACAATATAGTTAATTTTCTAAATACCAGAACTTGTTCTACTTTTAATCGTTATCGAATTTCAGTAACTAGTTTTCACTAGAATGAAGGGTGTGTAGTTTTCACATTACTGTTTGTATATTTGCTCTATTACGAGTGAATATAACAGGAATGCTATATTTTATATATCGTATGTATTAAGAAAATATAGTTTAAACAAATTGTTTTAGTCGATGCAAAAGAAGAGCTCTCATATTTGTTTCACCCTATTTACATTAAAGCTACAGAGTAATCGATGTCAAACTCGGAACTGGTTATTCATGATATATACTGAATGTTTACTTTACGTTCGAGTTTCTTTTTTTAAATTGCTTTCCAGTTATCGGGAAGCAACCTTCACGAACTTGGTAATGAAGGTTTCCTTATTGTAAAGATTTTGTAGAGGAACCTAAATTTAAGTCAAAGTGGCATTACAACAATATTTTTACCGGAAATAGAAATTTTCGTGTGACCTAACATATCATTCTCAATACTTATTTGGATTTTCAGGTATAGGAAAATAAAACTGAGTAAATTATAAAGGTAATTTAACTGAAGATGAAGTAAGTTTCTTGCGGAGCAATTCGTTATATTTTTATTAGTGATATGAATTCATTTAACATGTAAAATCAAAAGCCTTCCAATCGCTGCTGGTCTGTCATGCTGGTACATAAATTTCAGCGAAAACTTTATTAATGTGTTTGCTTAATCTTTGCGAACAATGTTAGTGACACTTCTAATTTAGATTATGACAACTTCATGTCACTTCTGAGCATGGTTCCGTCAGTATATAATGTAAACAAGACCAACATATACGCATGTAGACTAAATTGCTATAAAGCGTCCATTCTTCTGAATTAGGACACTCCTGACAATACTGGGGATATACACGTAGCACGGTGACCACTTGAGTATCCTGTGTTGTACTGTGTTCGATCCTAATGAGCCTTAACCTTCGAGAGAGAAAAATAATTATTTGAAAAATGGTATATTTTTTTTTTCTTCAAATTGTTAATTGTGTATTTAATTAATACTAGGAGATAAAAGTCAGTCGTTGGTTGCAAACTAACAATGGTTGCAAAATTTACTGTCAAAAAAGGAATTAATTCAGTAGCCAGCCGTAATGGATGTATAATTAATGTCTAAATAATGTAACGGGTGTAAGGACTTACTATGGGGACTATATGTAATTTGCAAATAACAAAATAGTTTTCTAAACGTCTTGGTCACTGAGAGTGACTGTACTTATGATTTTTGTTGCAAAACTGTAAAATTATATACATTTTCGGGTCGCGTCGGAGAGGTACATTTGGGTTCTATAAGTTTAGGGTCTCGTCAGAGAGGTGCATTTGGTTTCTATAAGTTTAGGGTCTCGTCAGAGAGGTACATTTGGATTCTATAAGTTTAGGGTCTCGTCAGAGAGGTACATTTGGGTTCTATAAGTTTAGGGTTTCGTCAGAGAGGTACATTTGGGTTATATAAGTTTAGGGTCTCGTCAGAGAGGTACATTTGGGTTCTATAAGCTTAGGGTTTCGTCAGAGAGGTACATTTGGGTTCTATAAGCTTAGGGTTTCGTCAGATATGTAAATTTGGGTTATATAAGTTTAGGGTCTCGTCCGAGAGGTAACTTTGGGTTCTATAAGTTTAGGGCCCCTCTTTAAGAAACTGGCGGTAGGTAACCTGATCATCAACACTTTTCTATAAGAATACATATAAGACATTTATAGAAAGCATTAGAGTGAGATGTGTTTGTTCCATAACTGCAAATTCATTGCCTAGTCTCTTCCAAAATACATTTATTATTGTAAACACAAAGGAAGCAATAAGGAAATAAAAGAAATTCAAAGAAAAAGTACACAAAACGCTATGATAAATTTAAAATAACAATTTGAAATTTTTTTATAATATATTTGCAGATTACTCTTAGTAAATTTCAATTTTTCTAAGTCTTTTTATAACTGTAATATGTTAATTTATTTTCCATACTTATTTCAGTTTATTTTCATCCTTTTCGCCTTTTTTCTCGTGTTCATTCATTTTTGTAATGAAGGCACAGCGTCTTAAGTATGACAACAATTTTGTAGTTCCATTCTTTAATGGAGATTAACCGTCATGACTATGTAGCTTGTTAATGTACCAGACGATGCAATCAGGATATGTTGAGAGCCTCACCTAACATCCGTCCTGGATGTGTTTTGAAAACCTCGTTGCGGCTGTCCTGAAATCCACAAACGCCAACCACGTCTCTAATTGTTCAATACTGTTTCTCATAAACCTTTGATAACACAACATTCTTCCGTAGATACACAGCCTAGGCTTAACCGTATTTACTACTTTATTTTGAGTATTTAAGTAGGCGGATTATTTTAAACATTTCGTTCGACCTTCCAAAGTCACGATTCACCTTTATATGTGATCTGGGACATATCTCCTAAATGTCTCTCGTACAATATTTTTGGCATGGTTTTATTAAATTAAACTTAACTGAATGTTGGTTTTTCAAAGTGGAAGTTTACATATTGAACACAGTATATTGCAAATAAATGTTAATTTTAACTATGAAGAAGTCAAAAGCAGTTATGATTTTCACTGTATCCTGGCATCGTCTTCACGTGACATTCAAATTTTCCTCAACTGACATAAAGATTTGAAGAGTTTCATCTCTTTAAGTCGCTTTATATTATCTACAGTAGTCGTGTGGCATTAATTAAATGAAATAAAAAGAACCTATTGAAAGTGACGACTGATATTTATGTTGTAGATGGAATATGAACGAGCTAAATAATCAGTCCATATCTTTAGAAAGCATATCTTTAGAAAGCAGACAGATTCGATTGTAAAATATATCGTAGTTATATCGTAGTTATACCTTTAGACACTCCATATAGTTTAAACACAATTGGTGTGTTATATTACAAAAGGGGGCTGTCATGATGGGTTGACGATCATTGCAGCGTACTCATCGTGCAAGACTAAAAGTCCGGACTTTGTTTTTTTTTTTTTGTGTGTGGGATTTTTAATTGTCTGTTCTACCTGCATTATCGTATGAGTCTCACGACATTCTTGTGTTTTCTATATTGACCAACCAAGTGTAAGATATATTTTTTATAGTTAAACAAATAACGAAATTTATAGACGCACTCAACTGCCCTCGATCCTACGAACAGAAGCAGTCACATGACATTGGTCGATAACCAGAATTTCACTGGGTCGGTTCTACAAGTGAGTTCAGTGTAAACAGTGATATGTTTGGGTAAGTGCTGGTTATTCTCATGGAGAGGGTAAGTACGTGATTCCATAACATTTGAGAAAACTTTGTAATCACATCAATCAGAATCTCATCTGTGTCTCAACCCCTCTAAAGTGAAACTATTTTCTTCTTCATAATCTAGTTATCTATGTTCCGTTACAAAAATTAATAACATTTAATTTTGCTATTTTTATATTTAAATATAATCTACGCGGTATATCTCCGAAACTGAATCTGCAGCCAATTACCGATTTAATTATTTTGAAAACTCTTTCTGCTGCTATTATCTATATTCGATAATCTCTCCCTGACCATGCATAAATATATGAAAGAACACAGGTAAAAAGTAGACCCAACCTAATTACACCACCCATAAATGTACTTACGCAGAAGTAAGTAGTTTTGCATCTACATTAATAGCATATATTTCATCTACAGTAAAAAAAAAAATGGTACTAATAAAATCATACTTTAAAATAGGTCGTGATATATTTTACACAAAGATATTTGCCGGTGTCTCAAAGATTTACTTCTTCAGATACCAGAATAGTACTAGTGCCGATAATAACCACAATTCAGGTAAAGATAGGAAATGTAATTTTGTCGACTTATTAAACTATTGTAGACATCGTGTGGTGGCATGACGTCAGGAAAAACATTTCAAAGGACAAACGTTTAAAATTATCAAGAACGTGTTGTTGGTCACAATAGGTTTTCTGCTCCTATTTGCATCCCATTAGTCTTTATCCAACCTACAAAGCTGTTTTAACAACGAGTACTTTTTGGATTACATGTATTTATCAATCATATATGCAGCTTGATTCGTTTCTTGTATGTTTATTACAGCAATTTTCAATCATATCTCTCGACTGCAAATGAACAGTGGAATGTTTTCATTGTTCTACTATATCGCTTATATGGAAGCCAGCTCTTACGCCTACTGGGGCACAATCATCCCTGCTGCCATTATTATCGATCTCGGGGTAGCACCACTATGGTCCGCAAAGTGTACGTATCGGACTCAGGCCTGAGTCTGGTACACGACAATGACAGTCACAGCATAAGATGACACCCTCAACCGATTATTTGGAGTTTTCGTCTTCATATTTCAGACAGGTATGCAGGTATTACGTATGAATATCAAGCTTCTGAAGATATGAATCGTTAGAAATCACCTTCAATCAGACGCTTTTCAAATTAAACAAAAAATATAGGTGACGCTCTACGGTTTCGTACTTTGCATATCGGGTACGACTTTAAAAGAGAAACAATTTCCCCCGGGTTTCCTCACTGCTTACACTGACTATGTCTAAAAAATCTTATTTATCGCATGTATTGTCCAAAGAACTTTTGTCCTATTTTAATAGGTGCTCAAGACAGAGTACTTTGGACTAATTCAGGCTGATGTTTTAGCATAAAGGAGCAGTCATTTTAGTTACCAGTGTACTTAGATCATGTACCATTTTAATATGTACAATATCCAAAGAAATGTCACCACATTACATCAAAGTAGCTTATAGATATGCCAACATTCTCTACACTGTGCGTGTTTCAAATGCAAACAACTTCACCTTACATATACCGATTTCTCAAACGTACATACTTGTGATTATTATTATTATTGTATGATTTAATTTTAATTTTATGACTGAAAATTTTAAGTCGCAAGCATAAAAACATTTCTTTTGAACAATTATCCTGTATTTCCTAATTAGCCCAGCCGCCCCACTCCACTTATGAAGAAAAGTGAGCTTTTAAGAAAAATAATGTTGTCATCATAGCAACCATAGCAACCAAATGTTATGCTGAAAGACAGGAACATGAAACTTGCTGGAATTATTCCTGAGATATAAACCAATACATTTATAGTTTGAACAGGTATCGAACAGATGTGGTTCATGAAGGTCAAAAGTGAAAGCTTAAAATAGTTACTTATTGTTTAATATGGAAGAAAGAGAATTTACTTGGTAGTCATCTTTTAAAAACTTTTATTGCAAATAAATGAAAAGAAACATTTTCACTGTATATTTCTTACACCTAATGTAACAGTTTTAAATTCAAGTTGACTTCATTCCAATATTCTAAGACTTCTACTGCCCCCGTAATTAACATCAGTACTCACACAAAGCCTCAAAGACAACTATGTAAGCAAGAACAAAATAAAGGAATTAGCTTATGTTCACGGATAAAATAAATGTTAATGTACAATTTTGTTCAGAATATCATACACAAAGATAAGAAAATAAGAAAAATAATTGATTAAATTTTTAAATTTGTATTAAGGTGGCGCTCTACAATTTTTTAATTTGCATAGATCAAGACTTTTAAAGAGAAAGAATTTCCACGGGTTTCCTCACTGCTTATATTTAAACAAATGACCTTTCATACCTTAGTGATTGTTTAATTCCCTTTATTTTGGTGTATGATTGATGGGCGTAATATGGGTTATATAGCATATAGCTTGGCCTTACTCCAGATGTGCATCTTTCGAAAACTGCTAGCTCCGCTTGTCCATTTTCACATCCTAGACTTTTTTGACATTTTATATATGTACATTATACTTCAGCAATTTTGCTTTCCGAAATTGTCTAGCTGGGCAAAAATCATTTTCCCTATTTTAATAGGTATTAAAGATTACTCTCTCAAAAATACATAATAAATGGTGAGCAAGAATAATCTAGAAAGGAAAATGGAATGTTCTATATTTTCAAACTATGACGTATACAGGTGATAATATAATTTAAAGAAGGCATTAAATGAAACAAATGTGATTTCCGTACTTGTTTTGAGTCACTATAGCCACTACGAAGCAAATTACTTATTAAATTCTGGATTCCTGAATTAATAAATAAATTGCTTGTTTGCTGGACTGATTCATTAATTGATTAATTGACTGATTGAATGGTTCCAATTTTTATCTGGAACAACTTGATTTTCTCGATGGTGTTCAGTTAGAGACATGCCAGCCTTGATGTGTCTTCTACAGTTCTCCAAAATTGAAGCGCCAGTTTCTCTCCTTCTATGGGCGATAATAATACCAACCTGGACAAATTAGATATGATAAAGGTCACATCAAAGATTACAACACCATCTCCAAATGTCGAGCCTTCATTAGCATTATCTCTACGATTATAATTTTAATAATAGTTTTACTTTGTCATATGTCACTATTATATTTGTTAAAATGGCACCAACACGTTTCCGAACTCTTTCAAAATGGCCTAATTATACGTAAATCAGATAGCCACATGATAATTGAGATAAAGGTTCACATGAACGCACATGGATGCACTTGCATATATATATATATATATATATATATATATATATATATATATATATATATATATAATCATTTTCAGCGCCGGATTAAGCACCGTGGAGGCCCATAGGCAGTCAAACTTTTGGGGCCCCAGACCCACGGTCACGGTCTCATGGGGGCCCCTGGGGGCCCCTGATGGGGCCCATAAAAGTCGCGGGGCCCATAGGCAGTTGCCTACTCTGCCTAATGGGTAATCCGGGACTGATCATCTTGCTTCACAATCTGAAACACATCATTTTTAGTAATCAAATTTTGCTGTTTGATTCAGTGTTGTTTTGTTTCGTTTTGGTATTTAGTTCTGTGATTGTCTGGTTCGTGACCATGTATTTATCTATATACAAATTAAACTATATTTTAGATTTATACCGCTTTGGTATTTACGTAGTCTTCCTGATTAATAATTCCCCTTCCGCCAATCCACTCTCCAAACCCTATTTCTGGCTCGTCACCAGATAGATGGAAACTGTTTTAGAACGACAGTCATAAGAACCTTTTATATAAAAAGACTTCCACAATATTTCGGAATTAACTGCATAATTGCAAATGCTCATTGCACTGTTTGTTATTTATTTGCAGCATTTATAGATCAGGATAATGTTTATATCATTTATATATTGGCAGCCCAATGCGGTTTGGGAGACGATGTCATTCAGGCAAGGATAAATGGCGAGGTTCTCCAACTAGATGTTATGTACTTATATAGAAATCACTTGTCTCAATTTGAAGGAAAAAGGTAACAACCTAAAAAATTTGTTTAAGTTATGTTATTAGTAAATGCTTGTACATTCAACATGGAAAACGCCTGAGATATAATATAATACATACTAGTTTTAGGACAATGAATTTCTGTCTAAAATATAATACATACTAGTTTTAGGACAATGAATTTCTGTCTAAAATTATTATTGGTGTATTGTCCTTGAACTATTCCTGTCCTCGCTTTCGACACGGCACTGCTTTCTTTTGACGAACAATACCGAACCTGACTTCGCCAGTTATCTGTGTGCGGACAAAACGTTGGCCCGGATCTTGTATTTCTGTGTATAGGAATGTTATTCTAAGGCGTCAATGAAGTGACACACAAAAAGCCCGTGAAGGTTTTGGTTGCCATAACTGAAATGTAATTTCCGGAGTCGTACATCTGATGAGCAATTGAAACTGGGCGTATCTTGACATTTAAAACTGTTAAATCACGTAAGTGTTTCAGTATTAATCGAATGGAGTGGTTATTCCCTTAACAATACAGTCTTCGTAATATGCAAATAAAGAAAACTTTAAGTGATTTTCGCATTTATCAAACTTCCGGTTCGCAATATTTAGACAGATACGTCAAATAAAGAACATTCGAAACATAAATTATTGTTGTATGTTTTGGACAATTTATAATTGATAATCAGCTGATAAAAAACGTGACAAAAAAGACCGTCATTAAAATTCCAAACATGGAATTCATAACCAACTGGCTCTGGAATGGATTTCGGTATCTTTTGCTGCGCACTTACAAGACACATGGTACTAATGAAGGAAATATGGAAACCAGCCTGAATTAGTACCGTGAGTCCTACAACTGTGCTATTTAGAACAGTACATCTTCGAGGTAAGTTCGGTGAGTGAATAGAAAATCACTTCAAGTCTGAAGCCACGTGTTTTATGTTTCGTGAAATAGGAGCCTGTAAGGAAAGATCACAGCCATGTGCCTCCGAACATTATGGTTGATTTCTTTAGAGAAAACACGGCAAGAAATTACGATCTTTAAAGATAAAAATACCAAAAGATATTTCAAAATTTTATCATAATATATGTTTGATACTTTACTTGATTTCATGAAGCTCGTGTTGCAACCATGCGTTCTTTGGACATTATGGGAAGTTAGGAGATAATAATGTATAGATTCGATCAATCAATAACCTTAACATACAGTTTGGTTTCTAGAACCGATGACGAACGAAAGTTGTCGATTATATATTGTTTAATGTTTCAATAAGTAAGGACATCTTGAGAAATAAGATGAGGTTCGGTTCAAGGTATTTTAGAAAATCGATGTGGTATATCATTATCATCTCTCTCTCTCTCTCTCTCTCTCTCTCTCTCTCTCTTAATTCATTGTTTGGAAATTAGTAATTCTGACTTAACGCCTAATTAAGGAATAAAGAAAGAAAAACAAATGCAAATTGCAAGAAAGGAAAATGACAAAAATGTATTTTCGTTGGTCTAGCTCCAAAGTGGAATGGCCATTGTACATGAAACATAATTGTAGTATTACTATTTACAGGTGTGTCTCGCCATTTTTTTTGAGCTATATATAGTTTTAATACGTCTTTTCAAATCTTGTCGATACCACATTTTGTTAAATAATTTAACAAATTAACTTCCTCTTGTGATTGAGATAAAAGTACATGTTTAAATTCTATAATAATTAATGTTTTAGAGAATAATATGTCAATTATATGTTGGATCAACTATGTTATCATTTCCACCCAGGCCTTATAACGAGACTAAATCTGTAGCATTATTGTACGATAGCCTGATGAACAGATTGCTCTTCCGCCTATGTTAATAATTACACTGTCAATATCAATGGAAGACATGTTTAAATTCATGTCTCACAAGCTGTTTTTCTTTATGTCTGTCTTCCCGTTGCTCATATTTTGTCTACAGTTCGTCTAGGACATACACATCAGGCTTGTTTCTGTTTTCCCCGTGATAGACATGCTCGTGAGAGATATTTTTGTCTCTTTCGTCTATGTGATAGACATGCTCGAGAGAGATATTTTCGTCCCTTTCATCTTTATGATAGACATACTCGTGAAATATATTTTTGTCTCTCTCATCTATATGATAGACCTGCTCGAGAGAAATATTATTCTTGTCTCTTTCGTCTGTGTGATAGACATGCTCGAGAGATATATAGATTTATTTGTCTCTTTCATCTATGTGATAGACATGCTCGAGAGAGATCTTTCTGCATCTTCATCTACGTGACATACATGCTCGTGAAATATATTGTTGTCTCTTTCATCTGTGATAACCATACTCGAGAAATAAATTTTTGTCTCTTTCATCTATATGATAGACATGCTCGAGAAAGAGATATTATTTTCGTTTCCTTCGTCAATGGGATAGACATGCTCGAGAAAGATATTATTTTTGTCTCTTTAATCTAGTGTTTCAATACAAGCTTCTTCCTGTCATCTACTCTACATGACCCATCGAACTACTGATTAATGACCAATCAGTTAGCAACCAACATTCACAGTTCCTAACCAATACGCCGTTGCACCGATCAACACTTAATGTAACATATTAGCAAAAACGGTGCGAATATGGAGACACACAAACACACTCTACTATCGCACATAGGGTAGGATGAATAAAAATGGGCATAAAAAAGAAGTGAAACCGCTTATGGATTTCCTTACCATCTACAGATAAACATAATTATAGCTCCCAACCACCCGTAATATGTTTATACCCCCGACTACAATCCCTATATAAACACACTTAGATCTATTTACCACCTTAGAGTCCATAAGACAACTTCCCTGAGGTGTAAGCAGAGAAAATATGCACACAAATATATTTATATACCCTCATATATATATATATATATATATATATATATATATATATATATATATATATATATATATATATATAGTGAAATGAGAAACTTTTTCAAAGTGTTTACAGGTATACAAACATATGTATGCACGACATGACATGTGGTAAAGTAAGAGAAAATATAATAAGTACTTACAAATACCTTACTGATAGACAATCACATAAAAAAGGGTACGGTTTTCGTCTTAAATATATACAAGGCATACAAGCAATTTAGAATTTGTTATGCTGTGATCTTTCTTATTGACCTATTTGCCACTCTATATAGTATACACACACTGATCGACTTTTGTTAGAAACGTTTATTGGCTAGATTACATACGACTTTGAAAATGACCAAAAACTGAGTGCATTGAATTTGTTAATCTTAAATTAAGTGTCCTTGCTTATTAAGAAAATAATTCATTATCTGTGAAAGTCACTTTAATCCCATGTACTGAGAATGGAATGATATGTAAGAGTGTTTCTGCAATACTCAGGAAGTTTTACATTTATCAACCTTGAAATGATACAAAGATAACAAATAGACTTTTTGAAGAGAATGTTGAAGTGTTTTTGCTAAACCATCCTGTATATGCAATACATGATATTGTTACGTATATTTGATTTAAGTCATTTATTTTTGTTTTAATTGTTTGTTTGTCAGATTAAAATTTGACATTTTAAGTTTAAAATTCATTCATTGGGAGATATTTTTTTTAAAAAGTGGGATGACCTGTACTCTACAAATAAACACCAGATGTTGACCTCATTTCTGGCCTGGCTTCAGAATTGTAAACAAGCTTTTGAAATGATTGGTTGATTCCAAGGACATTATGGAGCTTTGTTGTAAACAACTTTCTATTTTTAGTTCTTGAGAGTAAAATATAACTGATTCTCATCTGGGTCATACGATGTACACGAGAAAAAGAGGAGAGAGAGACATGAAAGGGAGAAAGAAAAACAATTACAATATGACAAAGAGGAGAACGAAAGACAATTACAATATGACAAAGAGAGGAGAGAGAGAGAGAGAGAGAGAGAGAGAGAGAGAGAGAGAGAGAGAGAGAGAGAAGAAAGAGAGAAAGAAAGGCAAATTGAATTACAAAAAGAGCAGATGCACATTCGGTTACAAGAAAAACAAATTGATAAAGAGAGAGAGAGAGAGAGAGAGAGAGAGAGAGAGAGAGAGAGAGAGAGAGAGAGAGAGAGAGAGAGAGAAGGAAGAAAGGGAATATCAATGTACAATGAAAGAAATAGAGCTGGCAAGTGAAAAACACCTTCATACTTCAAATCCAAATTTAAGTTTTGATTTAGCCAGGAATATTAGATTAGTGCCCCCTTTCAGAGAAAAAGAGGTAGACAAATACTTCATTCATTTTGAAAAAGTTGCAGAAAATTTAAAGTGGCCAAGGGAGCATTGGACTCAGTTATTGCAATGTGTACTCACTGGTAAGGCTAGTGTGATTTACACTTCACTGTCCGTTCACCAAAGTGGTGACTATGATGTGGTTAAAGAATGCATTCTAAGGGGTTATGAGTTAGTCCCTGAAGCTCATCGGCAGAAATTCAGAAATTACAGAAAAGAAGCTGGACAAACTCATGTCGAATTTGTTTGAGAAAGAGAGCAGTTGTTTGATAGATGGTGCTTAGCCAAGAAAGTCGAACAAGATTATCAAAATCTCAAGCAAATTATATTAATTGAAGAGTTCAAAAACTGTGTCCGTAGTGACGTTAAGTCTTATATTGATGAGCAGTGGATTGAAACCTTGGAGAATGCTGCTCCAGCTGTTGACGAATATTCTTTGACACATAAAGTTCCTTTTGTTAACAAGACTTCTACTCAACAGCCTTCTGGCAGAAAAGTATTTCAGCTTAATACCAGCCCTTTTAAAACTCAAACTAGCACAACGTTCAAAAATCAAACTTCAGAGAAGCTTGATTCTAGATCCTTGTCTCTTCCGACGCGTACCTATTGCAAGAAAAAAGGACACGTTATGTTTGATGATACAAATTGAAAAATAGGCATCAGAATCAAGACAGGCCTGTTCCAAATGCTCTTATTTCTAAGAGGTCGAGGTCACGGTCTTGTATTGAAAGCAATACATATTGTTGGGTCTAATAAATCCCAGTCTGATTTTATTATGGAAAATTATGAACCATTCATATCGAAAGGTTCTATATCACTCTTAGGGGATTCAGCCAATCCCACCCCTATTAAACTTGTAAGGGACACAGGAGCTTCTCAGAGTCTTTTATTGTCAGGTACTTTGCCTTTTTCTGAGAAGTCTTCTTCTAATGAAAGTGTTCTTATTCAGGAGTAGAGTGCGGCTTTGTTAATGTTCCTCTCCATTGTGTAAATTTGTAATCAGACTTAGTGTCAGGACCTGTGACAGTCGGAGCAGTCTCGGTTTTACCCGTTGAAGGCATTCATTTATTGCTAGGCAACGACTTCGCTGGCGACAAGGTTATGGTTAATCCACTTGTAACTGACAAGCCTGATTTGGATCAGAATGTTGATCCAATTGAAAAAGAATTCCCTGATATATTTCAAGCTTGTGCAAAACGTAAAAACAGGAATATAAATGATGTTTTTAAGGGAACTATTTAGTAGAAGTTGGGCTCTTAGAATATTAAGTTGTGTTGTTTTGAGTAAATTTAAATTGCCTTGTACTGGATATTATTTCCATTCGTTTGGACCAAGAGGATTTATTTTGTTATTTATCTGGAAAACATTTGTGCTCATTGAATTTCATAAGACCATAACTGACCGTAACATCGTCTTCCATCTTGGATGCTTCACTAAGATTCGAACTGGGAATTATTAGGACATTATATTACCAGGAATTTTGCAATTTCACAAGTGGATTATATTTTGAATAATTTTGGATTAATTTTGGAATTGATTCTTAAAACCGTAAGTTTTTTTTTTCTTTTCTGGAAAATATTTGTGCTCAATAAATTGTTTATTAAGTTTTTACAAGCTTGTTATTTTCACTCTTTCTATGTTACTGTTTATTAGAGCCTAAGCTCGTAACAATATTCATAAGCTTTATTCCTGTAGACGGTCTTGTCTCGCAAAGATACTCCTTCCATGATACATGACTTTAACTTACTTAAGCCATCGTATCATATTTGTCTAAAGGTGGTGAAGCGTCTTCCTTGAGCTCTACGGTTTTCCGTATCATGATTTAGATTTTCGCAGATGTATCTAACATTTTTTAAAAACTGAATTTTTTTTTTAAAAAACTTGACCTGAATGTAAGCTGACATAATATCATGCGTGTTATGGCCTAAACATAGAATAATTCTGAAGTTTGGATTCTTATGGCTTTAAAATATAGATCTCTTCTGTCATACTTTGTTGATTCATAAATTTTCAAATATTAGACTCACCCAGGTCAGTACGGACATTTGATCTCCCGGTTGGTTCATATCGACTGGATTACTATGACAGTTGTTTCTTACTAATTTAATCTGATAAAATCCCACTTCACTTTTAATATAGATGTATAATGGATGTACTGTGTTATGCAATCTGGTGTTTATTTTCTACCGAATTCGTTTGTTGAATATGAATAAATTCTGTTCAACAGTCAACCGTATAAAAAAGTTGGTAAATAGAAAATACAAGAATCAGTGTTATTTCTACTATTTGGTGTTGGTAATGGTCCTCGCTCTATCCATTGTTTGTGAAATCGCTGTTTTTCATCGGTAAACGCATTCTTTATTTATTCGGTATGTGTTCTTAGTAATCTTGGTATTGGTCCAATATGTATCCATTCTTACAGACCGCTTTGGTGGCATAATGGTTAGAGCGTCCACCTTGGATGCGGTAGGTAGCAAGATGAAATCCTGGTCGAGTCGTACTAAAGACATAAAAATGGTGTGAACACCTAGGCGCTCAACGTTAAGAGGTAAGTGTGTTAAATTTCACCACGTTGACAGACGGCCCGGGGGTATTGTCTCCTAAGTTGAATATAACAAGGTAGAATCGTCATCCAATCGGAATTGAGAAATGAGGTGTGGCAACCATTTCAATTCGTTTTTAATTTAGTATTTTCGAGTTAGAACTTTGGAAATTAGTAATTGCCCAAACATCGTGCTGGCAAGTAATAAAACAATACTCCGGGGAAGCCCCACGTAATTTGTCGGTGGAAACTTAGTAAATTCTAAGAAAGACAAAGCTTTGTAAAGGTCAGTAAGTCTTTTGCTCGATTGTTGCAAAATATTACGGCATTGTAATTGTAATTATGTGCAGTATGTACATTTCATTACTAGAATCGTTAACACGTATAATTACTTTGCTAGTGTTTAATTTACATGCGTATTTGAGAAATTTGCTATAATTATGTAAAAAGCTATGTAGATTTCTAGCTCATGATAAGTATTAATATTGTTATTCTCTATTTGGTTACTTCATAGTAAACTAGTACAATTATTCATGTGATATTCTAGATTTTTCAACTGTTGAATTGAATTGTAACTTTGGAGAATGGTTGCAGTCTGTAAAATTAGTTCATATGGATGTAATGATATCTCATAATATATATTTTTTAATATTTGTGCACACTTTGTTGGAGTGTAATGTACAGAAATGAGTCTGATTGTTGCGATATTTTTCAGTATTATATATATATATATATATATATATATATATATATATATATATATATATATATATATATATATATATATATATATATATATATATATATATATATATATATATGACGTAATTTATTCATGTCTGTATGATAAGTAGTTGAAACCGTGCTTTTATTACGACGTTGTTTACCATAAAAGAAAGTATGGGTATTTCGATGTGCACGAATACGTGACCGAAACATGTTATAGCCTTTATGTGATGTTGGTTAGTGTGAGATGAGATGGCTAAGGAAATATGCTAGTGTCATTGTGTTTTCACAGGACGTTTATAAGGGACAGACATCAGGTATAGTTTAGTTCCGAGTCTGTAGGAGGGAGACTGAATAAAGATTAGTGGAGAAGACGATTGTGAATCAAATGCTAGTCGGAAAAGGAGTCGCGGAGAAGAACTTGGAGAAGGAGATATCAAGAAAGAGAAGGAGTAAGGAGGCACGTCGGAAGGAGAGAAGAAATTGGCAGGATATGAGAGATACAGATGAGCAGAAAACAAGGACAGGTGGAAAAGCTATCTCACACTATAAATCAAATGATTTCACTTGGTCGAGAGGAAAAATAAAAATAGTGATTGGGGAATTATTATCATTTTATTAATGAATTGTATTAAATTGTTATTCACATGAATTTCAACTTTTGTGTACTCAATAATTTAAACTGTCGGCATTGCAGATTGGGGCTCATAACTTTACCTCACTCTATCGCTAATTTCACTTTCTACAAAATCGATCCTGTGTGGATCTTCTACAGTAGTTTAAATAATATATTGGGAGCACCCCACCCCAACCATAATAACACACCTAGCACAGTGGCGGCATAGCAACCATTCACAAGACAATCAACTTGTTTTATTTAATAAGTTCCATTCGTTGAAATATCAACTATTAAGAGATCGGATTAGGGCTTGTCTTTTCCCTTTCATGTACAGCTACCCAAGGCAATAAACATTAATTTATGTGAAAGGTTTACAGCGTTTTCGAGTCAAACTAAACACATTCTAGTAACCTAATACCGTGTCTTTTTAATCTTTCAAACTCTTGTCATGCCAAATCCAGTTATCTTCATAACATATCTGTTTTGAAGATCTTTTTTGTTTTTAAAACATTGACTCAACAGTGTTATTATAAAAGCGAAATCAAGTCGATGATTAAGTGTTCAATACTGCTAATAATATACCTTTGCCACATGGCATTCTTCCATCGATAATAAAATCGTACAACCCCAACTATAATTTCACTATCTAAGTATGTATGGATTATATCAAGCGTTTCACCCTTGAAAATGCACGGCTCACATTTGAATGTTGTCCAGGATATATGTCATTACTAATCCATATCGTACATTTACGTCATGTGATGTGCTTAAATTAATCGTATGTTAATGCTGGGCATACTGTTACGTACTAAACATATACATTTATAAGTGTTGTTATAGCATGGAGAAGCCGGCAGTAGTTGTCGCTTAATTTAAATCTGACAGCGTCTTTTCATTGACTATTAAGATATAAAAGAAGTTTCTTCTGAATAAATAATGTTATGGTATCTAAAGAGATAACATGACATTTCAATTATATGAAATAAAGATAAGGTTGTGTAATGTCTTGTTATTCAGAGTAATGAAGATTAACTAGGGTTCCGATAATTTATGACCAATCCATAGAAAGTAATTTTTATAAAGCCGAATGACTTGATTTGACACCAGATATCAAATTGGCATTTCGGTCAATGGACAAGCACAAAAGTTATCTACAGAAGTTACCTACTACTATATGGAATTTATTTTTGTCAAAAATCTTAATGTGATGTTTCTTTTCCTCGCAGGACATTGATTGTATTCGATATCATCTGATATGCCTGTGTTATCCAACGTAGTCCTAGAAGTGAATGAACGTCTAGAGCATCTTTAATACCAAGTTTTGCTGAACCTGTTTATCTATGGCTCTGTATTTCCACGTCTTTTCATTTACAGTCTCTTCGTCAGAAACAAATCTATGATCAACCGATGTGTGCTGTATACAGTGGCTAGTCCTTAGAATATTCTTCAAGCCTGTAAGATATTTCAAAATTAAAACTGTTATGGCGGCGAAGCAAAGTTGATACGACTCGAATACGTTGTTTTATCAGGCATTCCTCCGACACCTTAAAACGCTTCGACAACCTGCAAGAAAAAAATATTATCTTGACTTGTCTCTTTTTCAGCTTTCATTTACAGAGAGAAACTCGTTCTATGGAATATCGTGAAAATATGAATTTAAAAGTCTGTGCAATATGTACGACAAAAACTAAGTTCCCGGTATATGGGTCATATATAATGTTCTACTTGTAATATTCTTTTGGCTACAACAATGTATCGGGCCTTCTTGAATAATCAACTGTGCCTACGATTGGTGTTTGAATGCTAAGTAGGTAATAAATCATCGTACATAAAGTGCGACTAATTGAATGTGGTTCTCAGATGTATCTGTTACTATGAACAAAAATAGACATATGGATCGATATAATTAATATAGTTTTACCTCCTGCTTAAGTTCATTTATAAAAAAAAATATTTTCTGTGGTTATGTGAGTGTTATTCTTCAGTAGAGGTTACGTGCGTGATTGAATAATCAGGGAATTAACAGTAGTAAGAAATAAAAGTATTTGCATTCTTTTCTATCTGGTAATTGTTCAAGTAAAACGTTCAATAACATGTTGTAAATTTCATTGGAAAACAATTTGTAATTCTAACAAACCTATCGAATCGACATAGTAGCATCTAGTTATACGGACTCTTCCATTCGCCATTTTCCTATTGGAATGGAAGCTCTTTTGTATATCTCGTAAACAAGTATCAAATTGAAGACTCTTCCCTTCACTATTTATTAGTCGTAAAACAATTTTCTGGCAAATCACCCAGTTTATTTTTAATTTCTTTTGGCAGCAGGCCAAATTCCTTGATCGTGCATACAAAAATGAAACAAACGTTCAATGACAAAGGAACAAATACAACTAAAAATCACGTTTTACAATTACAGTAGTATCATGATAATAAATTTAAAAAAAAAACATTGTTTATAAGAGATCTTGATACATTCTGAACTTTGCGACATCTGCCGGAATGTGTTCCTTAAGATAACATAACAATAATAATGCTTCTATTGACCAAGATAAACTAAATATATGAAATTGATATTTTGTCGCCTTTTTTTTTATCTCATGCAGATATTTTACGAAAAGCGTCCAAATATTTTACAAAAAAAGAGCTCTAAAGAAAAGGCAGCCAGTCAAAATAAACAATTCTCTAAAACACATTACACATGGTCTTACCTGATTATATACCAAATAATATATACAAGACATTCTTAAGGTGATATATCGTTTTTAATTATAATTATTTGAAACCTACCGCAAACATGGACTTTAAACTATGGCATACAAACAAGCAATAACTGTACTCAATTGCCGAAGCTACCCCTTGAAACCGTTTCCGCTCTGGGGGACACACATCATCATACGACATATCGTTGCCTTTTGCCTTTTAATGGGAATTCTCTGCGGCAATAGAGTATATTATATGTACATTTACACAGGTTATGAAGTTGTCCTTCACAATTATATTCAGTACGCCTGTAAAAACGCATGATTATAGATGACATTGCTGTTTTTTTATATTATATGATAGCCAAGATTCCGATCGAGAACGAATTGTTAGTAAACATTTAATGGAAGTCGTCTAAATATTGGGATACAATCGTTTTGGCCGGTCTGGAGAAATGAGACACTGATATTATATAACCGCTTTAGAGAAATTAGACACTAAAGTGATATAACCAGTCTGTAGAAATGGAACGCTAATATTATATTGCCGCTCTGGAGAAATTAGACAATAAAGTGATATAACCAGTCTCTAGAAATGGAACGCTAATATTATATTGCCGCTCTGGAGAAATTAGACACTAAAGTGATATAACCAGTCTGTAGAATTGGAACGCTAATAATATACAGTCGCGCTGGAGAAATTAGACACTAAAGTGATATAACCAGTCTGTAGAAATGGGACGCTAATATTATATAGTCGCGCTGGAGAAATTAGACACTAAAGTGATATAACCAGTCTGTAGAAATGGGACGCTAATATTATATAGCCGCGCTGGAGAAATTAGACACTAAAGTATTATAACCGGTCTAGAAATGAGACAGTAGTTTCTTATTAGTCCTTATTTGCGATAAGAGCTGTATTGGTTAATATATCAATTTCTGTCTTCGCGGTAACAAAGATGTTTATTGTAGGGCATATCAATTTGTCCATAAATACCTTTGTAACATAGTTATATAATGTGTGCGTGTGATGACGGCAGGATAATGTACATACGTCAGACATTGTAATTTTACAATATTTAGGTCTATATTACGTGAAAAAAAATTCGACTAAACAATTTAAATTTGCATTTGTCGTCCATTTTAGTCAGCTTATTGGATTACATACTTGTCCTGGTAAAGAGATTCGAGGAATGACAATACAGAGAAAATGAAAATTCTCTGCGAATATTACTGTAGTCTATATGGAAAAGTTTTATGGCAATAATATCCTCCTAACGTTAGAAATTTATCAACACTCGAAAATAGCCAAATTATAATAATGTATTATAAGAACTGGTTTTATCTTCCAACTTATCATATCAAAGAACATGCTGTCTCTCAGTGTGCCTGGAGTTGTACAGTAAGCACTATGAGTCTTAGATGAATGTCGTAGGAGGCGACTGAATGTAGTATCCTGGTAGTTGAGCAAACGGGAGACCAAAGAACAACTCTTCGATGCAACTTTGATTTCTATGGACCCGGTCTCGAGATATCAGCTGGTCATATCGAGACCAAGGATGTCTTCTTAATGTGTTTTCCCATCATTGCCTTTAACTTCTAACTCCTATGTCTTTTGATATCACCATTGTCCTTACCGTTTATTGCTTTGCTCTCCTTCTGATTCACTAAATACAGTAAAGAATCTATTAAGCAATGTAGAGAGACACTGAGAAAAATTTAACAATCGTCGGATGCCCAAAAATAAAAAAAAGCTTGCCCACAATTAACGAATTTAAGGAGAACCATCTACCATCGTTAATTTGAAAAGTAGGAATGGAACATGATCCGACAAATAAATGTACGGCAAAAATCAAATCTTCTGTGACAGCTAAAATTAACAAATACAAACCTTTACTCCAAATATAGCATTAGAAAAATACTTGCTGATATTTCGCTTTCTAATAATTCGTCATAATCTATGTATTCTGCAGAGTTTTGAAAGCTGCAAATACAAAAATAGAAGATACATTTGAAATTCATTTGAAATAATTAAGAATGTTATAATCTCCGACTTGCATGTTTGGAACTTATTGACGCTTTGAAAAAAGCCCACGATACATCCACTCGACTTGATGAAATCGTTACTAGATTTTGAAACAACTACCAGAACCATTGATAATATCTCGTTTGAACATTTTCATTGCTTTGTTTACGCCAAGTAGTTTACAACATTTAGCAGGGGCTATACATACATGTTCCCATAAATATAGCACATATCCTACCAATTACCGTCCTTTGCATTGACGAGCTGCTTGTACAAAAGCAGTAGAACGAAAGATCAATAAAAAGTTTCATTGGTACTTGGATAAGTTAAGATCTGTTCCCAAACGTAGCTTTCGATATGATCGTAGTTCTAAGAATTATCTGGTTAGACCTCAACGTTTTTTGGCGATACTTGTTATCAAGAAAGAACATTAATTAGCTGTTTGCTTCGAAATAGTGAACGACATGCATAACCTGAGACCATCTACTCACTTTTATCTCAAACTCTCTTTCAAACAGATAATTCAAGGTACAAGTGGGCTCTCTGATATGTACAATCATGGCATGGGGTTGCCCTAGGGTGGTATCTTATCGGATAGGTTATTAACATACAAACTAACAGACAAGTCCTTGACTCACGGTGTGGGTTGCTCCATATATGTTGATGATTTTCTAATGTGTTATCAATCATGCATAAAGTTTAACAACAATTGCAACATGCTTAAACATTTTGCCATTGTAAATGGTTTTAAATTCTCAAAATCAAACACTATATATATACATTTCTGTCAGTTACTAAGACAACATGGTGATAACTTACTCACGCTGGACGGAATACATATACTGGTTGTTGAGGAAACAAAATTTGTAGGTATTTTCTTCGATACAACTCGTGTTCATTCCACACAAACAAACATTTGAAAGCTACGTTATTGAAAGTCATTCATTTACTCAAAGTAGTAGCTCACACCGACTTTTGTACTCATAGAAGAATCGATATAAACCTATATAGAACCTGTATTAGATCCAAACTGGACTATGGCTGTGTTGCTTATCGTTCAGCCAAAATGTCGTACTTAAAGATGCTTGACCCAATGCACAATCAATCATTACGACCCTATTTGGGAGCATTTAGGACATCCCCATGGGAAGGTCTTTTTACTGAAGTGAACGAGCAAATTTTATCACATCGCAGAGAACCATTTTTAAATGTGGATTATGTCCTACAAGTAAGATCGAAGCTTTTGAACCCTGCTTTTGCTCTGTTTTCCAACCCAAATATATAACCTTATATCAAAATAAACCAGTTTTCATACATACATTTGACATTACAATATTCTCCAGCATTTACAGGACAGACAATGACCGTTCACAAATCAAAAGCTCTTCTGTTTCCCCGGTTACATAAACAATCCAATATACGTTTAAGAATGCACAATAGAAAACATCATCTTACGTAACTCCTTCCACATTTCATACACTTATAAGGAACTTCTCACCAAGTTTAATAACTACACACAATTTTATATTGATGACTCAACGAGTGAGGAGCAAATGATGAAGCCTTCACTAGTGGAAATCACACAACTACTGTTTGCAAAACATAGGGTGGTTCAATGTTTTTAGACGAAATCATGGAAACAGACCTTGCCCTGAAATATGTCGAAACCACACCTTATCGTCTTTTCTTCGATTTAATATCAGTACGTCACGCACTACAAAACAAAAACTTGGAAATCCTACTATTGACTAATACGAAAAATCAAACACAACGAGCTGTGTACCTTTCACAATATACAAAACTGTTGGTACCTAGCCATGTTGGTATTAGATGTACCAAAAAAGGAGACCGATCTGCTAAAGTAAACTTCTCTTTACAACCAGCTTGTTTTGAAATAACGTACACTAATTTTAAACATGATATCAAAATATTTGTTTAGTAATTAGCTTAAATTATGGAATAATGCTGTCAGTTACTGATTTTAAACTTGATCTCAAAATCTTTACTTAGTAATTAGCTTGCATTATGGAATACTGGCAATAACATACGCATATTATGGAATAATGCTGGTAATAACATACGCATATAGATTTTTTTTCAGCCACAGCAGCTCTGCTCTCTCCTGGAGCAACGGTTTTCTTTATCATATATATATATATATATATATATATATATATATATATATATATATATATATATATATATATATATATATATATATATATATATATATATATATATATATTTATTTTATATTGAACAAAACCCAACGGAACAACATAGCTGCAAGTCATATATATATATATATATGATAAAGAAAAGATATATGCTTGTATTTGGGTGGGTGGATGAGTGGGTGGATTGACATTTCAACAGAAATATATCAAAGGCCGCATATTCTAGCAGTAAATAATAATAATAATAATAATAATAATAATAATAATAATAATAATAATAATAATAATAATAATAATGAGGACTGTGTATAGCGCCTAATCTTTCGAAGCTCTAAACGCTTTACACCATCAATAATGATATGACTACACTACAGAACAAAACATGACAAAAACAATGAAATTGGAAATTATAAAAACATGCTGAAAACATATAGGATACAAAACATGATTAGGTCGCTAAGTTTGTCCCTGCAGTCGAAACAGGTGAGTTTAAAGAGCACTCTTAAAAGGGACCACTGTGTCTTTGTGTCTAATTTCAATGGGCAATTCGTTCCACGTCGCCGGGCGTGCTGCGCAAACGAACGTTGTCCATATGAATTTGTTTTCACCTTGGGAACAATGAGTATACGATTATCAGAAGAAGAGAGCGTAAGGATCTAGCTGGTGTATAAACATGGGTGAGGTTGGATAGGTATGTTTGACTGGAGTCTGTCATTGAAACATAGCACAGAGAACAATAGCCAATGTAGGGTACAGAGCAGTGGTGAGGTGTGCTCTGATCGAGGTACTCTAAAGATGATCCATGCAGCTGTGTTTTGAACTTTTTGAAGTTTCTGAAGTAAATATTGTGACGAGCCAGACAGAATTGAGTTACAATAGTCCAGTCTTGAAAGTACTAATGAACACACAAATGTTTTAGTGGCATCAACTGAAAGATATTTACGAATGGAACTGATGCGTCTCAATTCAAGATATGCAGCTATGCATATGTTCATGACATGTTGGTGCAATGTGAGAGTACTGTCTAGATTAACGCCTATGTTCCGTACTGACTGTGAGAATTTAATGTTGGTGATGCTGATATTTATTGTCTGAGGTAAAGGATGTGAATGAGAAAGTCTTTGTGTTGTGATCTGAATAGCCTCAGTTTTATCATCATTCATCTGCAGCTTGTTACATTGCATCCATGATTTCACATCAGAAATGCACCTCTCTACTCCATGGATGGTAGCATCAACTTCAGTTGGGTGGCTAGACTTGTATATTTGGGTGTCATCAGCATACAATTGGTGCGACACTGGGTGATGATCTATGACACTTGAGAGCGGCTGAGTATACAGAATGAAGAGAACAGGTCCAAGAACAGATCCCTGTGGAACACCACAACATACGTTAACTGGGCTGGAGTGTATTCCATTTGTAGATCTAATTTGTGTCCTGTTGACTAAGTAGGACTTGAACCACTGTAAGGCTATATTCTGAATGCCAAATGATTGATGGAGACGATGAAGTAATATATCATGGTCTATTGTGTCAAATGCTGCAGATAAATCCAGGAGAGTGAGGACTGTAATCTTTCCACTATCCAATGCAGAAAGAATGTCACTAAATACTTTCAGAAGAGTAGTTTCCGTACTGTGGCAAGGGAGATATGCAGACTGTACATTGCTAAAAAAAACTGTTGGAATTCAAATGAGATACAAGTTGAGTTAGAACAACCTTTTCTAAGATTTTTTATATGAATGGGAGATGATTAGAAACTGGGCGGTAGTTCTTTAAATCGTTATGGTCCAGTGTTGGTTTCTTCAGCAGTGGCTTTACGATGGCAGTTTTGAAAAATGATGGGAATTCCCCTGATGAGAGAGAGATATTAATAACATCAGTTAGTGAAGGCAATATTGGTTCTAAGCACTCAAGCAGCAGTGATTTCGGAATTGGATAAAGTTCACAAGACTTTAGTGCACTTTTCATCACGATTGTCCGTACTAAATCAATAGAAACAGGTTCAAATGCTCCTAACGGTTCTCGCTGAAATTCTGCATCATAACTGTATGGTGACGAATCAGTTGAAATTGTGCTGTCAAGCGAATTTTTAATGGTTTGTACTATGTCATCGAAGAAATTTGCAAATTGGTGTGGTAGGTCTAGTGGAGAGAAGGTTGATGGAAGTGGTGTACATTTATTCCTTGACATTAGTTTGTTAGTTATCTCGAAGAGCTCTTTGCAGCTGGAACTCTCCGTGATCTTAGTACTGTAGTGGGATGATTTGGCTAAATGAACTATGTTTGTGACGTTCTTCTTAGCGGCTTCGTAGATTTGTTTATGAATATTGAGTCTGGTGGAAAGCCAAAGCCTCTCTGCTTTTCGGCGATGTATTTTAGCAGTGCGAAGCTGGTCCCTAACACTGCTATACCATGGAGAACACTTTTTTATTGATACTCTGCATTTGGTGGCTGGGGCATGTTTTTCAAGCAATGAACGCAGGCAGTTATCAAGTTGTTCCGCTGTTGGATGTAAGAAAGTTGTTAGGTTTTCTTGGATGTCATTTCATGAATTTGGTTCTTTTTATCTTACGGAGGTTTCTCTTAGTAGCAAATAGAGGTGGAGGGTTAGAGACTGATACGTCGAGATGGCATACAATGCAGACGTGATCCGATGCATGTTCGTGGGATACAAGGGTGGATTGCAGAATATTATCAGCAGGTCTATAAAGAAACCACTCTAAAATGTGACCACGTTTATGGGTAGGTTGGTTAACTGACTGTTTAAGATTGAAAACATGAATGGAATCTAGGAGTTTTGACATGTATGGTTTACCAGGACACTCAAAGTGAAAGTTGAAATCTCCAAGAATAATTAGGTTGCCACCTATCGATATTCCATACTCTAGAAGATTTGGAAACTGCTCCAAAAAGAGAGATTCAATCAGCTTGTTTTTACTACTAGGAGGAGGACGGTAGAGACAGAAAAAATGGACTGACCTTTGATCCAGTGTGAGCGTTGTTTGGACTAGTTCAAACGATGTGTGGCAGAAATTGAAGGTTGTGTTGTACTTTTGATCATGGAATTCTTTGTAATTACAGCAATTCCACCTCCGCGAGAGTTGCGGGGGAACGACTTGATGGAGTAATCGCTGGGTGTTAAATCCGCACACTTAGATTCATCACTTGCGGAATGTAAACCAAGTTTCTGTCAGGAAGAAGACGTCAATATTCTGGTCGTTGATCAAATTAACAATTTCTGTGCGCTTTTCCTGTGATTCTACTGATTGAGCGTTGAATAATGCAATACTGCAGTGGTATCCCTGGGACAGTTGACACAACGGTTGACGATTTAAGAGGAATTTGAACCAGGTTATTAAAATTAACGGCAGAATTTTTAAGTGGTTTATTCGTTACAGGCGAAAGGGAGATAACTGGAATTCTTCTTCCTGATCTACGCCGGCCAGCTTTGAAAGAAAGTTTCTTTTTTCGCTTCCGTTTACATTTAAGAAATGATGAATGTATTACCAGTTCGTTTAGTCTTGAGCACAATGTAGTATCTAGAACCAAGGTGTGGTCATTTAATCCAATTAATGAGGGTCCGTCGTATTGTAAGCGGTCACGTGACGGCGGTTTATTCAAAAACAAATGACGTCTTAACATTGGGACAAAACAGCTGAGAAAATTTCTAATTGTTCTCGTTTCCAAAACAAGGAGATGAATTAACACATACGAACGGAACAGTCAATGCATGATGAAACACACTAATGTAGACGATGATAGAGAACAAGCTTAAATATCATAGAAGACAAGGATATTCATGAACCTAAATAGAGGTTAGAATGCTACCAATTACATACTAATTGTTTGTACAATAGCTGTCTTCAGTCAAATTTGTCCCATTTACAATTTCTCTAAGATTGGTTGTCCTCCGATCCTGAATCTAGTACAATGCACTGGGAAACCTCGTGAGACGGAGGAGGAAATGGACCAATATGCACCCAACAGAATCCAACACCAAGTGCTAGAGCATGAAAACGAGTTCAGAAATGAAAGGGAAAATATATACTTCGTATATTTGAGAGGGAGACCAGTGCGCAATACTCAGGAAAGGGCTGCATCGGTAACCGATAGTGTTAGGCTACAGAAATTAAGAGTGAAAATCTTTTATATTTGACCCACCTGGGTAGCGAAGCTGTTACATCTGGGGAATGTAAGCAGCTGCGACTTCTCACCCACCATTTACACCATCTCCAGAGTTACAGGTACGATGTTCCATACAACAAGCAATGACAGAGTTGATTCGTTACAGTCACATTCACTCCTTCCTTCTATCTTCCATTTTAGTCAACAAGTTAGACACTTTGGGGGAGGTTTCACAGGTGTCGTAAGCACCCTGCATGTTTTAGCATGCCCTTCGGGCCTGCAAGTCTAGGATCATGGGGTTCATAAATGACCTCCATGAGCCATACCATTTAACAGAACCTCGGTGTTTATGCCGTCTATGCTGACAACTGTATAGGCCAGCTCTTGATTTATGCTATTTACCAGTTCTAGTGCCGTCGGTGGTGCCAAATATACTGTTGAGGCGTCTCATTGCCTCATCATTCCCAGCCATGGACCGCTCCAGTGGCCTACTGGTTAGAGCGTCCGCCGTGGAAGCGGGAGGTCGTGGGTTCGATCCCCGGCCGAGTCATACCAAAGACTTAACAAAAATAGTATTAACAGCTGCCTCGCATGTCGCTCAGCATAAAGAGTTAGTGTTTAGACTGGTCGGCCTGGTGTCAGGATAATGTGACTGTGTGGGACATTATGCTACATGTCTATGGCATGATGCCCCAGTGCTAGACATCACTATAAACTGCCTCACTGCAGACATCAAAACGATATGACTGAAAAATTGTTAAAGCTACATTACAAATCTTAATCAAACAAACGAAATCTCATCCATGGAATAGTGACATTACCCGGTTTCTTATTGATAGATCAATTAACAATATTTCAGGAGTACATATATGGCTTGGTATTTACACACAGCTTAACTTTTGGTTTGTTTGTTTGATTAGGATTTTTAACGTAGCTTTAACAATTTTTCAGTCATATCGCAACGATGTCTGCAGTGAAGCAGTTTATAGTGATGTCGAGCACTGAGATATCATGCCGTAGACATGTAGCATGATGTCTCACCCAGTCACATTATCCTGACACCAGGCCGACCAGTCCTAACACTAACCTCTTAATGCTGAGCTTCAAGCGAGGCAGCTGTTAGTACCATTTTTGTAAGTCTTTGATATGACTCGGCCGGGGATCGAACCGACGACCTCCCGCTTCCGGGGCGGACGCTCTAACCACTAGGCCACCGGAGCGGTTTACCTTTTGGATGGTAACGTGAAGTTCCTACAGACAATAACGATACCACATCTGTAATTACGGAATTGTATTATACGGGTATACATCTTGATCCTGACTAGGACGACACACACACTAGATGTGGGGATAAAAGCATGATGATAGTTCATGATCATATCCCTCAACAGTGTGGACTATGCATAGCTTTAAGGTGGCAATGTAGGAATTTATGGGATGCTGCAGAAAGTCAGAAGGTCTGCCACCCACCCCATCTATACCAGCACACATGGCAAGGTTTTAGACGTTTTTGATGACTAGAAAGTCCGCCCTTCCTTCTGTCTTTCCTTATAGTTGCCAAAAATCAAGGAAATTGACGAAAGTTTCGTGATCAATGACCCAGGTAATTACAGAAGCCTGCCTTATTTCCTGAGAGTCGGCTTTAATAATCTTTCGCAATCTCGATGACATATGACTCATGTCCGATGCCTTCTTGACAAATCCCCTGGTACTAGATAAGAACTACATTGTTGTTAATCTGACTTTGTCTTCTTCTATATGGTGGATAAAGACTTTCTGCACGCCACGTCGAATTTCGTTCACATTAATGGGACACATCTTCGTTGTTGAGCTTGGCATCTCCGGAGATTTATTTTCATCCTTGCAGACAAAATACAAAAAGTGATATTCAACCTTAACAAAACAAACAAATAGTCCCAATGTCATTATCATTACACTGATATACTAAACCAACAAACAGCCCCATTTCTTTTCAAAGAATCGGATTTGTATTAAAAAAAAGCGAGAATATTGTTAAAAAAAAAGACTGGACCAACTTATACTTATAAAACTTATGAAGTCATCAATGTTTTCTTTAACACCTACATGGAGTAGAAAAGCAGCATGACTTTATAATATGTAGTTTTTATTTTAAAAAAATAAACAATGATATCGCATTTGAATAACACACTTTCTCGAGTATCCCTTTCTGCAAGCATTTTAAACACTTGTCTAAATTTGCTCATGAAATAATAATGCATTGACTTATATTTGAAATAATTAATACACAGTCTGCCTATAAAACCTATAACAATCTTCAACCGATAGGCCAGATAGATAAAAATTATTCTAGGATGAATGGTAGCAATGATAAAACTTATGACGATCTTCAAGCGAGAGGGCAGACAGATGAAATTTTTTTATAAGATTAATGATAACCGTGATAAAACTTATGAATATTTTTAAGCGAGAGGGCAGACAGATGAAAATTATTCTAAAATAAATAGTAAGCATAAACGAGCCAACAGTAAAGGTTAACTTATGTTGCAAATGTAAACCATACTGAAGTTGAGTAAATAAATGATTATGCATTAATAACTTCCAGTCTTCTGTGCTATTTTCATGCTATGTTTCCTTAAACACGAAAACATACTCTATGTTATGCGTGAGATGCTATAACTGTTTACTTCTACAACAACTGCGACAGCGAAGAGAAGGCCAGGTGTCTAAGGTATGGCTGAATTAATGAAATAAAGTTAAACTAATATATCCAATGAGGTCCATTTTCTTAAACATAAGCCATCTGACATCTGGTTGGATTATTATAATGTCTTGATGTATTTGTGTCACTAATTTAAAAATACGTCGAGCAAAGCATTGCGTATCTGGTTTAATTTGATACGTCATAGATGGATACGGGTAATTAAAAATAAGAGAAAAAGTTGAAACCCATGTCGACTGATACCTAGGAGAGAAAAATAATTTTAAAAACTATCTGGCAACTTGGATTTAAAATTTGAATTCAAATGGACTATATAGAATATTGCTAATATTAGTCATTGAAAGTTTATGAAGAAAAAACTATGAAATACAATGACGACTACTTCAGTTAGTATTGTTTCAGTCACATAAACAACACAGTTTCAAGCAACACAATCAAGAGCTACTAAAACTAATATTAATACAATTTCTTCTTCCATTTATATGTTGCTGTACGGTTTAATGTCATTTTTCAGCACAAGATAGGATATACAAGGCGGCCAGTATTAATGGTGGAGGAAAAGCCTTGGAAAACACCGGAAAGAACCACCGACCCACGAGAAGCTACTGACAAGCTTTCTCACATACACACATTGACCAAATCCGAGACTCGAACCTACGCAGAGGTGAGATGGCAGAGATTTGTAACGGAGAACGCTTTAGACCATTCGGCCACTCGGGGTTTCTCCATTATTATTATAAAAACTACTGTCGCTATTCAAAAAATATTTTAATACTATCATTATTTCAGTTTTACAGGTACCACCGTTGTTAATACTAAAGTTGTTGCAGCTAATACAACCACCACAATTATTGGTACTGCAGCCACTGCAACAACCGTTGCCACCACCACTACAACTACTATTGTTTCTACTACAATGGTTATTACCTAAAAGAACAGAAATATGATAGTAGAAATACTGCTAATAATAGTAATAGTAGAAATACTGCTAATAATAGTAGTAGTAGAAATACTGCTAATAATAGTAGTAGTAGAAATATTGCTAATAATAGTAATAGTAGAAATACTGTTAATAATAGTAATAGTAGAAATACTGTTAATAATAGTAGTAGTAGAAATACTGCTAATAATAGTAGTAGTAGAAATACTGCTAATAATAGTAGTAGTAGAAATACTGCTAATAATAGTAGTAGTAGAAATACTGCTAATAATAGTAGTAGTAGAAATACTGCTAATAATAGTAGTAGTAGAAATACTGCTAATAATAGTAGTAACAAAGTAATTATAATAATAGTGGCGGTCGCACAGCATTGCTGGTAGTTGTCTTATATTTAAACGGTATACTAGTAATGCCTGAATCAAAAAGCAGTTGTAAAGCTGTGCGGAAGAATCAGCGTAGTTTAGGATTTATACCACTGGTAAAATTGTTTAGAAGCAGGTTGACCTCATAAGATGTCGACTGTCCCTAGATGTTGGTCTAACTGTAATTGTATTTTCTAAGGTGCTGAAGACATTTTATTTGAGAGCCATCCAAACACAGAACAAACCCCTGAAACACATTGCATTGCATTGGCCAATATCTTCAGTTTTATGAAACACTAGTAGAAGCCAATTTAAGCAGTAGGAAATTTAATTTTTACAGTTTTGAGGTACATTGCAGTATAGAGTTTTACAAAATTATATTCTCGCCACATAACGCGTTTAGAACCCATTAATATTGTCCAAAATTAGAACTGCTTGTTCTATCTCATACTTTTTCCATCAATCAAATATTGATTTTGTTTACTTGCACACGAAGCACACTTGAAACAACAATCATTAAATACAGTGGCAACACCTTATATATATATATATTGCACAAAACCCCAAGGAACAACATAGCTGCAAGTCATATATTTATCTGAAACAATAAAAGAATCATTGCCTGCGAGTTGAAAACATTATAGTAGCATGTATCGAGCAGGGAAAAAATCAAAGTTGAATCGAGTAAAATGTATAACGGGTTATAAAAATGGAGCATCACTGGAAGAAAATATTGAGTCTCGAGCAAAAATATAAACAATGAGAAGAGATAAAACTTCACGAAGCAAAGAACATTGACGCGTTTCTATCATGATGGCGACGAATAGACACGCGCATTGTAACGTTGTTTACATTTTTGATTTTACCTCCCGGACTAAATATTTTATTTGATTAGTCACTACAATTTTAGTAGCTGTTGGCCTGGAAACAAATCCAGCTGTGCTCTTGCTCTATGCCAGATCTAGCGTCACTGTAAGTAATGAAAGTAACCAGTCTAAACACAGAAGCAATGAATGTATTAGCCTTAAAAATGTATGAACGTGTCAGTAAGCACCGTGATTTAAAATGAACCGAATTAGTGCAATATTATCTTTGTAGAAACGTATGGGTATCTCTAAAACATCGCGACATGTTACATTATTTTGGTAATATACCTCTATTGTTATACAGGGTACGGACAATAATATATGTCTAGTATTGCTTCCAGCGTAAATCATACAGAATAATTTTAAAATGTCTGAGAGGACGGAACTAATACTAGTACAGCAAATATGCTATACCCATGACCATAAAGACAAGTTGGCATAACTGATGCTAATTATAAAATATTATACGACACATTAATTCTCATCCATCCCTTCTTGAGGTAAAGATGCAAATGGCAATACAATTATATAGATGATCAGTGAGCGATTGAACTAAGGTAATATGTAGACAATGTACTAGTGAATTAGTCTCGATTATCCACAAGCGAAATTGTAATGAATAAAAGCGATAATCTTTTAAGAGATCTGGCCTCAAGCAAAACATAAACGGTGTTTCAGAAGGGCGTATACCACTTTCCAAAACTATATAAAGTTTTTTCACCTTGAGCCGAAGGAGAAGGGTGTACTTCAACAATAAATTAAATATATTAATATTTGGTCAACTATCTTTGACTGATTCTTTTAAAAATTTATTTTGTGTGGTAATATCCCTTGTGCTTCCTGCTAACCAGTCGTAAACTGACTAAATGAAAACAACATAATCATCTTAGCAACCATATCAAAATTCACTTTTCAAGTGAATCTATTGATATGTTAACTTATTTGAAAGCACATTGTAGTTAACTATAATTTTTATTGATACAAAACTGAAATACATTACTGAGTTCAACAAGAGATGTTGTTGCAAAACAGGTATGAATATGTACCTGATACAGGTAGAGGTAACACAGCAACGAATCTGCAAACGAATACAAAATTTATTTTTCACTTCTGTCTTCCAAACTCACTTGGGGTGTTAGTCGCTCCAGTTGACATGAAATAGTTACTTTTTTTATAAATCTCTATCACAATATAGAAGATTTAATATTAATATTTTACATTTCATTATTGCAATTTAAAGGTATTTTACAAGCTTTAAATTGTCCGGACATATTTTAGTCTTCGCTAAGATCTGTATATATTGTTTTCTATTATTTGTTAAACTTGAAGATTTTGTAAAAAATATTTCAAACGTTTTACAATTTGCAAATATTCGTTTAACAATCTAATCTCGCTGCAGTTTTCCTTTAGAAATTTAGGTATTACTTTCAGAATCAGTGAAATGTTTCATATTATTTCCGGATGGTTTTAGTCTATGCTAAGGTCTGTATAAGTTTCGGAATTTTACCATTTTAATGAAATTGTTCTTGACTTAGAGATTTTAGATCTGTTATGAGTTATTCACTTGATTAAGGCTATTTATAACATAAGTACAATAGATTCAAGTTTGCTGACACCTCTGACATGATGTGTGTAATACTTTACATATGAATATTGGATATATGCATATACTTTACATATGAATTTCGGATATATGCATCTACTTTACATATGAATATCGGATATATGCATATAACCACTAGGTATCATTTGACTATATACTAGTCACTACACACCACGATAATACGTATGCATTATTGGTCACTAGACATGGAGTGTTGAGGGTATAGTGTTGAGGTTGGAAAGTGTATTATGGTGTTTTGGTCGTGCTGGACAGTATATGTTGGGTATCGATCACTACACACGGCATATTAATTAGTAGAGAGTATGTCTGTTGTGTTGGGCACAATACACGACATGTTGATAGTATAAGTGCTGAATAGTAGATAACTGAGTGTTGGTCACTTCACACTTCGTGTTGGATAGTATGTGTTGTGTTTAATGTAGGGTTGCATATAGTATATAACACGTGCTGAAAAGTACATCGTTATTTCACATTTCATTTCCCATCTAACCCTTCGATGCTCTGTTTAGCCTGCTATTTTGTAAAAACAAATGTCTTAACTAAACCGAGAATTCTCATGTTAAATTTAACATTAAATTTCCCGCCAGAGTCTATAACGTCTTTTAATAACGGGCTTTCCCTAAGAAACGGATGTTTTGTATTAATGAGTAGATAAGTTGTTGTACTAAGTTACGATTTTCCATATGAGAGTTGTACTAAGTTACGATTTTCCATATGAGAGTTGTACGAAGTTACGATTTTCCATATGAGAGTTGTACGAAGTTACGATTTTCCATATGAGAGTTGTACGAAGTTACGATTTTCCATATGAGAGTTGTACGAAGTTACGATTTTCCATATGAGAGTTGTACGAAGTTACGATTTTCCATATGAGAGTTGTTGTACGAAGTTACGATTTTCCATATGAGAGTTGTACGAAGTTACGATTTTCCATATGAGAGTTGTACGAAGTTACGATTTTCCATATGAGAGTTGTTGTATGAAGTTACAATTTTCCATGTGTGAGGGTTCAACGAAGTTACGATTTTCCAAAAGAGAGTTGTTGTAAGAACTTACGGTTTTCTATATGAGAGTTGTACGAAGTTACGATTTTCCATATGAGAGTTGTACGAAGTTACGATTTTCCATATGAGAGTTGTTGAACGAAGTTACGATTTTCCATATGAGAGTTGTACGAAGTTACGATTTTCCATATGAGAGTTGTACGAAGTTACGATTTTCCATATGAGAGTTGTTGTACGAAGTTACAATTTTCCATGTGTGAGGGTTCAACGAAGTTACGATTTTCCAAAAGAGAGTTGTTGTAAGAAGTTACGATTTTCCATGTGTGAGTTGTTGTACGAAGTTGGAAATAAATATTTTTCCCTACTTAAGATTTTAATATGGTTAAGAATTGTTTTGGCCGTGTCACATATGATGGAACAGTCCTATACGTGCAACTTATGTCCAAAATGTCTTGTTCAACAAGCTGCCACTTGTTTGGCTTGTTCAGCTGGCATCACGGTACTAGTTGTTTGGGGGGTTGGGGGGGGGGGTTTCCCCGCAGACAATGCTTTTGTCAAGTTCCATGAATCAAAACATTTGATTCATGACACGAAATATTTTACAAGATTTACAGAGACACCAATTTGGGATAATACAAGCAGAAGAAATTTAATTGGTTCCACTGCCGTCTTTCGTGCATCACTAGAATGATTACTTTATTTGTAAACTGGCAAGACATGAGCACTTTAAAAGACAGTCAACATCTTCAAACAAATCCCACAAATAAACATGGAACCTGAATCAACAATTAGCATTTCTTGATATTTTAAGTTTGGGTTTATGTAAAGTGTTACAACTCTATGGTGTTAAACTAAACTGCAAAGTGAAATGTTACTATGTTGACTAATAACTGGAGCTATACAGTAGTTTATACTAGCAAGAATCCGTCCGGCTCAAGGGGTCATCTTGAAAAACACTGAGCCATTCAACTTGGGTTTCATATTACCAAATAAATACACTATCTCGACTCTTCGGATTTGTCATACATGTATAACCATCATAGAAAAACTTACAACTGTAAGAAAACGGCAAATGTGCGAACTAATAATGGATCCTGTCAAAAGTAACAAACTGCCGTGGTCACTAATTAGTAACCCCTGCTGCTGCTGTATTAATGCACGTTTTTCTCTCATTTACAACCTCCTAACGATGGACTTGAAATTTAAGGAACAAGAAACTGGGTCATGGCCATGAACTGAGTGTTAACTTGAAGTGATATGTAACAGATTGCCAGCGCCAACACCTAGGGAATATGTACGGATCATTTTAAATTGCCACGCTTGTACTACGAAGTGCGTGTTTTAACTGACCCGGAGGGGTTTTGGGGCTGGGAAATTATCGTACTGCCACATATGGATCAACTTGGACGGACCAAATATGAGCTTATGATATTGTGTTTGGTGATTATAGTAAGATATAAATTTATGAATGTTTATATTAACAGAGTGAAGTTCATTTAGCTGTTATTTGTTTAAGCGCATGATTTCTTGTCCTTGCCATCTTTGTCTTCCATGTACTCCTCATAGGTAAAAGTGTACAATAATGCACTTCTTTTACAAGGGCTAGTTTCGGTATCAGTGCTACGTCTTCTGTCAAGAAACACTTATAAGCGTACAGAATTCATGACATTCATAGAGATTTCAGCTTTGCCTGTTTCCTATTCTACCACTGTGACTAAATATAGGTATGTCCATTTATTGTTTATAATCTTAAAGGAAGACATCAATTTATTATGAGAAATCTAAGGATTTAAAGGCAGCATCTTGGCAAGTGATTGTCAAAATTAGGTTTTCAAACTGCTTGGGAGATTGTATCTAATTAAAGCGTGAGGAAGTACCTGAATATTCACACTTCGTCTGATCATTCAGTATAGCATCTTGTCAAAGGGTTTGTAGAAAAAATAAACGTTTCAACAGCTGTGTAGTTCAAGGTATGGAACCAAAGTTGACCGTCAATAACGAAGAAGGCTGTTTCAAAATGGACAATGTTCTAATTTCAGAACAAAACGATACCGAAACCACGCTTAGTCCTTCAATGAGCAAAAGACAAATATTGAAAAATTTAATAATTTTAAGTTCTTCGTTTCTCTTCCTGTTCACTGCATTCCAGTCCAGCCAAAATCTCCAGAGCAGTCTAAACAAGGCCGAAGGACTGGGAACGGTTACTTTATCAACTGTATACGCTGCTAGTGTGTTATCGGGACTTCTACTTCCGCCTCTCGTCGTCCGCCATCTTGGATGCAAATGGAGTCTGGTTCTCAGCATGCCGTGCTATATCCTGTACATGGCGGCAAACTTTTACCCTGTTTGGGGTACCATGCTCCCAGCCTCCCTGTTGTTAGGGGTTGGGGCGGCTCCCCTCTGGGCGGCCAAGTGCACCTATTTGACACAGATTGGGACGTGGTATGCCAAGTTGACAAACACAGACAGGGATGACGCAATCAATCGATTCTTTGGAGTATTCTTCATGATGTTTCAAACAAGTAAGTTATATTTTCCTAAATTTAAATACATGGAACAACATAAAATAGTAACTTAAAAATACTAACGATATTACTATATATTTTTAGTAAGTCAACTATTTTTGCAACGTATTATTGTCACTAAGAAATGTATAAAAGTTTGAGTTTCTTTATCCTGGAGAATTACAAAGCAGTGAAAAATGTGTCTGAATACAGTATAAAGCTTCATTAAAGGTATGAACAGAAAATAACTTGACCATTAAGCCCAGACTCAAGGGTTTTGTGCATGATGACCCAGCAAGTAGTAGTGGTCAGTTTAAGGAAAGAAAAGAAAAAGCTAAGGAAGAAACCTAGTACTAGCTCAAACCAAAAGTAATCATCAAAAATGAAAGCCTCTTTAAAGGATGGACGATCCACCAGGAATGAGCAGGTAGATCTCAACCATCCTTGGAACCCACATACACTACGGCGGGCATGAGATGATCAAGGCTCGTATACTGAGTAACCAAACCGGAAATTCAAGATGCGAGTAACCCTATAAACAAAATAGGGAGACCAAAAGGATTAGATACAAACTAGTACTCGAGTATTCCCGGGGTAGGCAACCAAAAAAGGAAACATCTTTAAGGAATGGAAGCACCACCAGGAATGAGCAGGTAGATCTTAACCGTCCTTGGAACCCACATACACTACGGTGGGCATGAGATCACCAAGGCTCATACACTAAGCAGCCCAACCGAAAATTAAAGACGCGAGTAAATTTAGAAACAAACTAGGGAACCTGGAAAAATTATTCAAAACCCTTTGAGTAATCAAATCACTCCGGAAATAATAACAAGTCAACAAAGTAGATGAAAGATAAAGTAATAGGTGTACACAAATCACAACGAACCGATAATAAAGACAATTAGGAAATTTAAAAAAACGCCATGTAAAAGGCAAAAAAAATAAACAAACAAATAATAACAAATACGTTTTTAAAAAAGGCCCATAAAATAAGTATGGGAACCTACCCTCACTCCTATTACCTTCTCGAACTTTCCTCTCAATACAGCCTCATTAAAAGTAAATAATAATTACCAAATACGTATCAAATTCTAAAGGCCGAAGGCCAAAAATTAAATATAAGTAGATGGTCTGAGAACAGACTATCATAAAATTCTGAACCGATATTATGGTCCCAATTTAGACAGTATAAGGTAGTCTAAAAGCCCGAGACTACCAGGCCCCGCAGAACAAGGCTGCAGTTAAATTTTATCTAACTTTAGGCATACAGACCTCTAACTCAACTATAAGGGCTGGGGTGTATGAGGCTGTATACTCTATTAACTCAAAACAGCACAGGGTTCATCTAATTTGGGGGGAGGGAGAGAGAGTTTGGATAAAGGGACATCACCGCTGGACCAAAACCGGAAAAATATCAGGAGAGAAACACTTTCAAAGAACCCAGGACAAAGGAAAATGATGACTGGTCCGAGGGAACAACCATATGCTGGGACACCATGAGAACAAGATGGCAACCTGACATTAGGGGCTACTCAAACAGACAAGAAAAAACAACACAGAAAAGAATCCGATTGATTTCATTGCCTGGTTAACAGGGTCCTCTTTTGGTTCGAGAACCCTTTTGAACAATCCATTTCACGAAACCGGACTTGATCATATTTTTTTTGCACACCGTTCAAAATTAACAAGTTACTTTATACCAAACAGTTTTATTTATGTTGCATAGACTTCTTAGTATTCAGGAACTTAAAACATGAACACTTTGTACTAAAAATATTGAAAAGTTAAGATAGTTAAACAAATTTTACGACTTCATTGATTTGATTTAATTGCATAGGTGGCTCACACATTATTGGTATTTTCCTGTCCATTAGTAATAACTGGACCAGATTTGAATTAAGCACGGAATCACGATGTTGCGGGCTGTATGACATTCTTGGACTCTATTTTATTGCCACAACTCGGATAGCTCCAAAATGGCGAAGATATGAAACTAATTTACAATACCTCCACTTGTGCCATTGCGCACCATTAACACGCATAATTGGCTGTTAAGCTTGAGTGTGTATTGGGTCTATTCCCACTCATCAAGGGTCCTCCATTCAGGTCGATGGTTACTTAATAGCAACCCCGACCTTATGACCAAATTAAATAGTACTCCTTGAGTACATAAATGCCTGGGGGAAGCGGCATCATTCCCCGCCCCCCAGGAGTAATTAAATATCCAGCTATGCAGGAAAGTTAAAACAGTGCTACATGCCCCTAGTGGGCAATACAGCACTATAATTCAAATTCATCACCATCTTGGCCAGTTTTGTACAGGCACCTTCTACGATGATAGATATATTTCAGTTATTGCTAACGTGTATAAAGTAGCCCTTGTGCATTTGTATAACTAAATATTCGGACAAATAAAACAAATAAAAAATAAGGAATGCAATAAATAGCATTAGGATATATTTAGCACGTATTTGGAATTATAGACCTGTTTTATCCACGATTGATTCTTGCACACCTAAATAGTACATGAAAGCAGCATTCAAAGTTTTGCATCTTTTCTATCGTATTTAGTTTCCTTTTCAAAGATCAAAACGATATATAAAATGTCTGTCGGGTAAAATTTTGACGTAGACTTCCAAATCGTTCTCAGCCAGGAAATGATGCAAATATTCAGCAGCTGTTGATCCCATTGCGCGTGTTTATCATTCATGTAACATGCTTTGAGTCACATTGTTAATTTGGCTCAAGTGTATCGAATGGGTTAAAATATTAAGTGGATTATTTCATCACTGTGCCTTCCTGTTTGGTTTTTCCATTGCATAAAAGAAAAGAACATTACTTTTGGTATTTGACACTGGCCAGGCTCGGATGATGAAAGAAATCGAAATATTTGTGATAAAGTTACTCCAAAAATAATGTATAATGTTGATATGCATTAAAATATGTGCTAAAAATAGATTGTATCATTTATTTGCTCAGAAACTGTATCTAAATTACTAAGAATACTAGCTACACTTTTACATGTATATATCCACTCTAAATAATTATTTTATATTGTACATAATTGAAATATAATCCATATAGCAAATTATATTAAAATATTTCATCACTTACAAGGTCAGATCTGGGGTAACTTGGTATCGTCTGCTGTATTTAGTTTGAGGATGGACAACACCACTGTGGATGAGACCGTTATTAGTAACTGTGGAGCTAAGTACTGCCCAACTGAAAATGATAACAACACAAACTTAGAGCGGCCTGATCTGGACAAGGTTCTCTCTCTCTCTCTCTCTCTCTCTCTCTCTCTCTCTCTCTCTCTCTCTCTCTCTCTCTCTCTCTCTCTCTCTCTCTCTCTCTCTCTCTCTCAGCATCAACTTTCCTTTGTCAATATTGCATGAAGACTGAAAAAGAGGAGGAACATTTTTATAGCAAAATATTATACTGTCAATAAAATAAATTGAAATGCTTACAAATTCTGAAAATAGTGCACCTTAGACATACTAATTCAAAATCGTATGGTAATATGTATATCCTTTAAAGTTAAGTGAGCTTAGTGCTTTAGGCAAAATTAGCAAGTACCTGTTTCAAAGTTATGCTGATACTGGTTTCCGTAAAATACGGGTAGGGATATAGTGTGAAACATTTTAATTCAGTGACTATGATCAATTCTAAAAGCGAATAATATATGTAGTAGTATTAGCCGAAAATAGACTAAATCAAATGATGGAACATTATTCCTCGATTAATATCGAAACAATGAAAGATAACCGTAGTTATTCAGATGTTGCAAATTAAAAAATAAAATAAAATTTAAAAAAATAACGATTTATGGCATTTCACCTGGAACATCTCCCATTCGTTTATACCAGTAGAGAATCGTTTATTGTCAGCCTTCTCGTGCAAACTGTAACAAGAGTGTACCCCCATATCCTCATGAGAAGCGCGTACCTATTTAAATATATAAATAACCAACCAATGTAGGAGGTTTGATTAACTGCTGTTCTTCTGCTAAACTCGAGATTCAACGGTGATTATATAAAACCCACTTTAAGTTCCTGATAACAATGTATTTTCTTTATCCTAACTTGTGGAAAAATTTAAATAATGACGTACATGTCATTTTTCTAGCTATATATCTGAAAACATGGTACCTTTGTAAAGATCCTAATGTTTATGACAACGTTTTGCATCTCTCTCTCTCTCTCTCTCTCTCTCTCTCTCTCTCTCTCTCTCTCTCTCTCTCTCTCTGTTTATAACAACGTTTTGCATCTCTCTCTCTCTCTCTCTCTCTCTCTCTCTCTCTCTCTCTCTCTCTCTCTCTGTTTATGACAACGTTTTGCATCTCTCTCTCTCTCTCTCTCTCTCTCTCTCTCTCTCTCTCTCTATATATATATATATATATATATATATATATATATATATATATATATATATACATGTGTATACATATTATATATTGTTCTGAATATACTTTTTCTTTTGACTGAAGATTTACACCGTGTGTGGAGTGTACCTGGCCTCGGCTGTTATCGGATGTCTCACAGTTGTTTTCCTCCTAGACCAGATAGATCTGGACCAGACAAAGAAAAGAGACTGCAACCCTGAGAGACATGGGGGAGATTCTGTGCATCTCCTGTGGGAGATTGTCAAACACTGGAAAGACTCCCGATACCAGAAACTACTGATCCCACTTACGATGTACAGCGGAATCGAGCAAGCATTCTTCGCCGGCGACTTTACCAAGGTTATCACCACCACAACTCTTACCACCACAACTACCAAAAACAACACCATCATTATTTTATATTTCGAATTACTGTTCATGGACATCGTCTTATCCTCACCATCCTCAAACATTGTCTTGAATTTTGATCGTTTAATTTTTCTTCTACTCCTCCTCATTGATCATCAGCTGATGACAGTATCTTTAGTTTCAAGTACCTTATTGGTGTTTTTCTTAATTATTGTAAACTTGCTAACGACAGCCATATTAATGGCATAACATTGATTATTCATCAAAAGAATATATATCGTCATTATCGTCCTTGACTTCATAATCGTCATTGTTTTTGTTGTCATCGATGCCAATTTCATCATCGTCGTTTTCCTTCTCTTGTATAACTTCTGATATGAGAGCATCGCCTTGCTTATCGTTGTCATCGATACAAATGTACATCAAACTTTCGTTATTATCATCGCCGTCAAAATTATCATAATTATCATCAACATTATCACCATCAGTCAATTAAAATTAGTGTAACGACATTTCGAAACGCAATCCACTTCATTTATGCAGTCTTCACTTGCCAAGAATCAGCGATCTACTTCGTTATTAATTAGGAACGAAGTGATTGAAGTCCAAGGCAAACAAAGAAGAATTCAAATTTATATATATAAGTAACATGCTGAACGTATAATGGCTAACATTATTAACAAAGCGTGGACTATTTATAACAGTGTATTGTTCTCCAAAGCAAAGGTAAAAAGACAATGAAATGATTAGTGTTCGCATGTCCGTCCGTCTCTGCACAAACTTATGAGTTATCCAGCATCCAAATTCTCCGAGAAGCTCCATCATATCAAAATGTCTCAGATTTGTAACTTTTTGTAAAAGTTATTTCCCTTGATGGAACACCAGTGGTACTTTAGTATTCTCACCTTTTGGAGCTTTATCTCCAAAGCAGAGAGGCTTTGGCTTTCCTCCAGATTCGCTATTTATAAACAAATCTATGAAGCCGCTAAGAAGAACTTCATACACATAGTCCATTTAGCCATATTATCCACTACAGCACTAAGATTATGGACAGTTCCAACTGCAAAGAGCTCTTCGAGATTACTAATAAACTAATGTCAAGGAACGAATGTACACCACTTCTTTCTTTCCAGTAGACCTTCCGGATCTGTTTGCAAATTTCATCCGTGACAAGCTACAAATCATTAGGGATAAGCTTGACAACAGTTTCAACTGACTCATCATAACCATACAGTTGCGCTACAGAATTTCAGCGACAACTGTTAGCAGCATTTGAACCTGTCTCTATGGAATTAGTACGAACAGTTGTGATAAACATTGCACCAAAGTCATGTGAACTTGATCAAATTCCAACATATCTGTTGCTGAACTGCTTAGATCCAATGTTGCCTTCACTAACTTATGGTATTAATTCCTCTCTCTGCCATTGTAAAGTCTCTGCTAAAGAAAGCAATCCTCGACCATAACAATTGAAAGAACTACCGCCCAGTTTATAATCTCCCATTCATATAAAAGAAAATCGTAGAAAAGGTTGTTCTGACCCAAATGCAAATGTTAATGACATTCAATCTGCTTAGGACAGCGTATCTACAAATGAAATACACTCCTGCCAGTTAATATATGTTGTGGTGTTTCACATAGTTTAACAGGGGTATGTTTTTGTGCCTGTTGTTTTCATTCTATACACTCAAGTGTCATAGATCATCATCCAGAGTCTCACCAGTTGTACGCTGATGACACCCAAATATACAAATATAGTCACCCATCTGAAGTTGATGCTACCATCCAAGGTGTAGAGAGGTGCATTTCTGATGTGAAATCGAGGACGACATGTAACACGATGCATATGAACGATGATAAAACTGAGGCCATTCTAATCACAATAAAAAGACTTTCTCATTTACACCCTTTACCTCAAACAATAAATATCAGTACCACTAACATTAAATTCATACAGTCAGTACGAAACCTAGGTGTTACTCTAGACAGTACTCTCACACTGCACCAACATGTCATGAACATATGCATGGCTGCCTATCTTGAGCTGAGACGCATCAGCTCCATTTGCTGATGCCGCTACAACACTTGTGTGTTCATTAGTACTTTCAAGACTGGACTATTGTAACTCATTTCTGTCTGGTTCGTCACAATATTTACTCCAGAAACTTCAAAAAGTTCAAAACACAGCTGCACGGATCATCTTTAGAGTACCTCGATCAGAGGACACCTCACCACTGCTCTGTACCCTACACTGGCTATCGATTCGATACAGAATCAAACACAAAATTTGTTCTCTGTGCTACTTTCACTGACGGACGCCAGTCCAACATACCTATCTGGCCTCACCCATGTGTATATACCAGCAAGATACTTACGTTCCTCTTCTGACAATCGTATGCACATCATTCCCACTATGAAAACAAAGTCATATGGACAACGTTCATTTGCATACCAGGGCCCAGCAACGTGGAATGAATTGTCCATTGATATTAGATGCAAAGACACAGAATTCCCTTTCAAGAGTGCTCTTAAAATTCACCTTTTTCGACTGCAAGAATTTAAAGACCAAATAATGTTTCCTACCTTAAATATTTGCAGCATTTGTATATGTTCTCATTTCATGTTTTTTTGGGTTTTTTTGTTGGTTTTTTTTGGTTTTTGTAGTCATATCATTATATATGTTGTAAAGCGCTTGGAGCTTCTAAAGATTAGGCGCTATACATAGTCTTCATTATTATTATTATTATTATTATTATTATTATTATTATTATTATTATTATTGTTAATATCGTTGTTGTTGTTGTTATTTAATTAGTAGTAGTAGTAGTAGTAGTAGTAGTAGCATTGTCTACACAAGAGCTCCAAAAAGTTCTATGAAGACCTGATTTTGACCATGTTTTGCATATTCCCTGGTTCGATTGAGAATAGACATCAAATTGTCTTGTTAATATTTGCATTCATTGTTGGGTTTTTTTAAGCCAAACTTACAGCGTAGCTGCATTTTAAAAATTCTTCATACATTTTTATATTTCTTACACAGTTATGGTCCTTTTTCAAATTTTTAATTTTTATCACTCTGGCTTGTCGTCACGCTTGATATTTAATTTCAAATTTGAAGCCAAGCTTAAGTTTGACAGCATCTAGAATGAGTTTAATACCCAGATTTTGACTCAATTTTGCAGAGTTATGTCCCTTGAATAAATTCAAATAGATGTATCACATGTATTATAAACACTCTAACATTCACAATATGTATTTGGCTTGAACGAAATTTAATGCTTTGCTTGACAAGGTCTGTAATAAATTTGATGGTGATGAGATTTCGTCGAATGTCACACACTTGTGCCTCCGGAACATCGTAGACTGTGCGTCCCTTTTGTTTCTAAATAACGAAGCGTTCACATTTCTTTGTTGAATTTCAAACCCGATTTGCTAACCATTCTCCTCAACCAGTTCTCCAATGTGTTCGATGATAACTAGATTTTATCACATTGTTCAGAGTTGTGATTCTTAACCGCCCACAAATAGAACGGCTTCCCAAAAGACTTTGTCATACTTAGGCATCCACATCTTTCATCTGATCTAAAAACGCCTAATCCTAATTTAATTTAAATTGTATTAGCTGTATCGTTTTATATTAGCAAGATTAACGAATACATATTTGAACCATATTTTGCAGAGTTATTGCCCATTATTGCCTAAATAATATAGCCAGTGTCCAGTGATCTAAGGTTTTAGTAAGTGGCAGCTGAGGACAGTGGTCATTTTAGTGCAACTTCTTGTTTACATTAAACAATACATGAATTTATATATATATATATATATATATATATATATATATATATATATATATATATATATATATATATATATATATATATATATATATATTTATTTATTTATACTTGTTACATTTGTGAGTGACTTCAATTGTGCCATTACTTTTGCAGTCCTTCGTCAGTTGTACGATAGGTATATGGAACGTTGGTTACGTCATGATTGCTTACGGAGTTGCGAATGCATCCTGTTCCCTGTTGTTTGGGCGCTTGGTACAATATGTTGGACACGTGCCTTTCTTTGTTTTGGGTCAGTATGTTTTATTACCTTCTCAAGAGAAACGTTAACACACAGTGCCGAGCTAATAATGTTCCATTCAAGTCCATTTCCTTGGACATCAAAATGTGCCTTTGTTTTATCATTTACCTGAGAACTTCTCATAAAAAATTGACAGTAATTTGTTAAAGAGACGCTTTAGATAAATGGGTGAATTCAAACTAATGTCTTCATCAGCATTAGTATCTTCATGTGTTCCCATTCCCATATCACTTTTTCCAGGACCCATTGTATCCTCGTTTTTTACTCAGTTATATTTCTCTTAGAGATACAGTGTTGACATGTGACAATCGGGCTATTAAATTCTTTAAATGTTTTGCCACAAATTTATTTAAAAAAGAAAACAAAAAATGTTGATCAGAACCAACATTACATCAGCATTCGTACAGTTATTAATGTTATCTCTATCGAAGTCTAGTTGAATAAAGTTTCGTGCTAAAGGGCATACCACAGAAGCCATTCCTAGCTATTTGGATGGTGAGGATTACATCAGCATCCTTCTAGTTATGAGTCCAGTGCCTTGACCACTTGTCTACCGCAGCTATTACATATGTAATGTGTTGTATGAATACGTGTATTGAAACTCGAGATATTCTTTAGTTACAAAATGACGTATCTACGTAAAGATGATGTATAATTTTCATCTAAATAAGTTGTTTATCAATGAGTTTCAAAAGGCGCACACGTGACTTTATATGTACCTTTCAATATACACAGTTTAAGGAATCATAAATACAAATGATTCGGATGAAATTCTATAACGTTGTGAGACCTATAAAAGAATATTTCTAGGACTTTGAGACACGTATGTTCGTTACTCTAAAAATGACTTTAAAATATTAATTCTTTTGCACAGTGTATATTTATTAACCATTGTTCCTTTACCTACAGCCTTGCTAGTTCATGCTGGCACACAAATCACACTATTGGTTTGGAAACCGGATCCGGAAATGACGTTTCTATTCTATATTCTGGCATGCCTGTGGGGGATTGGGGATGCTGTCATCCAAACGCAGATAAATGGTAAGCATTGAAAATAACAATAGACTTTTACATAAAAAGCACTATTTCAACAATCAGTACATACAAGGTCAGCGAAGTAGAAATAATATTGTATTTTGATACAAAGGATATTATATGCGATAGGAATGATATTGTATATGATACAAATGATATTATATATGATACGAATGATATTAGATATGATACGAACTATTTTTATATGATATAAATGATATTGCATATGATACAAATGATATTATATATGATACGAATGATATTAGATATGATACGAACTATTTTTATATGATTTAAATGATATTGTATATGATACAAATGATATTATATATGATACGAATTATATTAGATATGATACGAACTATTTTTATATGATATAAATGATATTGTATATGATACAAATGCTACCGTATATGATACGATTGATATTATATATGATACGAATTATATTGTATATGATAATAGCTATAAACTTATAAAACTTATCATAATGTTTCATCTCACTCACACAGAATGCATTGAATTTTGTACACTCTCATGTAATTAATTACCCCAGAGGGAGAAATTATTAACACATGACTTCAGAGGGAGAAACTATTAACACATGACTTCAGAGGGAGAAATTTATAACAAATGTAATGGAATCTTAAAAATAGCTATGCCTAAAAGGAAACAATCGTAAACTACTTGATTACACAATTTCCAGTCGATATGACGCTAAGCGTGTATTTCTTTTGTAATCAGAACCTATTTGCTGATCATTTAGGGTACAAAATGTAAAATTACGCTGAGCACCCTACAGCTGTCTCGTTCCACTTTCATCAGCATATTTCAGTGATATGTCTGTCTTTTAAATGACTTTTATGTTTCCCTCTTTTGGAATGGGATGTGACATGATATGTTCATTTAATTAAAAACGAGATCTCCAACAAGATGTAAATCTAGCGATCAAACATTCCTATCTGTGGGTCTTTGGAATTTCATTGCTTGGTAATATTTCTAGGCCCGGCGTTAGGGCAAGGCGAACAAGGCATCCGCGTTGGGCATCGCGATTTCAGGCAAAGCAATTTTTGGCTTGGGGCCCTTCGCTCATCGCTTGCGGAACTTGTGCTCCGCATGCGGCATTGTGCCCCGAACATCCTAAGGCCAGGCCTGAGTAGTTCATCAGATAAAGCCTTGCATGTCATGTTTGGGAGAGTAATTTATTACTAATAAATAATCCGAATGATGTTTTATACTTGAAAGCGACCATAACATGTGTAATTGTTCAGAAAGATAATACGTTATTTATGCGTTTTACCACAGGTAAGGAACGGGGCATTAAACATGTATGATGATATCACAAACTTTCCTGGGCACCAACATGGCATTTTTCTACCAAAAAAATCATTCCTAAGAAAACATATGTAACAGGCAAATTAGAATTCGATAAAAGTGGCGCTAAGAACAAGTGTGTGTGTATGTGTGTGTGTGTGTGTGTGTGTGTGTGTGTGTGTGTGTGTGTGTGTGTGTGTGTGTGTGTGAAATACTGGATGCTTGGCTTTAAGGGATCAAAGTGTACCACAGTTAGAAAATTCAGTATACATGTTTTATGTCAACTTTCAAATGTAACAAGTTCTATCAGAATGTTCAAGACTGTTCAAGACCAGTATTAGAATGTTCAAGAATGTTCAAGACCATTATCAGATTGTTCAAGACCACTATCAGACTGTTCAAGACCATTATCAGAATTTTCAAGACCATTATCAGACTGTTCAAGACTATTCTAGACTATTATCAGAATGTTCAAGACTGTTCAAGACCATTATCAGAATGTTCAAGACCATTATCAGAATGTTCAAGACTGTTCAGGACCATTATCAGAATGTTCAAGACTGTTCAAGACCATTATCAGACTGTTCAAGACTATTTTAGACTATTATCAGAATGTTCAAGATTGTTCAAGACCATTATTATAATGTCCAAGACCATTAGCAGAAGAAGTTTAACACAAGAACAAAAATCATAAATATTAGACAAATTAGCATGATCTGCAAAAAAAAATACTTAATTAATAAGGGAGACCTGAAGAATGTACAACGTCGCGTTATAGTTATGAAGAGACTACATATTTGATGTTTTCTTAACTTACGAAAAGGGGCCCCGAGTGGCCGAGTGGTCTAAAGCGCTGTCCGTTACGGATCACTGCCATCTCATCTCTGTCTGCGTGGGTTCGAGTCTAAGATTCAGCTAATGTAGTTATGTGAGAAAGCTTGCCAGTAGCTTCTCGTGGGTCGGTGGTTCTTTCTGGGGGTTTTCCGGGTTCTTCCTCCACCATTAATACTGGCCGCCATGTATAGCCTATATTGTGCTTAAAAATGGCGTTAGACCATACAAAGCAAACAAACTTACGAAAATTATTATAATTCTGCAGTAGGTAATGGTAAATACTCGACAACAAATGTCAGCTAATGAAATTACTTCAATATTAATTAAAATTGGTTGCGTCAGACGCGTACTGAATAGTTCCACGAATACCTGCATTGAAGGGTCCCTAGTGGCCGAGCGGCCCAAAGCGCAACAACAACAACATACGTTGTAAAATATAGGATACAAATAGCAAATCAACAGTCTGTAACCTTTAATAATAAATATAAATAATAAAATCAAGGAAACAAATATAAATCCTATATAAATAAAAGAGTTTGTAACACGTTTGTGCAAGGCAATTAAATAGAAAGATCGTGATACATACCAAGCTCCATGTTTTTTGTGTTAATGGTTGTAGGACCTAACTAGGGTACGTTTTAAAAATGGTCGACATCACATCCAGCCTTTTTCATTCTGTACAAAATAACAAATGATTCACTTGGATTATGAGTATCTGTATAAGCAGGAAGAGAAAGGAGCCGGAAATGTTTATTGTTCACAAAAGAGTTGTTGTATCGATTGTGATAAATGATAACAATGGTAAGTATTCATCTAATGGTAAGTATTCAATGGTAAGTATTCATCTATTGGTAATTATTCATATAATGGTAAGTATTCAACTAATGGTAAATATTCATCTAATGGTAAGTATTCATATAATGGTAAGTATTCAACTAATGGTAAATATTCATCTAATGGTAAGTATTCATCTAATGGTAAATATTCATATAATGGTAAGTATTCATCTAATGGTAAGTTTTCATATAATGGTAAGTATTCAACTAATGGTAAGTATTCCTCTAATGGTACGCATTCATCTAATGGTAAGTATTCATCTAATGGTAAGTATTCATCTAATGGTAAGTATTCATCTAATGGTAAGTATTCACCTAATGGTAAGTATTCATCTAATGGTAAGTATTCACCTAATGGTAAGTATTCATATAATGGTAAGTATTCATATAATGGTAAATATTCATCTAATGGTAAGTATTCACCTAATGGTAAGTATTCATCTAATGGTAAGTATTCATCTAATGGTAAGTATTCACCTAATGGTAAGTATTCATCTAATGGTAAGTATTCATCTAATGGTAAGTATTCACCTAATGGTAAGTATTCATATAATGGTAAGTATTCATATAATGGTAAATATTCATCTAATGGTAAGTATTCACCTAATGGTAAGTATTCATATAATGGTAAATATTCATCTAATGGTAAGTATTCACCTAATGGTAAGTATTCATCTAATGATAAGTATTCATATAATGATAAGTATTCACCTAATGGTAAGTATTCATCTGATGATAAGTATTCATATAATGGTAAGTATTCATATAATGGTAAGTATTCATCTAATGGTAAGTATTCATCTAATGGTAAGTATTAATCTAATGGTAAGTATTCACCTAATGGTAAGTATTCATATAATGGTAAATATTCATCTAATGGTAAGTATTCATCTAATGGTAAGTATTCATATAATGGTAAGTATTCATATAATGGTAAATATTCATGTAATGGTAAGTATTCACCTAATGGTAAGTATTCATCTGATGATAAGTATTCCTATAATGGTAAGTATTCATCTAATGATAAGTATTCATCTAATGGTAAGTATTCATTTTTTTTCATTTTATTCAGTTATAACTCTGATTAATTTGTAACTGTTTATGTTATTCTACATTTTACAATTTTCAACAGTTTAACAATATTTTGTTGCATCTGTATCTATGATAGTACCCTTTTTAAATCCTCCATCTGTTTATTGTGGGTTTCATCGTCTGATCTGTTACGTTCTGTCACAGAATCAGCAGCGTTTACAAAACAACATCTAATTATATTTCTTCTTGAGGAGTAAATTATGTTCTCTCTGCAGGAGGAATTAATCTACTTTTATTTCTTACCTGTAATCATTTCTGCTAGGTTCTGATTACTTTATGTGCTGGCCCAATGGTTCTTTGGTATTAAAATTGCTTTCATCTCTATTTCCTAGTGAACTCATGTTGTATCTCTTTGTACAGTTAAAGGGTTCTAAGGAAATTTATATGTTGTATCTCTTTGTACAGTTAAAGGGTTCTAAGGAAATTTATATTTTGTATCTCTTTGTACAGTTAAAGGGTTCTAAGGAAATTTATATGTTGTATCTCTTTGTACAGTTAAAGGGTTCTAAGGAAATTTATACGATTGTGAAGGTTGCCGTTTGGTAGTGTCCATTTTCTTCATTATTCTGTGCAGCTTAAAAACATTAAGTACGCCACATCGACCAACATAGTTAGGCTCTAGCATATCTACTCCTTTATAAATTTGGGGTTTCTTTCTCTTGGTAGCTTAACCCATAATTTGTTCAGGAGGCTTAATTAGTCGATAAGGTATATCTATATGTAAAAAGCCTACTTAGTCGATAAGGTATATATTCTATGTAAAAGGCTTAATTAGTCGATACGGTAATCTTCTACGTATAAGACTTAATTAGTCGATAAGGCATAGCTTCTACGTATAAGGCTTAATTAGTCGATATAACGTCTCCCTCTTAGTAAGATGGGTAGTTAATTGGATTTAGCTAAGATATTTAGATAATAACCTCCCTCGATGTTATGACCCGGTGTGAGTGAAAAGATAGAATATCAACAGAGAACTGGGCAAGATTATTAAAAAAAAAATTACGAGCCCCCTTAGAAAAGATTTTTTTTTAATCAAACAAATGAGTACTGGTAATTTCAATTCAACATAAATGAGTACTGGTAATTTCAATTCAACATAAATGAATACTGGTAATTTCAATTCAACATAAATGAGTACTGGTAATTTCAATTCAACATAAATGAATACTGGTAATTTCAATTCAACATAAATGAGTACTGGTAATTTCAATTCAACATAAACGAGTACTGGTAATATCAATTCAACATAAACGAGTACTGGTAATATCAATTCAACATAAATGAGTACTGGTAATTTCAATTAAACATAAATGAGTACTGGTAATATCAATTCAAAATAAATGAGTACTGGTAATTTCAATTAAACATAAATGAGTACTGGTAATTTCAATTAAACATAAATTAGTACTGGTAATTTCAATTCAACATAAACGAGTACTGGTAATATCAATTCAACATAAATGAGTACTGGTAATTTCAATTAAACATAAATGAGTACTGGTAATTTCAATTAAACATAAATGAGTACTGGTAATTTCAATTCAACATAAATGAGTACTGGTAATTTCAATTCAACATAAATGAGTACTGGTAATTTCAATTAAACATAAATTATATAAACAGAATTTAAAAGCAGTTTCCAATTTGGATTTATTACATCATCATAACGAGTGGTGAAAAGAGCGCAATGTCCACGACTAATTGCATCACCTTCATCTCGACCATGATCCAACATTTCCTATTTCCTTAAGTATTTATATTCCTCTGAAAGCCTTATCATTCTCGGACTTCACTCGTCACTTCTCTTTTTCTTCCCCGAACTTCACTCGTCCGGTCTAATTCTATCCGGACTTCCAACAACGGACTCTCTCTCGATCGATCGATCGATCGATCCATCGATCGATAAGCTGCTCCTTCAAGGACAAAATTATCCCTAAATCGCTATATGTACCACGTGCTAGATATATATTTCTTAATTTACTCAGAACACACTAGCTATCCAGACACTGCGTAAAGCCTACCTAAGGTAGTACCTTGCCTCGCTTCACAGCGACAGGTCTCAAATTACCATGTGAGCTCTCTTTTGAACATTTACCGTGTGCTACAAGTTGTTTGATTACTATTGCGTAACATTCACAGTATTACTTAAACATTACAAAAGCAAATCTAATATAGTTAACTCACGATAATCAGTATCGTCCTAACAAAATTAATTAGTTCACTTTTATTTCATATAACCCTATGAAATCCTACACATATGACAATTTGGACAGCATGCAATCAATTCTGCTGATGAACACATAACTGTAAAATTTAAAGATAAATTGCACAGCAACTCTAGCATCAACACATTTCAATGAAATTGAATAAACGATACATAATATGGAACCTAATCATATCAAATCATTTTGCATACAACACACAATCAAAAGAAAATTTTTTTAAGTTAAATTAAAATTGCATACATTAATGTTGTTAACTTTAGAACTTGTGCATCAAGCACTAAACATTGTCTTTGGTACAACACAGACACCTGGTCCCTTTCTCGTTTAATGAAGAAACACTAATATTTTTTAGGCTTCTTCAGAATCAAACTTCTTTCTCTCAGAAAATTTCGGACTAAAGAATTTCGATCACGGTTGTCACTTTAAATTCACATTACTTCGAATTTGTACGCCTTAATTTCTCTATTGCAGTGGGTTCTAAAAAGAAATTTTTCCTAAGAAAATCATTTCTTTCGTCAGTCAGAATCTCTGAATTATGTTATAAACATTTTTCCTTTGAATAATGACTATTTGACATGGATCGAAAGCTCAGCTGTCTCTTTCTCAAAACAGTGTTAAAATTTCCGGTCAATTTTCACTGAGTCGGAACACTGGCCCCTTTAAAGTTCTAACACTGACATGGAAGAAATTAAGAACAAAGGTCTAGGTGACCCTTCATAACGACTCCCCCTTCTAAATTGATAAAATCTTAATACACAATACATTCGACTTTAAGGTTCAATGGTTATTCAAAATTCGACGCTTCACAGTCTATAAGATATATATTCTATGTAAAAGACTTAATTAGTCGATTATATCTTCTATGTATAAGGCCTAATTAATCGATAAGTATAAATTAGATGCACAAATCTTAATTAACATATTCTTTGTTTCCTTGGTCAAATAAAGTGTTTGTGTCCAGGTATTTCAAAATCTCTCATTAGATAAAATCTTTGTATTCCTGTATTAAATCTTGAGTTTGTTGAGATGTCTCGAATCTTTCAATACATATATTTTTAACACCGATTGGACGGGATTTTCCATAATTTCGTCTTCAGTTTGATGGTCGTAGTCGTCTTCATGGTAGACAGGATTTGCAATATTATTATTACAAGCCAGGGGTATTACTTGACCGAGCGGTTGTCAAACCCTGGACCGATTCCCGCTAGAAGTCATAAGTTTACCCCAAAATTCCAAAGAGTTCCATACGATTTAAGTTGTAAATTTAAAAGCCCGACTTGTCCATTAAATACATAAGTTTTACTCTAATCTGTGCAAGGCCACATATCTCTAGCCTGCCCAGTATCTATAAGTTACACATCTGCATGATTCCACTTCAAGTTTCTGTACCGGCAGCAATTTACACCGTAGAAACTATACAACTCTCCCCATAAAAGGGAAGTATTTTAACTCCGCCTCCTTAGGCCAGTCAACGTATGCTTTCCAGGCACATTTCACCAATAAAACAGCACCACATTTGCCACCCTGGCGACGTAAACGGTATCTGCCGAGTCCCTTTTCATTTATTCCTTTGTTTAATTTACTGGTTTCCTACCGTAAATCCCGTGACTGCTGTCACAGCACCAATATACACCACTAGATTTTAATATGGACTACGTTACTAAATTCGGTTTTGGCCTGACTTCACTACTAGTCAACCATGGAATCATGGAACCTCACTAACACTTTACTGCGTGACGTTTCCTTCTAGTAATTGCTAATTATTTCGAGCTAAGCTATTCCCATTATTCACACAAGTAATCACACAAATTTAAAACTTCCTTAAAACGGGCGCTGTCAAATGAACATACTCCAAATTTATTACAGTATGCTGTAAATAGCTTCAACCACCATCTTCCATTTTCATAATTTTAAAATTATAGATGCTCAGCTTCAACAATAATTAGGCTATATACTAAAGAAATATAACAGTAGAATCACTTCTATTAATATGCAAGAATGCAAACAATAACTGAAACTTAGAATTGCAAATGGAATATAAAAACGGGTAACTGGTAACACTTTAGCACAAAAAGCTGGACAAATGTTCTATATTACAAGATCGGCCAAAATAGCTTTGTCATGGCTATATTATATCAGTAAAAACTTCAATGATTACGTTTATGCCAGTTGATGATTTAAATAAATTTCTGAGAGGAAAGTGAAGATAATATATCATTGGATGGTATTAGACACGCTACTGGATTGGTGTCATTCAAGCTAGGATTACCTCTACCAAGGCTAAGTGTTAGTTTGCTAACATTGAAACACGTTGATTGCAGTGGATCGGCAGAGGAACACATCAAGAAGAATCAGAAACAAACATATTGGTAATAAAAAGCGAATCCTATACTTTGAACTGAATTTGCCTTTTTGACGACAATCTAAAATAATAACTGCTGTTTTTACTGGATTGTGTCTCGATAACAAAGTTACGTCTTCAAAAAATACATGTATTGAGAAAAGACAGGACGAGTGTGTGAATGTGAGCGATTAGGATTTTTAACGTAGCTTTAACAATTGTTCAGTCATATCGCTACGATGTCTGCAGTGGGGCAGTTTATAGCGATGTCTAGCACTGGGGCATCATGCCGCAGACATGTAGCATGATGTCCAACCTAGTCACATTATCCTGATACTAGGCAGACCTATCTTAACATTAATGTCTAAATTTTGAGCGTCAAGCGAGGTAGCTGTTAGTACCATTTACGTAAGTCTTTGGTGTGACTCAGACGGGGATCGAACCCACGACCCCCCCCCCCCCCCGCATCCGCGGCGGACGCTCTAACCAATAGTCCACCGGAGCGGACGAACTCTAACCTCTTATTATAAAGATCATCAGTAATATCATTTGTCTTGAGAAACTTTGATAAGACTGTATATCATGCAGCATGTGTTTGTACAGTGGATAGATAACCTGCATCACAAGATCAGAAAGATCACAGGGCGATATATCTTTCAAGATCATTATCATACGCATGTTTGGCAGAATTTAACCATCTGCGATATAACGGCAGCAGAAGAATCAGCCAATGTTCTAGCATCGTATCTGACATTAAGTCAGATGAAGCAATGTCATAAAGGCATACTAATTTTGGATTTGTTTTTGCTGTTTTTAAATCCACTTGTAACGCATTAATGTCTTTCGCAAGTCAAGGAAATTGGAGCTAGCAGACTTTCCCAAAGGCACACCAAGACTGCCTGAGTTGGTATGGGTGCGTATCGAACCCTTTAATTACGAGTTCGATGTGTACCACCAGAGGTACACAAATGGTCAACATTTTTACTGACTGAATATATTTAGACAATGGAAGGAAAACAAGGCACAAGCTTACAACAAACATATTTATAATATGATACCCGATGTAAATGGGAAATCAATGACTCGAAGCTGTTTCTGTATAAAGTACATATTTGCAATGTTATGCTACGATTGAAGAAGAACATACTTATCAGAATCTATTATATAAGTCTAATCGATATTGGGGTGATAAAATATTTATTTCATTACAGTGAATAAATTGTATTGCTTGTTAGTACACTTTCAACACTGAACTCAAACGCAGCATATTCTATTAAATCAGATTGAATTCTGTGTTTCTATAACCATTAAATGCACATGAAAAGAGGGATCGACAATTTAGAAAGTATTGAAAACGAGAGCCTGAATTTATTTCTTTCTTTTCTTTTTTTTTTTTTTTTGCCTGAAATTTAAAAAAGTTCTCGTCACTCCATCCAATAGCGAGGCAGTCATATAACCACCTACAATTATCAGTTATTAGACTTCAGTAGAAAGAGAATGTTACTGGCATCCACTGTATATAATACAGTTTGTGAGCTTTCAAAATTAAAAAAAATTCATTCATTTTCCTCGCAGTATCACAGAATATTATTTTTATGTTTATTGCTCATGTTTGATAAACGTTTGTACCTGCTTTTTGTGCCAGCCAATATTCCATCACCTTAATGAAAAAATGTCTGATGGTGCCGGCTGTAGAAATATATACATGTAGGCATTGACAATATTATTAGCTCTCTGTTTTGAGAAGTTTAAATAATCGTGAATGTATGTATTTTCAAAGCAAACATTACTTTTAAGTTGTTCGTGAACATATAGATACTATTTCATAAATATGTCAGCTGTATTTTGTATGAGTGAATCAGATTATATCCACTTTTTATAAGTAGTTTTCGGTATTCCTCGACTGTGACATAAGGGTAGAACAAAGTATAATTATGTAGTCAAACCACTGCGTTCATTAAATACCATTATAATGCAATAATCTATATAGTGTATTGAGTGACGTAGGAAATCATAACAACGAAAACAAAACATTTCCATTAACCTTTTCACTTTAATTTTCAGCATTTTATGGGTACTTGTTCACGGATAAACCCGAGGCAGCGTTCGCCAGTTACCGTATCTTCGAGTCCGCAGGTTTCATTCTGTCGTTTGGCTACAGCAGTTTCCTGTGCACAAACATTAAAATCTACATCTGCCTCGCTTTTCTAGTGGTTGGAATGGCACAGTACGGTGTAGTGGAGATAACACACAGGCGATCGAAACACGCAGCATGACAGAGCTCGGTCAGATATAACAGTTATGGAAACAATGTTTCCTGGTGCATTCATCTCGAGTTGGCTGGCCGGTCTTTCTAAACCCTTCCCCTCCCTGATGTTACTTTTTACCTTTATCTGACAACGTTATCGAACATTAGTTTATTCTTATTTCAGTTACTATCCCTGGTATATAAGAACAAAGGAAAGGGGGAACACAGCAAATGTAACGCTTTTTGGGTTGCAGAAAAAAGGAAATCATTCTTTTCTCTACATCAAGTGGTGGTATCCTGGTACATAAAGGAGAATACAAAGGAGAAACACAATGACTATTCAATTTGGGGTTGTAGAAATTCGGAATTTAGAAAAAAATAGTCATGACCACAGCCACCCTATCCTCACCCGATTTTTTCTTGTCTCTAATAATATGCGTGACCATAATATTACTTTGTACACAAATTTGGTATTATTATTCATTGGAATGATGAGGTCATCATTCTTTATAGAAAACAGTAACTGATTTATGTAATTTGTCGTTGGCTAAATTTTACTATATAGTTGATATAGTTATTCTCTTAGCTTCAAATAAACCCAACATAAATTTAAAGCTTGAGAATGTTTCTTACGATATACGTTCAAATATTAGGCTACCTTTCCTCTGGAATTTTAATTTTGCACCTGAAGATGACGAATGGACGAGACAGACCAGTGTCGCGTATATTCATGGTGAGAAAAACAATCATGATTTTATTGCATTATAAACATATATGCTTCGTAGTATCATAAGTTATTTATAATAAACGTATTATGAAACATTTTTGTAGCACTTTTTATTTGTTTACCTGATATACGTATATTTTACAGTAATAAAGCCGTTCTTGTGCATCAGTCAACATGTTACAAATGCACGGGAACTAGATAAAAATATAAAGCAGCCATCAGTCAGTACGTCTGTCGCTATGTCTGTGTGCCCGCTAATATATATATATATATATATATATATATATATATATATATATATATATATATATATATATATATATATATATCTTGCTCATTTTGTATTAGTGACCGCTCCAGTGGCCAAGTGGTTAGAGCGTCCGCCGCGGAAGCATGAAGTCGTTGGTTTGATCCTCGGCCGAGTCATCATAAGACTTACAAAAATGGCACTAACAGCTGCCTCATTTGGCGCTGAGCACTAAGAGGTTAGTGTTAGGACTGGTCGGCCTAATGTCAGGATAATGTGACTGGATGGGACATCACGCTACATGTCTGCGGTATGATGCCCCAGTGCTATACATCACTATAAACTGCCTCACTGCAGACATTGTAGAGACATGACTGAAAAATTGCTAAAGCTACGTTTTAAAAAAAATCCTAATCACACACACACACACACACACACACACACATTTTTGTAGTAGCAGTAGCAGAAGCATTTATGTATGTCTTCCATTTATCTGGGGAAAAATATTGAAACGGAGTGGGGAGGCAGTTTGGTTACGTCTAAAAAGATTTGTCTCAAACAATAGAAACCAGATAAAAATAAACGCGAATGGCATTGCTTTGGTATTACTTTGATAGTGATGATCATGGTAAGAAAAAAAAAGTTTACAAAGAAAGAAAAAAATCTGTATCACAAAGAGCAACAAGGCAAAAAATGGAAGTGGATAAAGAAATATATGGCAAGAGTAGGTTCCCTTGTATCATCCAGCAATTGCTGAAATTCAGATATATCCTAAAATACATACCATCGTTGTATAATAAAAGTCGATCAGGGATAGAATGAGATATGTGACATCCTTTGATGGAAATAATATATATTGATTAAAATGTTAAATATAATTTTATGTTTCATGCTTGTTGTATGAGTTGAAATGAACATAATAACATTATTTTAAATTATATTTTAGAAAACGCCGTTAATAAACAATACATTGGTAGAAATGTTTTTGCACTCTTAAGATGCGAATATCTTAGTAAACTAATATCTTATCAACTAAACATGCTACAAAGTTTTTCTCATTATGGCGAAAATGAACCTCGACTAGTGCTGGACTGTGTTTAAAATACCTCCCCTGTATCACGTTATTTGAACAATAACTGATCATCAACGACAGGCAAAGACAATATGGAGTTGTTGTCGTGTTTTTAAAATCCACCGAGCTAATTTATATAAGGAGTTATAAATGAAATTATATTCATTATTTTCACCATCACTGTTTACATGGACAAAATACTTCTTTTTGACTTATAACATGAGATCTATCATAATAAAAGAACAGAAAAGCAACTTCGATAATTCAGACAGAAAATATGTTACGTTTATATGTTCCTTAATTTTTAAAACTATGCATATTGATTGCCACAGGTATGGGAAGTGACAACAACCATATCATTTTTGGCAAACACCTGTACTTTGTTGATATAAATGTTTTACAGGTGTTCCTTATTAACCTCTTTATCTTATGTACTTACCTATAAGGCCAGGTTGCAAGTTTTGAAAGAAGCGACATTTCTCGGTATACTGGTGATAAGTTGTTGGACAACATGGTTTTAGTACAATCCACTAACTTCGGTCAAGTTGATGGTAATTTGAGAACTTCGGTCAAGTTAATGGTAATTTGAGAACTTCGGTCAAGTTGATGGTAATGTGAGAACTTCGGTCAAGTTAATGGTAATGTGAGAACTTAGGTCAAGTTAATGGTAATTTGAGAACTTCGGTCAAGTTGATGGTAATGTGAGAACTTCGGTCAAGTAGATGGTGATGTGAGAACTTCTGTCAAGTTAATGGTAATGTGAGAACTTCGGTCAAGTTGATGGTAATTTGAGAACTTCGGTCAAGTTGATGGTAATGTGAGAACTTCGGTCAAGTTAATGGTAATTTGAGAACTTCTGTCAAGTTGATGGTAATGTGAGAACTTCGGTCAAGTTAATGGTAATGTGAGAACTTCGGTCAAGTTAATGGTAATTTGAGAACGTCGGTCAAGTTGATGGTAATGTGAGAACTTCTGTCAAGTTAATGGTAATGTGAGAACTTCGGTCAAGTTGATGGTAATTTGAGAACTTCGGTCAAGTTGATGGTAATGTGAGAACTTCGGTCAAGTTAATGGTAATTTGAGAACTTCTGTCAAGTTGATGGTAATGTGAGAACTTCGGTCAAGTTAATGGTAATGTGAGAACTTCGGTCAAGTTAATGGTAATTTGAGAACTTCGGTCAAGTTGATGGTAATGTGAGAACTTCGGTCAAGTAGATGGTGATGTGAGAACTTCTGTCAAGTTAATGGTAATGTGAGAACTTCGGTCAAGTTGATGGTAATGTGAGAACTTCGGTCAAGTTGAAGGTAATGTGAGAACTTCGGTCAAGTTAATGGTAATTTGAGAACTTCGGTCAAGTTGATGGTAATGTGAGAACTTCGGTCAAGTAGATGGTAATGTGAGAACTTCGGTCAAGTTGATGGTAATGTGAGAACTTCGGTCAAGTTGATAGTAATGTTAGAATGCAGTTCTATTTAAATCACCAATCTCTCTCTCTCTCTCTCTCTCTCTCTCTGTCTCTCTCTCTCTCTCTCTCTCTCTCTCTCTCTCTCTCTCTCTCTCTCTCTCTCTGTCTCTCTCTCTCTCTCTCTCTCTGTCTCTCTCTCTCTCTCTCTCTCTCTCTCTCTCTCTCTCATGAAATCAGTGAAATGACCTGAGCGCTACGTTCTTGATTTATTTAATTATTCCTTCCAATAATATACTTTGCCTGATACATAACTAGAGTAACATCTATATCAATTAAGACACGTGCTAGTTATCTCTGTCAGAACACACCAGTAACAGGTGGCTAGTCGTAAAAGAACGGATAAGTTGTACGTAGCTATCAACTTCAATAAAAACTTCGTCCGTGATTGCCAGCGCCAACTACACAGTACACATCACGCACTAAACGCTTACTAATGTACGTAAATCAGGACAGCTCATTTCGTTATTTCACCCTCTAACTACACGTTTTTCTTACACCACCACCACCGCCACTACTATTACTATATATTTTACGAGTGGGTAGGTGGTGTATAGCCACTTTTCCGGTGGGAGGGGAGACATTTTGGGAAATTACTTTTCATGTTTTATGCTAATTGTATTGCATGGATTTCTCAAGATAACGGTTGTGAACATTGTAGCAACATTATAAACAGTCTTGGCAAACATAACGAGTTGATAAATAATAGTCCATATTGATTTCCCGCCATGAAATCACGTGAAACTAACAAACAAAATTTTCCAGATGATCTAACCAAAAGGTCTGACACTTGGAGACTACTGGACGGTTAAATAAAGATTCTGAAAAAGAAAGCTTTAATAAAAACATTTTGATAAAGTTCTCGACTAAATATAAAATACACCATACTTGTACCAATATTTATTCACACCATTCTTGTACCAATATTTATTCACACCATTCTTGTACCAATATTTCTTAACACCATTCTTGTACCAATATTTTTTCACACCATTCTTATACCAGTATTTCTTCACACCATTACTGTACCAATATTTCTTCACACCATTCTTGTACCAATATTTCTTAACACCATTCTTATACCAATATTTCTTCACACCATTCTTGTACCAATATTTCTTAACACCATTCTTGTACCAATATTTCATAACACCATTCTTGTACCAATATTTCATAACACCATACTTGTACCAATATTTCTTCACACCAGACATGTACTAATATATCTTAACACCAGATTTGTACCACTGATATGACGCTTCATAAACCGGTCACTTTATACATTAATCACACCTAATATCATGTTATGTTAAGACGCTTCAGACGACGGCGTTACTTCGTAAAAGACTAGGGCTTAATATTCAAGAAATCTGAATGCAATTTAATGAAAAATGGCGTTAAAACACCATAACAAAAACAACAATAACAACATATCCAACAGAAAGACAATGATGTGTGATCTTTATCAAAATACTTCTTATGTTGCCCACCCATTTGGTCATAAATCAAAATGGCGACAATCTTGTGTGTAATATAGCTGTTATCTTGGAAATCTTGTTATCACTACTCCACCTGAATGGACGAGCGTATAAACCTGATGTTTTACACTACAAGAATTCGGATGGCATATAGCTGCTTCTAAATGAAAATGGTGCCCAACATAAAAGACACACAGCAGCCATCTTGTTATATCCACTACACCTGAATGAAAAATTACATTGACGTGGGAGTTTTACCAAATGTCTTCGTATGTTTGTGATGTAGTCTTATTTTCGCTACTTTTAATAACGGCATAGTTACAGCAGGCTAATTTTTTTTTATTGAAAGACTTCCTAAAATGTTGTGCTGGTATCTGATGCTGGCGTTTAGCATGTGATAATTTTGAAAATCTTCTCGTCTTCAATAGAAACTGATTTTGACATGAATTTTTGTCAAAAGAGTTCTCATTGTACCTTCCTGTTCCTAAGAGAAAGATAAAACACCATCACCACTTACAACATAAAGTAGAACATATTTCAATATATAACACAATCTGGTATATTTATATATTTTGAAAAGTCATGCGTATACGATGTACGTTATACATATAAATATGTTTAATATTTATTTTTACAGAAACTTGAAAAATAAGACATATGAGATGATTGGAATAAAGAATGCCTTCATAAACATTAGTAGCCATATTTAGTTCTCTTCAATGCGATGCATTGTAATACACAATGACCATTTGATGCACGTAGGTAATATAACGTTGCCTGTTTATCTGATGACGAAATGATAGACTAATATCATAGTGATCGAATATCCAGGAAAACAATGTCATCTTTGAAAGTCAAGTATTCCTATTTACATGCTGATTTTGAAGTCACGACATATGGTCTGTGCAAAAATGAGATAAACGAAATAATTAGATATAATGGGACCTCTATGTGTCATATGTAGACAGTACTAGAAGGGATTGCTCGCTACAGGAATCGATTTTTCTTGACTCTTGGCAGGGAAATAATGGAGAAAGCCTTGTTGTACATCAGATATATTAACTTTTTTTCTTCACATATTTCATATCGTTGTATGTATTTATAAGCGTTAAATTGGTTATATGAATAGCAGTATCTTTGTTATTTATTTCATGCGTTTCATTGCCAGAAAGAAGTGAGTTTGGTATCTGTACTTGAGATTCGTTGTTCATGCGCAACATTAACTGAAAACTTGAAGACAAATCTCGACCATGGACAACATAATGCTCTCTCTCTCTCTCTCTCTCTCTCTCTCTCTCTCTCTCTCTCTCTCTCTCTCTCTCTCTCTCTCTCTCTCTCTCTCTCTCTCTCTCTCTCTCTCTCACACACACACACACACACACACACACACACACAGAGTGGCCCTACTTTGGCAAAAGGACTCATCAGACATTTATGTGATGGAACCAGGTGAATGTAGATAGAATTTTTGCAAACTGATATAAAACAGTGTGATGGACCGATATGATGTTTGGAGCCTTGAGCGAACCAGGCGGTGGTTTAACGATAAAGTGCTTACACAGTTTACGTCGTACGTTAGTGGTCAAAGGAAGCAGAAACAAAATAATGTAAATGTATGTTAGCGTATCATTCCAGAAACCCTTAGATCTCGTCTATTCCAGATAATTTTGGAATTTCATAGAAATTCCTTACATAGTTATTAATGGCTCTGATTTCTTGTTCATTGTTTAGTTAACAATACTGAAGCGGCTGTGTAGTGGAAGACCGGTTTTTATTTTAGGGTAATGTTTTGTGGTTATGAGCAGCTCCAATAAACGAATAAAACATTATCGTTGATGCAGAAAACAGAAGAGTGTTTGAAGCTGAGAATGAACTTTGGAAAATTATACTTGTACAGGGAAAATGATCAGAGTCTTTTTTTTGTCCGAGAGATAACAGGTGTCTGTAAGTCTTTGATTACTGACCCCTATACCATTATTTTCTCAATCCCTTTCATGGAAACGTCGGAAACAATGATAAGTTGATATCAGATTGCAAAGATTCTATCCACCAATGAAGGTAAATAACATTTAGATAATATCAAATCTGGTTTTGTCAAATAATTTGATAAGAGATGGTATATAACAATATGCCGTAATCCCGTTAGGACACAACATATATATTTCATTTTAAAGATCAAAAAAACTTTGGAAACGTTTTGACTTTCATTTCTTTATTTAAAAATTTGTTTAAACCCCGTTGTGTCATCGAACCAAGACTTTACACGAAACAGAAAATGTTAAACTTGCAAAAAAAAATACTTGATGTACATTGGAACTAAAATGGATGCAAGCGTGCACCCCTCGTTTACTACGCTTAAACTGTTTTGCGGTAATAGTCAACAAGCATGGTGATCAAGTGTGTGCTGGGCACTTCATCTTAAAGTGCATTGCAGTTTTTAATATAAACGGTAATATTTAAGTAATAGCTAACTTTGTGTTTGTAAACAACATGGGCGGATTCAAAATCGTTCACTCCTGTGACGAGGATAATAATAAAAAAAACATTGTAGTATCTTTGTAAACATGATATTGTTGACTGTATTAGCAATTTAATAGCTTTGTGTGCATTTCTTTTAAGTTTTCGTACGTGTATCAACCTATTTGGCGCTACTACCCCTAAAGAATGAAGCAAATCCATGCAGACTTTATTGCCCCTAAAATGAGATCTTTGCCCTAATTGTTCTCTTCTCTGTTCTAATATTTTTTACTTTTACCAATTTCTGCAAGGCATACTTGTGACTAGTTCTTGCAAAGAAAAAAAGAAATATTTTTTAAAATCATTTCTTATGAAATATGTCCTTAATTTTTATCTGTCTCCTTTATGAACTTTGGTAAAAATTTCCCTTGTTCAGACACCTTGATTGTCTGACCAAGGACCACGCGTCTTATTTATTCTGATCCCAAGTGTGACGTAGACATATATTAACCATTGCACCATATTGCTTCTCAGGGTTTCGAAGATAAAGCACACAGCATAATGCAATAATGAAATGATTGAAAATAGAAAAAAGAAAAATGACATATAAGGAAATTAAATTTTGATTATGATGTTACTTAGTGATCGCTCAACCGACCTATCCTCTCCCCCGGAATCATTTGCCCCGTACCTCTGTGAGGCATCCTATGCCTCTTTAAGAACACCATATTAACCAATATGTTATAGCATCATTTGGATCGCTCCGGTGGCCTAGCGGTTAGAGCGTACATCTCGGGTACACTGCCACCCTGCAGACATTGTAGTGATATAACTGAAAAATTATTAAAGCTGCGTTAAAAATCCAAATCACACAAACACTCAAAGTATCATTGAGAAATACATAATTAGCGTTCGCATAATCCATTCCAATCCAAGGACTAGTGTTTCTATCTATCTATCTATCTATCTATCTATCTATCTATCTATCTATCTATCTGTCTGTCTATCTATCTATCTATCTATCTATCTATCTATCTATCTATCTATCTATCTATCTATCTGTCTGTCTGTCTGTTTCATACTCAGACCATTCCGGCTACTGTAGCGGCAATGAGATATGGAAACCTCAACCTGCATAACCCTGAGAATCAATAGGTCTTACTTGTAGCTGACTAGTTCATTAGAAGGTGATTTTGGAAAGCTCCTGCTTTTGAGATACCACAGGAGCTTCTGCAATTGTTGATGGTAATTTGTTCCAAGTCGTTATTGTATTTGGGAGGAAGCTGAACTTGCCCTTCTGTTAATCCCATGTATCAACGGGTGCAGAAAGATAGATTAAGCCAGTGTTTGAAAGAACTATAAGTTCCTTTCAAAGTGTTAAAACTAAGAATTTCTATCTTTCACTTATTTCAGTCGTTGCATCTAATATGATTGTTTTTAAGACAGCTGTATGTATATAGAGTGTCTATATTTCCATTTTGATTCCAGCTAGTGCGTCATGAGAACATGATAATGTCCATGCACACTTTAATGACAGTAGAATCTATAGCATGGCACGAACATGAAAACTAAGTCATTTCTCATTTTGATGACAATGAATATATATTGCGCCATGAGAACATGACAATGTATAGTTCTCATTTTGATGACTGATGTATATACTGCGTTATAATAACATGACAATGCTTCATTCTCATTTTGATGACAGTTCCATCTGTAGCCTGATGAGAACATGACAATGACTAGTTCTCATTTTGATGACAGTTCTATCTACATGACAACGTTTAGTTCTCATTTTGATGACAGTTCTATATGTAGCCTGATAAGAACCTGACAATGTCTAGTTTTCATTTTGATGACATTTCTATCGGTAGCATGATAAGAACATGACAACGTTTAGTTCTCATTTTGATGACAGTTCTAAGTATAGCGTGATAAGAACATGACAATGTCTAGTTCTCATTTTCATGACAGTTATATCGGTAAACTGATGAGAACATGACGTTTAGTTCTCATTTTGATGTCAGATCTCTATATAGCCTGATAAAAGCATGACAATGTCTAGTTCCCATTTTGATGACAGTTCTATCTGTAGCCTCATAAGAACATGACAATGTCTAGTTCTCATATTGATGACACTTCTACCTACATGACAATGTATAGTTCTCATTTTGATGACAGATATATATATATATATATATATATATATATATATATATATATATATATATATATATATATATATATATATATATATATATATATATATATATATATATATATATTGCGTTATAAGAACATGACAAAGTCTAGTTCTCATTTTGATGACACTTCTATCTACAGCGTGATGCGAACATGACAATGTCTAGTTCTCATTTTGATGACAGTTCTATATGTAGCATGATAAGAACATGAAAATGTCTAGTTCTCATTTTGATGACAGTTCTATCGGTAGAGTGATAAGAGCATGACAACATTTAGTTCTCATTTTGATGACATTTCTAAGTATAGCGTGATAAGAACATAACAATGTCTAGTTCTCATTTTCATGACTCGGTAAACTGAGGAGAGCATGACAACGTTTAGTTCTCATTTTGATGACAGTTCTCTATATAGCCTGATAAGAACATGGCAATGTCTAGTTCTCATTTTGATGACAGTTCTATCGGTAGCGTGATAAAAACATTACAACGTTTAGTTCCCATTGTGATGATAGTTCTATCTTTAGCGTGATAATAACATGACAATGTCAAGTTCTCATTTTGATGACAGTTCTATCTGTTGCATGATAATAACATGACATTGTCAAGTTCTCATTTTGATGACAGTTCTATCTGTTGCATGATAATAACATGACAATGTCAAGTTCTCATTTTGATGACAGATCTATCTGTAGCATGATAATAACATGACAATGTCAAGTTCTCATTTTGATGACAGTTGTATCTGTTGCATGATAATAACATGACAATGTCAAGTTCTCTTTTTGATGACAGATCTATCTGTTGCATGATAATAACATGACAATGTCTAGTTCTCATTTTGATAACAGATGCATCTATGGCGTGACCAGAACATGACAATGTCGAGTTTTCATCTTGCTGACAAATGTATGTATAGGGTCATGAGAACACGTTACACGATAATGTCTAGTTCTCATTTCGATGTCAGTTCTATATGTAGCATGATAACAACACGACAAAGTTAAATGACAATAAATTCTGATTTTCAATGTGTTTAGATATGTCAGTTTCTTTTTTATTTGGATTCATTTATCCATCCGGTTATATTTTATTTCATCGTTAGCAAGAACAGAACACCATCTCTCTGCGAGTCCATCCCACCCCCCACCCCCCAGTCATCTCAAAACTGCTTCTATAATTTTTATTCACTCTTGCTAATTTTGTAAAAGGGAGGGGACGGGGTTGGAGATGGGTGGGTTTGGGTGTGCGGCAGGTCAGCCGTGCATGAAAGGAACAAGATTAGCAGAAGATGGGCAGTGATATTGGGTAGGTAGTGATATCGAAATGAAATATGAAAAACAGACAACGTAAACTTGTGACCCTAACTCCCCGTCTACACCGATTAAAAAAGAGCAATCACGATTTGTTATTATGTTTCAGTACGATGGGTAAACGATAACGGATCTTAATGGATCCCATGTGGTGTGGAAGGATGGGGTCAAAAGGTTGTACATGTAAAAGGGCTGATACGTGTGATGACCACTAATGCACTGTTTGATTGTGTTAAAATATTTTTCAATAACAATTTGTCTTTATTATGTCGAGAACAAAACCTGGTCCAATGAGAAAGTTTCAACTGAACTTTCGCTCTCGTGTGTCGAGGAATCCAATATCTCATGATGGATCAAACTGAATGTCCATAAGTTTCATTTTCAAGATCGATATTTTAAATATTATACATTGATTTATCCAGTGGTGGTTTAAAGTTCTGTTCCTGTGTAGGCGTTTTACAGTGTATAGTTTGACTTACGCAGCAGTGGTTGAAATTTCAATAGCATATGTCGTGAATCCATAATTCACACGTTGAATGTAACTGTGATGACAGTTCCATTTCATATGGCGAGTACTTAGATTTTATTCCTGTTGAATTTCACAGCAACGTGAAGCAGTCTCCAAGTTTAAAAATCACGAGAGCGACCTCTAGCGAAGAAATTCATAGTAATTCATAACATATGAATAATAACTTTCAAATTGTAAATGTATGAAATGTAATGACGCCTCATAATTGAATACATGAATGATGTATTTTAATACTCGATATTATTTTGAATTGTTAAAGTGGACATTGTGTTATGCTACTTTTAGCACGAACACATCATTTCACCATATAAAAATAGAAATTCTGACAAGCATAATAAAATGTCCAATCACCGCTGTGTAAATCAACAGATAAATCTAAAAACTCAATATACGAAATGGAAATTTTAGCGCAGTCAATGTGATTCAACATGTTAAATTTAAACTCTCCACATATGACATTAAAATTTCAACAATCGCCGTGTAAATCAGAAGATAAAATATTAATAATCTAAAAACTCGATATTGGACAGCCAATTGTCAATCAGCGCTGTTGAATTCAACAGATGAAAACTAAATACTCATTACATGAAATGGAACTTTCAACATGAACTTCTATGACCAATACGTAATTTAGGAATTCTCGACGCATGACATTAAAATTTCACCCACGTAAGTGTAATTCAAACGATACAATCTTAAACCTCCACATAGAAAGTACAACTCCCAAACACAAATATTTAATTCAACAATCTAAAATCACGATCTAGAAAATGGAAAATTACAGACAACCATTTTTGATACCACACGTGAAACTGGAATTCTGGACATATGGCAATAAAATTCAAAGGCGACATTCTCATTGGACAAACTTTTGTTCTCGACGGCGCTTAATAAAGGCAAGGTGAATTGTGCCATTTTCCCGCGGACTTTGGTTCGAATCTCAGTAGAGAACGAATGCAAACTTCTCTAAGCTGTATGATAGTATTATTTGTATTAAATATTAATTCTACCTACTATTATCAAGCATTCTTCTAAAGAATCCAGTGATAGCACTTTCCGTTCTGTCTGGTGTATATTTATAATGTTATAATTCTCTCTCTCTCTCTCTCTCTCTCTCTCTCTCTCTCTCTCTCTCTCTCTGAAAGCTGCTACTTCAAGGACAAAATTATCCCTAAATCGCTATATGTACCACGTTCTAGATATACATTTCTTCACTTACTCAGAACACACTAGCTACCCAGACACTGCGTACTCTCAATGTTCATATACCATGTGAATTCATTATTTCATTCTGCGTATACAAGTTATTGCTTTTCTATTTTCTATAAATATTTATATACTATATAGATTCAGTAATGTCTGTCAATATTCATATACCAAATGGATTCAGTCTTTCGTTCCGTGTATACAAGTAACTGCGTTGTTGACTTTAGGCAACGGGGACGTACTGTTAACAGAGAAATAGCGAGACTGAGTTCACTCCGTGCTTCTTATTATTTGAATATGGTGAATTCGATAACACTACACTGACCACTATGGTCCACTATAGTCTGATTAGCTTTTCTCTCACTGACATAGTTCCAAATTGAAAGGACAGTAATGTATAATGTGCTTATAATTACCATAGTTAATTTACAATTAGCAACTACAATCATGACTAATAATTTGTAAAGATTTCAACATGTACAAGATCATCTTTGTAGGGTTTACACACACACACACACACACACACACACACACATATACATATACATATATATATATATATATATATATATATATATATATATATATATATATATATATATATTTATATTGCCTGCCTGTTTATGCTCCCCACCCCCACCCCTAGTATTTCTAGATCCACCGCTGATAGTTTTATTTTTGAGAATAACTTAAAATATGCTCTGTGTTATTAATTCAACAAGCAAACATTTGCAGACTTCTAATTTTAAATTGAACAATATTATTTGTACTATTTGTTTAAGAAGAACGAAGGAATGAAGGAATAAAAATTGTTAATGATTCAATAAAGAAACAATTAGCAATTAAAGGAAAACATAAATATCTGAAAATATGAAACAAGCGAACGAATCGTTTTAGAATATATTTCATATTAATCCAATAAAATTTCCGTGAAATAATAGAAAGATCAATGAACGTTTTAACTATCACACAAAATGAATTTGAATTGGTAATTTAAATGTTACTACTATCAGATTGATTAAATGCTTTGCCTATACCAGGGGTTCTAATGAATAACTACATATTTACAAGTGATTCCCCACCATTAATACTGGCCGCCATGTGTAGCCTATCTTGTGCTGAAAAATGGCGTGAAACCCTACTACAACAAGAAGTGATTCGTCTTGATACATACACGTAAACCGAAAGTTCACAACCAGGTGCACTATTGTTTACTATCAAGTTAATATATAATAAACAAGAAGTTCACTTCTTGGTGTACTTTGCTGACATGTGGGCGGAAGATTTCACTCTGTGCAGCTAAATGTACAACTGGTCCGGAAAAATAAACATGATTCCAGTTTGTGATGCATGTAACAAGCCTTGCCTTATCAAGTTAGTTAAAGAACATTTCATTGTCGCAAATCATGAGTACTTTAAGATGGGATTTTAAACTTACCACTGACAAAAAGTGTCAGAGCGTTATACACAAATTATTCAAACACTGTACACGCTACATGGAAAAGATCATTTTCAGTGAAAACAGGGGCAACCCCAAAACTGAATCATCTGTTTAATTGCAAGCTTTACTATCTCAGTTCTACTGGATGTTTACATGTAAAATAAACACAGTTCGTGTAAACTTAAGTAAATGGCGCCCGTCTAACCCTTGCTTCCACTGATGCTGATGATAAATATAGACGGCATCAGTTTCCGCAGCCAATCTATTTGCAGAGATAGGGTCAGAGTAGTTGTCAATCGTGGACAATTTGTCTTTTGTCATTCTTTTCTTTCCTTTCCTCTCCTTTCTTTTCTCTCTTTAGTTTTATCATTTCTTCTTGTTTCAGTTTTCATTCCGATGTATCAACATAGCTACAAAAATGGCCCAATAAATAGCATCTTATAACATACAGTTAGTTGTTGTTGTTGTTGTTGTAGGGTTTAGCGCCAATTTTTAGCGCACAATAGGCTATACATGGCGGTCAGTATTAATGGTAGATTAAGAGCCCGGTAAGAACAACCGACCCACGAGATGCTACTGGCAAGCTTTCTCACATACCCACATCGACCGAATCTGATACTGAACCCACGCAGACAGAGGCGAGATGGCAGTGATCTGTAACGGAACTCACTTTAGACCACTCGGTCACTCGGGGCAACCAAAACAGTTAGAATTATAAATTGAAGAACTTGGTCACTCAAGGTAATTAATTACTAGATTTGACTCCATTGTTCTTAAGGTTAGCAAAATCAAGTAGCACAAATTACCTGCGTCAAGGTCACTATACAAGTTAAATATGGATTTTATATATACATGTGTGTGTGTGTGTATATATATATATATATATATATATATATATCGTACTTTTGAAGTAAAATAAGAACAGCTTAGATGAAGAGCCTGATCTGGAAATGCTGTCTTTAATAATAATAATAATAATAATAATAATAATAATAATAATAATAATAATAATAATAATAATAATAATGAAAGAAGAAGAAGAAGAAGAAGAAGAAGAAGAAGAAGAAGAAGAAGAAGAAGAAGAAGAAGAAATAGAATAACAATACACTTCTTTAACAAGGATAGCACATTGTCATGACTGACCAGTATGCTACGTGGTCCTCGAGTTTTTTAATTGGCTTTGTTTTTTAAACAGAAAAGGGAAACAAATCTACAAGAGAATACACATAATCAGGTATCGTCGCAAACTCATATATATTTAACAAAATTGACTGTGTGACTATACTGGGAAACGTATACACATATATATATGCACAAGCCTTATGTATTACATCTATTAAATATGATCTTATAGTATTTTTCATAGATATAATGATACAGTTCTTTCATGTAATTTTAAAAGAAGCAAGGGAAGTTGAATTTCGTGTCCTCAGTGATAAGGAATTCCATACAGTAGGTGCTGATACAGTAAATGAGCTTTTCTAATAATTGCTTTTCGACCACGGAATCTGGAGGTCGTTGTTGGTCGTTGGTAGGAGATTGCGATCAGTATTTGGTTATCTTAATTCAGTTAGATTAGAGATATAATCTCAAACAGGATCGTTTAAATACTTATATATCATGATTCCTTCAAAATAAAGAATACTTTTTTATGGGTTGCCATTTCAGACGTGAAAACCAAACATTCGATGGAATCATAAGATGAGGTTTCAGCATATGTCCGGTTGCCCTTTTCTGGACGTCATCAATTCTGGATAGATTATAATTGTATGTTTTTCCACATATGGTACAACCGTAGTTTATCAGTGGCAGAATAACAGTTGTAGTATATTTAGCTATATATTCTGCTTGGGTAAGTACGGTATAGTAGACAACATGTTTATCTAAGGAAACAGAAACTGTCAACAACAGTTTTCATCTTAACCTGCAGATAGATGTACATGACAGAAGCGTACAGTGGGAGTTTTATACTTCTCGTGTAATTAGATACAAAAATGAAGAGGAATGACTACTACTACTATTACATCAACTGCTACTATTGTTGCTATTGTTATTGCTGCTGCTATTACTTCTGCTAGTGATATTCTTGCTGCTATTGCTACTTCTGTTAGTGACATTCCTGCTGCTATTTCTACTTCTGCTAGTGATATTCCAGCTGATATTGCTACTTCTGCAGCTACTACTACTACTAATACTAATACTACTAATACTAATACTACTAATACTGCAGCTGCTAGTACTACTAATCCAATTCAAACATTAATAAATAAAAAAAGGGTCGAATTAGAGTGAAAATATCAATAACTAAGTCACTAATTTTCTTCATGAAAAATAAGACTCCTAATTGCATATTTTGCAAAAATATTTTAATCATTGACCATTCAGCTGACCAAACGAAACAAAACACAATAACAATATATTATTTTTAAAAAAAAACTCAGAAAGAATCTAACTTTACATCAGAGGAAAATCTATACATTAGCAACAATTTTTTTCAATGTTATTTTCGAAGAATAAAAGCAGGCTCCATTTTGAAACATAATTTAGTTTGAATTTTTTTCAGTCTACAAATATCCTAATTTTATCAATAGACATGTAAGAAAAAAAATTGAAATCTCAATTTTAACAGTTATATTTCGAAAGTCGGTGAATTTATTTCAATTTCACAACACTATACTCTCTAATCTGCACTTGAATCATGCAGTCCAGCCGGTGTTAGATATTGAATTACTTTACCTTCACTGAATATGTTTCGAATATTCTAAATTTGGAGAAACTTAACTCCATTGATATTTTTCATGGAAAACTAAAGAATGCATTCGATCGGAAAACCTCTTTGATCATCGGGGAATGAATGTAAAGTTACTGCAGGTGACAAGTTCTTTAGATAAAACTTGGTGATTTTGATAAAATACAGCGTTTGAGTTTCAAGCGCGTGTGCGAGTATGTGGGTATCGATGTTTATATTATAAATACCGCGTACTGCATGTAATATAGTGTATGAAGCATACTAAAATACGAATAATTAGCAGAACTAGTTATGGAATGAAAAATCGCATCTGATACAATTGTTGTTGTTCTTGTTGTAGGTTTTAACGCCATTTTTTCAGCACACGATGGGCTATAAGAGTTTCATGGTTCCAACGGAGCTACTGATCGTAGCGCCTAAAATTACCTCCCTTAGATCCAATGCGGATACCCACAAACAATTTACAGTTCCGGATAGTTTACTGTTCTACACTTGATTAGCAAAACATAAAGTCAACAAAGGAAAACCAAAGAATCAATGATATATGTCAAACTTATTTTGTTCATACTAGGATAATAATTATTGACACTAAATCAGATAATTAGATTCGGTGTCCATACTTATAATTATCAGATAATTAAATATTTACTTCCCATACTTTAAGAATGTCAAATAATTAAATTAAATACAATGTCCATATTTATATTATACCTAATAATATAGATTCATTTTCCATAATTTCAGATACATTTGTAGGAACATTTCAACTTGCTATCCGATTTTAAACATTTATTGCACATTTTTGGCTGCATAACTATAATGAAAACAATCTCAACAATTTGCATTTTTCATATATTGATATATCCTTCTTCTTCAGTTACTTTCGCATGGCTAATAGTTCTTTTATAACACGAAATAAGAAAGTTATAACACAAGTTCGATAAGAAAATTACAACACGAATTCAATATGGCAGCTAATCTGTAATGCTAAATATTTTAAATTAGAAAAGGGGGAGGGAGTTAATTTTAAAAATGAAACACAGTATATTAATGTATTCAGGTCAACTAGACGAAGCAATAATTACATTAATTAATTAATTACATAACGATAAAGGAGTGGAATTAACGCTCATGTACACTCTAAAATTTCCATCCGTTTAAGGAAATACAATTAAAATAAGCATCAAGGAGAATCGTGCGTGCGCCTGTCTGTTCAATAACGGGTGACATTTGTGCATTTTGAAAGAAACTCATATTTCATGAAAAATATAATTAACATTAATATAAATGCAGCAGTCTAAATCAATAATAAAAGAACCTTAAGAAGTTATAATTTTTTTCGTTGTTGTTCGACCTCAATTTGCTGCTATGATTAAAGCTGTAAAATAAAAATAAACATATTTTCAAAATTCACCAAGCGAGATAAATTGCAATTACTTTTTACGCAGCGATACACTTTTGCACAATCAAATAACACAGACTAGTACATAATGTAGTAATGGAAAGATAATGAAGATCTGAAATGGGCAGAGAACATTTGTTTGAAAGCCGGCTGCAGCACAAGTCAGTGAACAAATAAAATATGTAACAACAATTGATCAAATATTGATAGAATTTCTTTTTAAGATAGTGAAATATCGATCCTGCTTGCAAAATGTGAGCGGTTTGTCACATTTTCTTGATTTACGTCTGCCATCTTTAATTATTGAACTATCCGGAAGTGAGATGCACCGATACTAAATCTGGTGAGATAGTAACCGTGAAACCCCCTATACATTGCGGCCAGTATTAATGGTGGAGGTAAAATCCGGGGGCAAAACCCAGAAAGAACCACCGACCCACGAGAAGTTACTGGCAATCTTTCTCGCATAACCACATCGGCCGAATCTGAGACTCCATTCGAACCCACACAGACAGAGATAACAAGGCAGTGATCCTTAACGGATAGCGCTTTAGACCACTCGGCCACTCGGGGTCCCCTGATGCAATTGAACAGGTATGAAAATATCAACGAATGTTTTATTTATTTATTGTTTGTTTGTTTGTTTGTTTATATATTGTTTGTTTTTTGTTGTTTTTTTGCTTGTTTGTTTGTTTGTTTGCTTGTTTATGAAAGATTAAAATTGAAACTCAGATATAATAGCTTTGGTAATATATTCGTTATTTCGTATCAGATAGTCATGATAACCTATACATGATAGAACTATATGGCTCGCGATACTAATTCAGTTCCCATAGTAAACCTAAGCAAACACCATGATATTAAAAATTCAATAACTTTATATTTCTGAGTATTCATGATCAAACAAATATTTGTAAGTATAGATGAAACCCGGATGTCAGCTTCTGTGTAGAGAAAAGGATATGAGCCGCATCATTGTCTGGACCTAAGTGTATAATTTAACAAGTACTTTCAATTCCGCACCAAAATGTCAGGTGCTAATTTTAGTATAGAGTGTTCCAAACTGAAGACTGTTAAAAGACTGAAACTGAATCAATAAAACATTTTCCCTATCTTTTTCATTTACAAACAAGGATAAGCTCTCAAACGAATATTTTCCTAATATATAACTTACATTATTAACCAATTTTCATTTTCAAGGGATATCTTGTACACAACTGACTGAAACCAACAAACATAGTCGAAACGTTCTCCTTCTTATTACTTTACGCCTTTCATATTACGTTTTCCCTTTTCTTATTACTTTTTCTCTTTCATATTACGTTTTCTCTTTCTTATTACGTTTTCCCTTTCTTATTATTTTTTTCACTTTCTTATTACTTTTTTCTCTTTTTTATTACTTTTTCCCTTTTCTTATTACTTTTTTCTCTTTCTTATTATTTTTTCCCTTTCTTATTAATCATAGGTGGTGGCCGAGCATTTCTTATCGATTACTGCTATCTCACATCTCCCCGAAAGTGTTCGAGTCTCAAGCTCGTCCAACTTGAATAAACGAGAACCATCGCTTGTTGCTTCTCGTGGATCGATGGTTCTTGCTGGGATATTCCCAGGTTCTTCCTCCACCATTTATACTGGCCTTTTATAAACGATCTTGTGCTGAAAAATGGCGTTAAACCAATAACAATAACAATGTTGACTTTATCCACAGAATAGCATTTATCACACCGAATTTCTTTGCACAAACGGTTCATTTACCTTGTGTTAGCTAGATAATATTATATCTGTGTTTTTTCTTGCACGTGTAACAAGAGAATAGACTTACGTAGTACACACGAGAGAGATGGTCGTAATCTCCAATCAGAAATGTCGGGACGCATTTATTGGTCCATTGTTTTGAAGATAATCCAACGACATCTGTTTACAACGAACAACGTAGTCTTTAACTTAATGTTAGTGAAGTTTGCAGTTTATCACAAAGGGCCAATATCGTTACTGGCGTTTAGACCTCCTAACAGGCATTTGTTAACATTTGAGCCGACATCTGTGTGCGTTAATTGATAACCGAATTTTTTCGGAGACCCTTCCATGGGCGCCATGTGCGATCACGGAATGAGGATGGTCACAAAACAGACTCGTTCAACCAAATGGTATGCACGTCTTCACAAAAAGAGAGTAAAACAATGGCGGCTAGGTACTTATATGTTACAGACATTGATTTTTGAATAAGATAAATGATTCTCCGTCAGACGAATAAAGTCGTGATGTTCCTGGGTTTGACTTTCCGAAAGCTTGAAAATCTGATAGCATTTTTCTCATGTAATAGTTCAAAATGTGTTTTTTTGCATTACACTAAAGAAACATACAATTATAGACAGTTAAGTATCTCGTATATGCATTTATAAAGCAATGTTAAAAACAAACAAAATCAATTAACAAACATCGATTCATACTAAGTTAATTGCTTATAGCAGACAGTCATCAATGAAACCCTTAGTTGCAAATCATTGGGCATATATAATAGCTGGTACAGACAGACAGGAGTCAGTAAGTAAAAGTTACATTGTGGTTATATTGATAAATCATTATACTATTATCATTATTATTATTATTATTATTATTATTATTATTATTATTATTATTATTATTATCATCATCATCATCATCATCATCATCATCATCATCATCATCATCATTATTATTATTATTATTATTATTATTATTATTATCATCATCATCATCATCATCATTATTATTATTATTATTATTATTATTATTATTATCATTATTATTATTATTATTATTATCATCATCATCATCATCATCATCATCATCATCATCATTATTATTATTATTATTATTATTATTATTATTATTATTATTATTATTATTATTATTATTATTATTATTTTGGGTTAATAGATAACTTGGTAAGGGTTATTACAAGCATGTATTCGAATCACACCATAAATGAATGTAAAAACAATTGGAAAACAATACAATAAAAATTCATCTAAAATAAATCAAGTTGCCGATAAAACATCGTTCGAGTTGGAATCGGATTTATATTATTTTGTTTTATATATATTACAGTTCTCAGAAGCTGTAATATTCAGATAGCGCAGGGAAGTTTGCACAGTTATATTGGTATAAACTATAGAAGACGAGACAACTAACCATTGCCAGTTGACGAAATAATGTACACAGATGCGACATAGAGAAACTTTCAAGTTTGCAGATATATGGGTATAAACTATAGGAGACAAGACATTGGTAGAAATAGTGCGCACAGAGGCCACACAGAGAAACTTTCAAGAATTCGTATCAAATAAACTATAGGATATTTAAAAATGATGTTGTAAATGTTAACGATGACCCAAGTTTAGGAATAGTGTTAGCTTTATTCTACTGTTAGACTACACTCGTAACTTGAAAAACAATAATGGTGTTTAGATATTTAAACGTTATATTATGCATCGCTTCTGTCAAATAGTAATATATTTTTCCAATTTCTCTGTACATAAATGCAAAACATATTTTAGTAGAGTTATAACCCAAATCTTAACGATTGGCATGTGAAACAATTAAGCTTACAATATTTTTATTTTAAGTTTCGAGTAGACGATGATATTGCGAAATGTAGACTGCACTGAGAGAACAAAGATAATACACATTTTCTGTACAAACAAGTACACTCGCGCTTCCGTTTGATCCAAGAAATAAAACAGATCCTTTCCGAATGAGTGTCATTCCGCCATGTTTGTTTCAAGTAAAATGCTTATCTGGTTTAGTGCGATAAGTGGAAGTATTAGAAACAGTAGTTTGTTTGGGTTGGGTAAATATAAAAAAAATGTTGAACATGTGAAATGTTTGCTTTCTTCAACCGTTTTCTAAATCAAGAGACCTTTTAACCTCTCCTTATATGCGGCGGTTTTCTCCAGTAAAAGAATGACGGTATTCCGACAGATAACACGGGTAATAAAAAATATTGACAGAAAGAGATTTTAATCCAGATTCCAGTACCAACCCAACCACTATGTATGTATGTATGTATGTATGTATGTATGTATGTATGTATGTATGTATGTATGTATGTATGTATGTATGTATGTATGTATGTATGTATGTATGTATGTATGTATGTATGTATTGTTTTTACCAAATCGCTTTTTCTAGGTCACATTTTAGCTAGATGTCAAATTTTGTTTTATTTACACTGTTACAGGCGTTGAAGAGTTACAGTATTCAGTGATATTAGCGATCGTACAAAGTGATTAAATCTATTTGAATGCACGTTTAATTATATAACTGTCATATATTCCTTATAGAATGATTATAATATACATTAATAATTTTAATATAGATCGACTTAGATCATCATCAATCATTTCAGTTTTATGTTTAAATACAAAATTATCTAATTGTAATATATATATATATATATATATATATATATATATATATATATATATATATATATATATATATATATATATATATATATATATATATATATATATATATATATATATTGATATATATTGATATACACACACATACACGGATATATATATATTGATATACACCACACACATACAAGGAAAAATAGATGTGTGTGTGGCTGTGTGTGTGATTTGGATTTTTAACGTAGCTTTAAAACATTTCCAGTTATACGCTACGATGTATGCAGTCTGGCAGTTTATAGTGATGTCTAGCACTGGGGCATCATGCCGCAGACATGTAGCATGATGTTCAACCTAGTCACATTATCCTGACCACAGGCAGACCTATACTAACACTAATCTCTTAATGTTGAGCGTCAAGCGATGCAGCTGTTAGTACCATTTTTGTAAGTCTTTAGTGTGACTCGGCCGGGATCGAACCCACGACCTACCGCATATGAGGCGGCCGATTTAACCACTAGGCTACCGAAGCAGTTCAGAAAGAAAGAAAGACAGACAGACAGACAGATAGATAGATAGATAGATAGATAGATAGATAGATAGATAGATAGATAGATAGATAGATAGATAGATAGATAGATAGATAGATAGATAGATAGATAGATAGATAGAAGAGGTGAGTTGTGTTGAATTAATCCAGAGGGATCTACTCGAAATAAAAACTAGTATTAATTTATTAGTGACCAGAGAGGAATTAGGTGGATTAGTGTCCGACATAGTATCCAAGCTGTTTGAGAAACTGAAAATCGAACTGATGAAGGAAGTGGACAAACAAATTGTTAACAAAACAAAAGAGTTAGAGGAAAAAATAGAATCAATGAACTTCGAAAATAATCAGTTAAGAGAAGAATTAGTTGATTCTAAGAAAGAATGTGAAAAACTAAAAGAAGAAATGAAAAGTAATACAGATTGTTCCAAAGAAGCCATGAAGATTGCAAACCACAATGAGCAATACTCAAGGAAAAATAACATAAAAATTTTCAACTTGCCTGAATCACAAAATGAAAATGTCAGAGCAAAGTTTGCAGAGATGGTGAAGAATGTAACAGGTCATGAGGTAGATGAGAGAGATATTCTCGCAATACATCGGATCCCTGGGAAGAATGGTGTCCCTAAACCATTAATTGTGAAATTTTGGAATCCAGAATCCAAAGTTAACATCGCCAAGAGGAAAAGGGATTTCAAGAACAAATGTAATGTAAGAATAGTAGAAGATGTTACTAGACAAAATATGGGTCTCATAAATAGATTAACTTCCCATCCAAAAATTGAATCTGCCTGGTACTTTAATTGCGGTGTGTATGCAAAAACAAAAGAGGGAAAAAGGTACAAATTTGACCTTTTTGACGACATTAGTGAAACACTAAATCGCAATTTATAAACAAAATGATTTCTCTCCATATTGATTTTGGATACATTTGGAGGTATAGAACTTTGTTCCAAAATTGGATATGCACAGTTTTAATTTTAATTATATATATTTAAATTAGAAAAGTGATTTTCGGAAAAGGACAAAACCTGTAAAAGGTAAGAATGTTCTTATAATCTTGTATCTAAAATTTTGAAATATGCACATTGTATTTCAATCTTGAATCGATGGACAAAAGTATTATTTCTCAATCATACTGTATTGATATTTATATTTACTAATTATACCAACACTCCAGCGTAGAACAGAGTTCATGTATCACTATATTGGGCAACATTATATATGTACCCAATGGTGCATGACACTGTACTACACTTATCGATTTTTTAAGCATTATGTGGTTATGTGTGTGAGAGTGTGTCCCAAGGTGTATGTGAGCATTTTTCATGATAATGGTTTTGTGATGCATGTCTATATAAGCCCTGTGAAAGTTTTACTTAAAACAAGATTTAACAATGGATAATCAAATTAAAATTTTGTCAATGAACGTTAGGGGTCTACATAGTTCTGATCTCAAAAGAAGAGATATTTTCTGCTGGGTCAAACAAAAAAAAGCATCTATTATATGTTTACAAGAGACACATAGTACAGTTGAGACTGAGAAGTATTGGGAGGCTGAATGGGGATATAAGTGTGTTTTTAGCCATAAATCTAGCAGTAGTGCTGGTGTTGCTATCCTGTTTAGAAATAATTTTGAATTTCTTATTCTTAGAAACAGATGTGATTGTCAGGGCAGATACATTCTCTTAGATTTATTAGTTAATGGACAGAGATTCACACTAGTGAATCTATATGGTCATAATGATGATAATGCTGAGTTTTTTAAAACTTTGAAAGAGGATATTATAAATTTTGAAAATTCCTCTGTTATTATTTGTGGTGACTGGAATGTTGTTCAGGACATGGAGCTTGACTCTTATAATATCTTGCATGATAAACACTCCATGGCCCGAGCAGCAGTCCAGGACATCAAGAATCAACTAGATTTACTGGATCCTTGGAGAACAGTCAATCCTGACAGTAGAGTATTTACTTGGCATCAGGCAAGCCCTGTGAAACAGAGTAGACTGGACTATTTTTTAATCTCTGAGGACATGTTTTCAAATTGTATAGACGCCTCTATTATTCCTGGCTATAAAACAGATCATTCAGCAATAACACTCAAATTGTCTATATGTGCAGCACCGAGAGGTCCTGGATACTGGAAATTCAATTCAAAGCTATTAAAGCAAAATGAATATATTAAATTGGTAAAAAAATGTATAACTAGCACAGTAGAAGAATATTATTGTGAAGGTGATAAGAAAAACCCACTTCAGGTGAAACTAACATGTAATGATCAATTGTTTTTTGAAATCCTTAAAATGATAATAAGATCAGAATCTATTATGTATTCACAAGCTAAAGCAAAACAGGAAAAACAAAATCTCAGGAAAATGGAAGCTGAAATAAATACCTTACATGCTTTAGTGAATCAAAATAATAACCCCACTACGATGAAAGAATTGAACAAAAAACAAGCGGAGTTAGAAGAAATGAGGAAAAAAGAGGTGGAAGGTATAATGTTAAGATCTAAGGCACGATGGTATGAATCTGGTGAAAAAAATTCTAAATATTTTCTTAATCTCGAAAAGAGAAATTACACAAACAAAACAATAAAAGAGTTAACTAAGGAAGATGGAACAAGGGTAACAGATTCAAAAGAAATATTAAATCAACAGAAAGACTTTTATGAAAAATTATACCAAAGTAAAAACAAATGTAACTTTCAAACGCTTAACCACTTTTTTAACCATGATAAAAAAACTCTCAGATTTTGAAAGAAGTTCATGTGAAGGTAAGTTAACGTTTGAGGAATGTGGTTTAGCACTAAAAAATATGAAAAATGAAACTAGCCCTGGTTCTGATGGATTTACGGTAGAATTTTACAAATTCTTTTGGAAAGACCTAGGCGGTTTTCTCTTTAGGTCTCTAAATACTGGATATGATATGAATCATTTTTCAGAATTTCAGTCTCAGGGGATCATAACGTGCATTCCAAAAGAAGATAAAGACAGGAAATTTATAAAAAATTGGAGACCAATCTCTCTACTTAATGTGGATTACAAGATTGCTTCAGCGTCAATTGCTAATAGGGTCAAAAAAGTACTCCCGTTTATCATCAGTGACACCCAAAAGGGTTTTATGAAAGGGAGATTCATTGGTGAAAATACAAGATTGTTGTATGACCTGATGCAATACCTTGAGGAAAAAAATGAATTTGGTCTTCTCCTATTGATAGACTTTGAAAAAGCGTTTGACTCAGTTGAATGGGACTTTCTAGAAGCTGCTCTGAAGTCTTTTAACTTTGGAGAATCAATTTGTCACTGGTTCAGGCTATTTTGCAATAAATCAAAAAGTTGTGTTATTAATAATGGACATTTATCCCCATTCTTTAATTTGGAGAGAGGTTGTCGCCAGGGAGACCCCTTATCACCCTATTTTTTCATAATAGGAATTGAACTTCTTGCAACAGAACTAAAGAAAAACACAGATGTTACAGGCATTTTTTATAATGAAATGGAGTTTAAAATAGGGCAGTACGCTGATGATGCTTTTCTATTATTAGATGGTTCTCAGTTGTCCTTGAGGACAACCATGCAGATTTTAAATGATTTTGCTTTGGTGTCAGGTCTGCACTGCAATGTTTTGAAATCGAAAGCAATTTGGATTTGAAACAAAAAATATTCTAATGAAAAAAATTGTCCAGAAATTGATATTAACTGGTCAATGTCTAATTTTAGATTGCTGGGAGTATATTTCTCTTTGAACTTGGAGGATATGGTAGAGCTTAATTATTCGATGAAGTTAAAGGAAGTTAAGAAACTGCTTGGCTGGTGGAGTAGAAGAAATTTATCCATTATTGGAAAAATTACTTTGATAAAGTCCTTGCTTTTGCCTAAATTCATTCATCTTTTTGCAGCTTTGCCAAATCCTCCACCCCATATAGAAAAGGAACTGAATACATTATTTTTCCAGTTTATTTGGGGCAGTAAAACTGAGAGAGTTAAACGAGACACACTTATTGCTTCTTTTGAGGAAGGGGGGTTAAATATGATTCACTTGCACTCATTTGTGTGTTATATAAAACTTACCTGGATTAGGCGCCTCTTAATAAACGAAAATGGCTTATGGCAAAAACTGGTTTCTGAACAAATATTTGGAAAATTTGGAGGTATGCTGTTACTTTCATTAGGAAAAACTAAACTAAAAGTAATCTCTAAATTAATTAAAAATATTTTTTGGCGTGATGTTATTTATGCGTTATCTCAATGGAAAAATGAACCATCTACTGTCAATGAATACTTGTCTCAAGATATTCTTAATTTAGTGACTGTAGATAATTTTAAATCATACACAAGGTGGAGAACAAATGGTATTATAATTATTAAACATCTTTTTGATGCACAAGGGTCTCTATTAAGTTTTGATGAAATAAAACAAAAAACAAAAACAAATAATTTCATACAGTACTTTGCTCTTATTTCAAAGATCTCTGTGATGTGGAAAAAGAAAATTAAAACTTTCTATGAAAGTGGAAATAGTTTTCTTGTAGCTTTGGACAAAACATCTCTCCTTAGGGTAAGAGCAAAGAATAAATTTATCTATAAAGACCTGATAAGAACCAAAATAATAAAGCCAAATGGTAAACAGGAAACTTGGTCCAGACAGCTAGAGTGTGCGATTGGTACAAATGAATGGACCAACTCTTTTGTTTCGGCTAGATTTTGTACAAAAGACACAAAACTGATTAGCTTTAACTTTAGATTTCTCCACAGAAATATTACCACAAACCAGTTTCTAAAAAAGATTAATTTAAGTGATAATGATAAATGTACCTTTTGTAATGAGGGAATAGAAGAAATTGAGCACTTATTTTATGACTGTTTAGTTACTGAAAACTTTTGGAAACTGTTGGTAGAATGGATACAAACTTATGACCCAAATTTTCGAATTACACGAAAAGATGTCTTTATAGGAAATAACAACTTTGACGATCTTATTAACTTCCTAATTTTGCTTGCAAAATATGTTATATACAGATCACGTTGTGCATCAAAAAGCCCAAATCTTGCCTATTATAAAAATTGTGTTTTATCATATAAAACGCTGGAAAAATATGTCGCCAAAGTGAATAACAGCAGTGACGAGTTTAAAAGAAAGTGGACCCTATTATCAACTTTTGGTACATGAATTATTATTATTATTATTACTATTTTTACTTTTAAAATTTACATATTTATTATTATTACTATTATTATTATTATTATTATTATTATTATTATTATTATTACTATTATTATTATTATTATTATTATTATTATTATTATTTTTAAATGCAATTTCATGCATCTTGGGGTTTGTATGCGAGTATGACTTTGTGTACAATAATTGTGATTGTAAGTAAGTGTCTGTGTGTGTATGTGTGTGTGTGTTGTGTAGGGAACACATGTAGAGATCAGGACACAAAAGAATTTAAGATCATGCCCCATACGCCAGGTCAGGTGGTGATGTAGGGGAATATGTAAAATCCTGATACCTTGTGTTCAATAAAAAAAAAAAAAAGATAGATAGATAGATAGATAGATAGATAGATAGATAGATAGATAGATAGATAGATGGATGGATGGATGGATGGATGGATGGATGGATGGATGGATGGATGGATGGAAGGATGGATCGATCGATCGATCGATCGATGGACGGACGAACGGACGGATGGTTGGGTGGGTGGGTGAATGGATCGATGGTTGGATGGACAAATTGACATATAGAAAGATAGATTGATATAAATAGATAGATAGATATATCGATAGATCTACTGTTCTTCGTAGTACAGTGGAGATCTGATTTTAATCAGATTCGATAATATATAAACGGTGAATCCAATACGTTTCTTTTGACAGACGTTCCAATTCCAAATTAGCAATATCAATTAATTTAAATGAAATCTCTTGTAAATTATGGAAGCCGCCGTTAAGGTATGTGGAGACATAACTTCATAAGATTAAAATATTTATCAATGCAGTTATTACTTCAGATCATTATTTGTTTAGATAATGTTAATGAGTTTCTCCAAAATACATTTTGTTACATGCTATTGTGAGGTATCAAATTTCGAATAAGCAGTGAACCTTAAAGTTGAATGTGCTGAGCTTAAAGATTGTATCCGATTTAGACAAGGGGAGTATTGGGAAACGGTCATTTCGACCTTTATTCTTAATTTCTTACATATCGGTGTTGAAACTTCAAAAAGCCAGTGTTCCGATCCATTGAAATTGACTGGATATTCCAAAACGAGTTTGAGAAATAGACAACTGTACTTCCTATCAGTGTCCAATAGTCATTCTTTAGAGCGAAAAGGTATATAACGTAGCTGAGATATTCTGACCGACGAAATAAATGTTAGTCTCAGGATTTTTTTTTTTTTAGAAACCACTGCTTGTGATCGGTTGGCCGAGTGACATTAAGGCGTACACCATGGATGTAAAGGGGCTTTCAAGAAACGTCTTGGAAATAATAGGCATTTCAAGTGATAAGATATAAAGCGACAGAAATTTCCTGAAAGAGAGAAGAGAAAAGTTTGGCTTCGGATGAAGCCTAAGTAAGAACTGTGTTTCTCTCGTTAAACAAGGGAGTAACCAAAAGGACAAGGTTTAGTGCCGGATGCACAAGTTCTAAAGTTAACAGCATTAAGGTACGCAATTTTAATTTCAAGTAATATTCTTTTATATGCAACTTGTTAAGATGACTAGGTTCTATATTATGTATCGTTTATTCAATTTCATAGAAATTGTGTTGATGCTAGAGTTGTTATGCAATTTATCTTTTAAATTTACAGTTACTAGTTCATTAGCAAAATTAATTACCTGCGATCTAAATGTTTATATGTGCATGATTTATATGGTTATGCAAATAAATATGAAATAATTTATTTGTATGTTAGGTCGATACTGATAATCGTGAGTTAACGATAACTACCTATTATATTTGCTTTTGTCATGTTAAAATAATCTAGAAGTGAGTAATGATCTGTGAATTTTATTCAATAGTAATCGAACATGTATTATTATACGGTAAATTTTCGATATAGAGAGATCAAGGTACTACGCAGTATCTGAGTGGAGTGTATTCTGAGTAACATAAATGAAGAGATTTTATTTACATTTAGGAAGTGGTACTTACAGCGATAATTTTGTCCTGTAAAACAACATGGATAATTGACGAGTGATATCTGAAAGGGAAAAGTGACTAGAGTAAAATCAAAGAAATCGAAGAAGGACGAGGCAGTCGAAAAAGGAAGACTCAATGATATCGGAAACGTTGGAACAAAGTCATGGGGAAGGTGATGCATTCAGTCGTGGGCTTTTCTCGCTTTTCACCACTCGTTATGATGATGTAATAACTCCAAATTAGACATTGCTAATAAATCCAGTTCGTGTCAATTAAATTTAATTAAAATTACCACTATTAATTCGTTGGATTGGGGTGGGGGTCTTGTCTAAGGGAGCTCGTATTGCATTATTTATTCCCAATAATCTTGCCCAGTTATCTGTTGATATTCTTTCACTCACACTGGGTTATAATATTGAGGGAGATCATTCCCTAGATAACGTAGCTAAATCCAATTAAAACCCCTCTTACAAGAGGGGACACTGTACAGTTATCAAGTAAAACAAGAGTGGATGTCTACATATTTAATTTTATAAATGCAACTTAGCTTGCCAAGATTCCGATAAGTTAGCGAAGATGATTATACGGGATTCTTGTTACTTGCTTCTTAATTTATTAATGTAGTAAAAATACTAACATCTGGGTCCATCATGTTTACTTGATAAACTGTGATTTATAAACATTTCACAACCATTTCATATTGTAATGAAACATGCTTAAGTACCGTGCACATTAGAGATACTAAATTAATCATTTTTTTCTGACATTCGTTAGCATGATCTCAATTATCATACATCACTGGTGTAGTTCTTTGATGCGTAATTGCCTTTTGCTTCATAATATTAACACGATAACCGTAGCTGCATAAACTGGTACCGTTTTTTTTAGGTCGCTTATATCAAGGAAAAGTACCTATGAGATTGTAATGTACGGTATTACAATTATTTTAAGGCATTGTTTCTTAAATGTCTTATCACATCTAATAATGTCAATGAGGTTTATTGAAGTGGTGCCTAGTATTCGAAATCAAGCCATGTATTTCGTTTAAAATTAAAGTCTTCGATATGCGTGTAGTGACTCCACGATGTAAACATGTTCACTAAATTAAATGAGAGTTCAAACAAATACCAATTTCGTTCTTGTCTTACTGGTATACAGCCTTTGGTTAGGTATTTGATTTTTCAAAGAAACAAAAACATAAATACTGGAGACTGATGACAAATTTAATGCAATAATCGATAGATACACTAACAATGGTAAAGGTTCCTGTTAAAATGTGTATAATATCCTAACAATGCTCAATTCTTGTCATCGATCAAAATATACATTTTTAAATTTGGTACAAATGATAGAAAACAGAGAAATATTAAATATATTTACGTTTCAAACGAATTATATTATAACATTTCTTATATATATATATATATATATATATATATATATATATATATATATATATATATATAACATATATATATAAACTGCGGCAAGATAGATTAAAAAGCTCATTTTCATATTGGCGCTCAAAAAAGCAATTGTTGACTTCAGTTGTTATTACACATTTATACCAGTACAGGGTACTAAACCCGTTCTTTCGAAAGAAGATACATTTGGGTTAAGTTTTCTTGATATGGTTTAACTTTCGTAATTTTCTCATCATGTTTTCGGGCTTGTTGCAGCAATTCTGTATTTGTCAGAGTATATTATTAGTAATGAGGACACAGTAGTAGTAGTTTTTCATCGTTGTCGAGTTTGCAGTAGTATGCTCTAAGTAGCTGCAGCAGCAATAGTACCAGAGTGGTGGCGATTCTAATTGATCTCAGCAGTATGGTGCCACCTTTTCCTTAATTTAATTAGAGATATGCCTCTGAAAGAGTTTGACACCACGCCCAAGTACGCCTACGCGTACCTCGTGGATAAGTGCTAAACGGAAACCACACTGATATTGTTAACTTTTGCACACCGTTTTTGCCATATTTTAAACTAACAGTTTGCATCAAGAGCTGAATCACAATTTTACATGTTCTTTTTTTGTAACAAAATGTACAGGTTTTGTTTTATTGCTACTCTGCTGTGCGTTAGCGCATTTATTAAGATATTTTGGAAATGGGATTGAGAATTTGGTGATGAAATATAACATCACCGCGATAATTACGACTGATAAAGCTGCAAGTAGCCAGATAACAACATCTATAAATTTGTTGTGTCAGCAACATTAGCAATATATCAAGGCGAGCTTAAAGATTAATCTAACATACTACTACTTTGTTTTGTAAAGGGGAGGGATACATTCTGTTGAATAATAAAGTGTAACTATTTATTTTTACTTATCTTACTCTCAAAGTTTATTTTTAAAGAGATATATTGGTGAAATGGATCGATATAATCGATATATTAACCGGTATCATTTCATTTATGACTTTTGTTTATTTATAAATCTTTTTTTTTAAAGTATAGACTATGAATTAAGTTTGAGATTGAAAGTGCAATATCGATATTTAAGAATAGAAATAGTGAAAATGAAACTTAAAGTAACAACACTCTTTTTCACAGAAATGTTTATGTTTTGTATTTTCCATTTTCTCGAAAAAGAAATCCTGTATACCTTGAACACTTGTAAAGTCCTACATGACGATAAGTTATCTAGCGACGAGTGGAACTTTACTATGATTTCCGTTATTTGTGAATCAAACACAAGTAATGATTAACTTAAAACATTTTTTTTGTATAATAATTCAATCTCGTAAGTAAGGACATCATGTCATTAAAAGAGAAGGAAAAAGGATGCCAAAAATGGATTTGCCAGAAGACAAGTATATACTGCACATGTTTATGCAGGTTGAAGACCTTTGTATTTCACAGTGTAAATACATCAGTCAGGGTAATAAAGACAAACCGTGTGGTAGATATAGGTCATTGTGACCTACAAACTATGATGATGACTCCTCAGAATGCATGCATATATCTAGTTTCATCACTACACAGGCGACACTATCCATAATCTGTCTCATTTATGAATGGTAGAGAAAGCGTAAGTAGTACAGCACAACGACCTACATACTGTACAGTGCTTTAGAACTGTTACGAATACGTGCAGTTACCAAATTTCATTATTGTACGAACAAAGGTAACCGTGAACAAGAACACAATTGCTATACATTGCTACTGAAGATAAAAATGTGGTTAGTTAACCCGACCTTTATATGTAGTGTAATTCTACAAAAGAAGCATGCTTTAAAACGTTTTAACCAGCGAGTGTCCGAAGAACTGACCTAAATATAAAAGGTATGCATAGCCATTGAAACATTAAACGTAGATGAAGTGCATGATGTCATTGTATGGCAAACACACGTTAAAATATTCTCCCCTACGTTAAAATATGTCTCTCCTACGTTACAATATGTCTCCCCTACGTTAAAATATGTCTCCCTTACGTTAAAATATGTCTCTCCTACGTTAAAATATGTCTCTCCCCTACGTTAAAATATGTCTCCACTACGTTAAAATATGTCTCTCCTACATTAAAATATGTCTCTCCTACGTTAAAATATGTCTCTCCTACGTTAAAATATGTCTCCCCTACATTAAAATGTCTCTCCTACGTTAAAATATGTCTCTCCTACGTTAAAATATGTCTCTCCTACGTTAAAATATGTCTCCCCTACATTAAAATGTCTCTCCTACGTTAAAATATGTCTCTCCTACGTTAAAATATGTCTCTCCTACGTTAAAATATGTCTCTCCTACGTTAAAATATGTATATACTTTATTAAATACGTTAAAGTATTCAAGCATTCATACTTTAAGAACTGTTTTCATTCATTTATACTTACTTTAAATACGTACATTAAAGCATGTTTTCAAATTACTACTACTACTACTACTGTTTGAAGTAGTTTTTAATGTTTTAAAAACTGAATTTTTCAGTAATGTTCATGAAATATGTAGATGTAAATACGGAGACTGAAAAATAATTAATTTTATATTGTAATCGTTATCTTTAGTGGTAACAAGCTTGATTTACCAAATATATTCCGTGGTGCCATTTAGAATGTGACCAAATCCGTCTTTTCGAAATCCTAAAACAGATTTTTGAAGGACAAAGATGTATTTTATTTGATACATTAAAATGTTATCACATTTAATTTTTGTTAACATGCGCTTTTCTCCAAAATTAAAAATAACGTTATAATTAATTTTAAGATATTATGTAATAAATTTCTTTCTATTAATTGGCTTGTACATGTTGCAACTTAAATTCACCTACTGTCCTTCTTACTTCTAATTATAACAGGGAGTATTTATACAAAATAATTTGAATTTACTTTTGTCGTAACAAACTAAAATTGTCATATAATACACAAATCTTTGTAATTATGCAAATAGGAACACTTATCACACCGGCGTCGTTAAAATTGATAAATCTTAAATATATATCAAGAAAATGTATTTTACAAATGTCCCCAGGCTGTATTTAAAATGGCCCATGCTGTAAATCTTAAACCTGGTCCCAGGCTTGTACATTAGAAATGGCCCCAAGCTGTATTTTAAAAATAACGCAATCTGCATTTTACATATGGCCCGAGACTGTATTTTCAAATGACACAATGCTAAATTTTAAAAATGGCCCTAGGTTGTATTTTACAAATGGCCCAGGTCACGTCGATTTGTGAATAAACTAGAATAAGAGAGAAGTTAAAATGGAAAAAAAATGTTCAACAGATAATTTTTTTAAAAGATTTGTTTAATTAAAGGAAAACAAGAAGAGGAGAAACAATAACAAAGCAAAAACTATACTCTATAGGTCGATTTAAACTACTAATAACTAAAGGTTCATGAGCCCATCAACATTTCCACGTAACCGACTGAATGCCGTGGTCGAAGTTATACCGCAATTATACTCTACTGCAAAACTCATGATTAAATAGGTAGAACATTTGTTTACTGTCACTGGAATTACACGAATTCCGATAAACATGAATACTGATCAAATTAATTGTTATCTCCTCTCTTAAATAATTGAGATAATAGTATATTCAGTCTAAAATTAACTTATTTCCTCGCACAAAATATATAATAGTCCATTTATCTTGTTTAAATATACAATAATTGATACTTTATCTTGTTTCCCATGGTGCAGCATAACAAGATGACATTTATGTAAAGGGATTTTCGCACATTTATTAAGCTTTAATATCAACAAACTAAAACGACACGTCATTAAAAGGGTTTGAACATGTTTCTACTAAGCATTACATTGGAATGGCTTTTTTACCCCCTTAGTCTGAATAAACAGTTAATCTCTAAATATCTGTATCTCAGAAAACTGACTATTATGTGTAGTGGTCATTTGTTCCTACGTTTAACAACACTGAATAAATTATGTAAACCGCTTTCTTCTTCTTATGTTTTGTTTTCTTCTTAATCTTCTTTTCTTTGTTGTCATCGTCTTTATAGCTTTTTTTATCTCTTCCTTCTATTTCTTCTTTTTATTTTGTCCTATGAATGAATGCATTAAGTACGAAAATAACATTCTCGTAATATGGCATGACGTGACGTGACATGATATGACGTGACGTGACGTGATGTAGCGTGACATACATGATTCCCAAAAACAATTGTATTCAAATGATACGTCCAACCTGGACGATTGTTACCGTATGTCAAGTGCCAAATTTTTCGTCAGTGAAATCCATTAATTAATTCTTAGTCTAGCCGACAATTAACTGTTATCTGGTGGTAGAGTTTGCAGGGAGTATTCAGAAGGAAAGAAAATTGTAATTTACTGTGTCGTTTCTTCTCTTGATTTTTTTTATTAAATTCTTTATTTATCTTTACGGGGGCTCGTGTGTTGTCTTTGTTCAGGATACCGACTCAGATTACCATATCCATTCTATAACCGGGCAAATCACACCGTAGAGGTCGTTTCTTAGATAGCAAGTATTAGCGGGAGGCGGTTTCGAGTGTTGTTTTCCAAGTTGCGCAATACCTCTGACCAGGGGCTTGTGCAATACTGTACCAATAACGCTTGATACCGACTACCCCGTTACAAAGTGGGGTGCTCGTCCTGGGATTTGAAAATTTTCATTGCGATTGAAGTAATCTGAGCGTATTTTGAACAAAGCATAAATTTGTTATTATTATTAAGTAGGAATCGAGTGAATCTAACATTGTCTGCTATTTTTGTATACTTGAATATCGTGTATGCAAATTCCTTGTGTTAAAAGTGTATTTGAAGAATTTGAGATTTATACCTTCTGTGTGAAGTTATCATAAAGTGTTAGGAGCGGTATTGCCTAAATATTCTCTTGAGACAAGAGCCAATTTGGACCAGTACTGTATGCTGCGCGGAGCCTGTGTTACTGGAATTTTGCCTGGTTAATTATTTGTGACTGATTTGACCTGTCCATCTCGCTGCAGATAAGGTTATATTACGGTTCAAACTAATTTCGTGGGGAAGAATTCGGTTGTTGTAGGTCAGTTAAGGACGAAGCTCAAGGGAAAAAAAGGGACATAATGGCGACAGACAGACAGTTACTAAAGGAATTTAAATCCATTGGCAAGGACGAACTGGGTTACGACGGAGACAAGCTATCTGAATTTACGGAAAGAAGCTTGAAAGAACATAAGGAAGAAAAAGCTACGGAGAAGGAGAAATAAATTGAACTAGCCCGACTACAGGCAGAAGAAAAAGCTAGAGAAAGGGAACAACTAGCTATGGAACGAGATAAGGAGAAGGAAATTGAACTAGCCAGACTACATGCGGGACAGAAAGCTAGAGAAAGATATCATATGCTTACCATGGAAAGACTAAGGCTCGAATCCGAGTTCAGGAGGGGTGAAGAATTGAACGTATGTCCGGACACCCCGAGTAGTCGTTTGGAAAACAGACGACCCATACAGTTAACCATGCCGATGTTCAACGACAAGGATGAAAAAATTGGCAACTTTTTGACGCAGTTTGAAAAGTTGGCCCTGGTCCACCAAATCCCTAGGGACCAGTGGGCTATCAATATTTCAGCCTTTTTGCAGGGGGCGGCGAAAGATGTGTACAACAACATGACCCCAGCCGAGATAGACGATTATGACGCTCTGAAGAAAGGTATCAGTTGTCAGCTGAAACGTTCCGGAAACTTTTTGTGGAATCGTCAAAAAAAGCTACCGAAACACGCGCAATTTCAGTCGAGTGCGCGTGATTTTTGAAAAATGGATGAAAATGTCTGGCACCGCGTTAACGTACAACGGTATAAGCGAAGAGATTTTAAAAGAACACGTGTTAAGTACCTACAAAAAAGATTTAATTGTGTTTTTGGCGGAGCGCGAATTCTCAACTTTGGATGAGACAAGCGTAATGGCCGAGCGCTATGAGAGCGCGCATGCGCGTCCAACTACTTGGAATGGTAGGGACCGACCTGGAATCGGTGAGCTTAGAAAGACCACTGAGGTGGCATCCCAGAGACGAAATGGTCAAAATGGTGGGAGGCCAGGGGCCGGAAATCATAGCCAAGTACATTTCCGTGGGTCAGGAAAGACGCAAGGGGTGGATAGGGATACCTCGGGTAGAAGAGGTGAGCCAGTGTGTTATGGCTGTAATAAACCAGGCCATGTTGTCAAGGACTGTAGAAAGTATCGTCCGACAACGGTTAATTCGGTAACTCCGAATACTGTTAAGAAAGGGAAAACAGTGGAGTCTACGAATGTAGCGAAGGCTACGGTAAATGGTGTGGAAGCCACCGTACTGTATGACACAGGCTGTAGCTACCCGGTCTTGGTAGATCGTAGATACGTTAACCCTGAAGATTATACAGGTGAGACGGTGGAAGTCCAGTTTGCTAACAGGACGAAGGATTCGCTTCCGGTCGTTAGCATAGACCTTGATTCGCCATATGTAAAAGGATGAATTCAAGCGTGTTTGTCGGGACTGTCTCATGGCGTAATATTAGGGTGTAGGTATGTGTTGCCCCAACCTAACCCTATGACGTGTAACCCTATAGATGTCGGGTCAGTGGAGATGAGGGCTATAAAGCGAAGGTCAGGGTCGAAGCCTCTATGATCCGTGACTTCGCCCATAAACGTTTTGGTACCTGGTGAGTTAGAGAAGCTTCAAAAGGAAGATGTGTCTCTTGACAAGGTACGTAGGTACGCGACGGACGGGTCCGTACGGAAATTGCCAGACGGCGAGGTTAAGTTCGCGACAAAACGCGGTATTTTGTGTCGGTACGCCAAGAAAGGGGTCGTTACGTATAAGCAAGTTGTGGTACCCGTAGGGAAGCGCGACGAAGTGCTTAGGTTAGCACATGAGGGTCTTCTCGGAAGCCACATGGGCGTGGCGAAGACCAGAGATAGGTTGGTGAGGGAGTTTTATTGGCCAGGTGTGTATAGGGATGTGAGGAGGTTTTGTCTGTCATGTGAAAAGTGTCAGCGAGTGGCAACGAAGACCTCCCATCGCCCTGTGCCACTAGGAACCACCCCACTAATTGACGAACCTTTCTCGACAGTGGCGATGGATTTAGTAGGTCCGATTAAGCCGGGGGCAGAAAGTGGAAATCGGTATATATTAACGGTCGTAGATTACGCTACCCGGTACCCGGAGGCAGTGGCCTTGAAAAGCATTGACTCAGTCACGGTGGCTGAGGCCTTGTTAGGGGTGTGGTCGAGAGTCGGAGTTCCAGACGAGATACTGACCGACCAAGGGACGTAGATCGTGAGCCAGGTGATGGAAGAGGTAAATAGATTACTCTCCATTAGACACCTGACGACTACCCCGTACCACCCGCAGTGTAATGGGTTGGTAGAATGTTTTAATGGGACATTGAAACAGGCTTTGAAGAAGTTATGTGAAAGTCGACCTAGGGATTGGGATCGATACCTTCCGGCGATACTGTTTGCGTATCGAGAAGTACCGCAGGCAAGTTTGGGTTTTTCACCTTTTGATTTAGTTTATGGGCGGACAGTAAGGGGACCCATGGCTGTATTGAAACAGTTATGGACGGATGAGCAAGCATCCGAAGAAGTGCGAACAACATACCAATATGTTGTCGACTTATGTAACAAACTGGAAGAAGTTTGTAAATTGGCTCAAGAAAATCTTTGCGACGCAAGGGGACGTCAAGCCAAGTACTACAACAAAAAGGCGAAGGAACGTCACTTTGAGGTGGGTGACAAAGTGTTGTTGTTGTTGCCATTAGAGCACAACAAGCTGCAAGTCTCACGGAGTGGACCATTTGTAGTAACAGAGAAGAAAGGTGGACAGAACTACCGTATCCGAGTGAGGAATAAGAACAAGTTGTTCCACGTGAATCTTCTGAAGCGTTACCGTGCGCGAGAACCACCCACGGAGTTCGTGGTGGCTACCGTCGTAACGGAAGAACCCGACGACAACGCAGGGCAGGCGCAAGTACTCCCTAGTTGTCCGTTGACGAGGAAGGAAACCTACGTCGATGTTGCACTTGACGTTACGTTACGTCAGACCAATGTAAAGAGGTGGAGTCGGTACTTCAAGAATATTCGAGGATCTTAACAGAGAGACCTGGGAAGACAGAGCTGGAGGAGTTCTCTTTGAAGCTGCTGGACGAGAACCCAGTGAAGTTAAGACCATATCCGTTGCCGTACACTAAGTTAGAAGCGGTCCGCAAGGATGTTCAAACGATGTTAGAGTTAGACTTAGGTGTTATCGAACCAAGCGAGTAGGCTTATAGCTCCCCTGTTGTACTAGTCCAGAAGAAGGATGGGACACACAGATTTTGTGTCGACTACCGAAAGTTAAACCTAATCACAGAATTCCAGGTAGAACTTTTACCTGACCCTGAGTCCATTTTTTGCAGGAGTAACCCATACAAAATATTTTTCAAAAATTGATCTGTCCAAAGGATACTGGCAAATTCCAGTCCGTAGTGAAGACAGAGCAAAACTCGCCTTTGCAACTCCAGATGGGACTTACCAGTGGGTAGTCATGCCATTCGGGGTGCAGAATGCGCCCAGTGTCTTCACCCGTATGATGCGGAAATTCCTTGAACCATTGCATGGGATGCGAGTTTCCGACTTCATGGACGATCTTCTATTAGCCACAGCTACATGGAAAGAACACATACTTTCGCTGAAAAACGACTTAGAACGACTGCGACAAACCGGACTGACCGCACGACCATCGAAGTGCCATATAGGGTTCAGACAATTAGACTACCTAGGACATACCCTCAGCGAGGACACGTTAACCCCAGAGAGTTCAAAGGTCAACCAACTTAGGGACGCATTACGAACGCCCACTAAGACTGAATTTAGATTTTTTTTAGGTTTGGCAGGGTACTATAGTAGATATGTTGCAAACTTCAGTGCTATTGCGAGTCCTTTGACTGACTTAACTCGAAAAAAAGCACCGACCAAAGTAGTATGGACGGATGCATGTTAACGCGCATTTCAGACGCTAAAAGACAGACTGATGTCAGACGCCATAGTTAAATTGCCTGACGTGACACGGGATTTTGTTTTGAGAACAGATGCTTGTGATAAAGGTTTAGGTGCAGTGCTATTACAAGAGCATGAGAGAAGCTTATTCCCAGTTGCGTATGGTAGTAGGAAACTGTCAATTGCAGAAATTAACTATTCAGTGTCTGAGAAGGAATGCTTGGCGATTATCTTTGGAATAACTAAGTTCCAACGTTATCTGTATGGTAGGAAGTTTACTTTGGAAACAGACCACCAACCGCTGGCGTATTTGGCCCAGGCGAAATTAACTAACGGTCGATTAATGAGATGGTCACTGTTTCTACAACAGTATCAGATTCAAGTGCGCTACATCAAAGGTAGGGATAATGTAGGAGCTGATTGTTTATGTCGGTTAGGGATGTCTGAGGTGAATAGGTCACCTAAGGACATGTAACGGGAGCAGAATAGTCCTCCGAAAAATTTGGGAGAGTAAAAAAATATCGATTTTGCTCTTAACAAGGGGGTACTGTCAAGTGCCAAATTTTTCGTCAATGAAATCCATTAATTAATTCTTAGTCTAGCCGATAATTAACTGTTATCTGGTGGTAGAGTTTGCACGAAGGAATGTTTTCCTAACTTGGGTCACACTGTTAGAATGTTTATAGTAAAAACGAACTAGATGTATGACAGGTTAGAAAAGGAGAAATTCACACGTAAAGCTGTCAAAAGTGATTTCAGACAAATGGCGGGGTGTTATTACAAGCCCAGGTGTCATTTTTGGCACATTGTTAAGCAGTTTTCCAAATGTCTGTAGGAATAGCGGTTATTCCGATTGGTCAAATGTGAAATCAGGGGAGGGTCGATCCCTGAACCTGATGGGAAATATATACTCCGAATCAATGAATTTTAGTCAGTCTGGGAAGGACCTCTGAAAGAGAGGACATTATTATTAATTCCGACCATAGGAGAGACTCCGGACATACTTTAAGGAAAGACGTCCGTAAAAATCGTGGTTCCAGGGAAAATCTATAATCCAGGAACGATTGTAAGACGCCAAAAACACAAGAAAAATAGTTTGTTTGGAGAGAGAGAAATAACGAGGAGGTCGAGATCCAAAGGAGGGAAAAGAATTTAGAAGTCAGTGTTGTGAGAATCCCACGTTCACCCAGAGGGCAAGTTAAAGTCGAGACGCAAGCAGAAAGAACAGTCGACGACCAGGTCATGTGAATTTACCAAGCGGTCAAATATTAATGAACACTCGATTTCGTGATGAAATTTGCTATCAGCTATTAACGGCTAAATTTGTCTATTTTATTAGTGTTTGAAATTTAATTAATGTATCTATTATTTTAAACTTCGGTTTTAAAGTGCTTCTGAACTAGGAGTATTCAGAAGGAAAGAAAATTGTAATTTACTCTGTCTTTTCTTCTCTTGATTTTTGATTAAATTCTTTATTTATCTTTACGGGGGCTCGTGAGTTGTCTTTGTTCAGGATACCGACTCAGATTACCATATCCATTCTATAACCGGGCAAATCACACCGTAAAGGTCATTCCTTAGATAACGAGTATTAGCGAGAGGCGGTTTCGAGTGTTATTTTCCAAGTTGCGCAATACCTCTGACCAGGGGCTTGTGCAATATTGTACCAATAACGCTTGAAACCGACTACCCCGTTACACCGTATCTGTTTTATTATTGGTTCACTAACCTCGATTATAACATATCTGACCATACTGATACATATTCAACCATCGTTTTTAAGTGCAATGATGTTTCCGCTATTGTCTATCCCTGTGTCGTCATTCCCTGCTTCCTTAGAAAGGTAATAATAATTACCAGCGGAAGAAATCAAAATGTCGGGTTATTCGGTACAAATAACTGGGCTAACTAGTGTGAAAGGTAGTGTACATTGGTTTCAGTTCGAAATATTGGTCAAAACTCTCCATGTTTGTTAATGTTTCAGATACTGTTGCCGACAGACACCATAGGTTTTTTCAGCGATGTTAACCAGTGCCGGATTACCCATTAAGCACACCAAGCACGTGCTTGTTGCACCAGCCCAACTGGGGCACCAGAAACAAATGAAACTAATCGTTGACGATAAAATTAAATGAATTAAATATGGCCATTTACATCTATATATGTATTTGGATTTTAAATGATGGCAACACTGGTATTTTCAGACCTGTTAGCTTTGAATATTGTTTTCGGGGGATGAAGGTCTTGTAGGAAGAGGGGGGCACCATTCTATTTTCAGTGCTTAGGGCGCTGGAAGACCATAAACCGGCACTGCTGGTGTCATAATGTCACTAGAGGGTTTTACATTTCTTTCCTGTTGTAGTTATTATTATCACTGCTTTCTATGCGTGCCGAATGCTGTCTTATTTCTGCATGGTGATCAATTGCGCGAATTTTTCATTCATGAAGACAAAGGCCTCGTTAACTAGGCTCGTCAATTGCACCGTCAGGCGCTTGGATGATACTAGCTCTCTCTCTCTCTCTCTCTCTCTCTCTCTCTCTCTCTCTCTCTCTCTCTCTCTCTCATGAATCAAGACATCTCTCTCTCTCTCTCTCTCTCTCTCTCTCTCTCTCTCTCTCTCTCTCTCTCTCTCTCATATGAATCAAGACAGTAAACCCCACAAACCTATACATGATGGAAGATAATCAAAGCATATAAACACAATAAGAGCACAAAAAGCAGATCTCAGACAAAAATCCCAGAACAAACAGAACAAATAAAAATATGTGTGTGTGTTTGTGTGTGTGTGTGTGAGAGAGAGAGAGAGAGAGAGAGAGAGAGAGAGAGAGAGAGAGAGAGAGATCTTGCACTTAGTTACATGTTACCACAGATTGTTATCATGCTTTTTACTTTGTTTCCTATTAGGATCGAGTCGGGACATATTTGGTCATGTAGTGCGGAGAATGTGTACTAAATTTAATGAATACACACAGAGTGAATCTTACAACTGGATAACTTTAATTATCGAATTGAATTCATGATGGGTAATTTTCTATCTGGATCGTCTTCGTATGTGTTGAGGTATTGACCGTACCAATACACCAACTTTGCTTTGGCCGCCATCAAGTAATCAAAACAAACATATTTAAATAATAACTTTTTTAAGCGGCTGCGTTGTATGCCGGAAGACTGGCATCTCATGCATACTTGTGGAAATGTCTTGATGCAATTATTCCTTTCTGTTTTTACGATAATTTATTTTTGGGAAGAAGCCTTTTTGCTTTCTTGTTTTGTAATTTAATTTTCAATGAGAAAATATTTAGTATTGGATAGGCATCATTCACACAGCACTTAAATGTCTTATTCATCTCTCTGAAGTTTGTCTCTATTGGCAACGTTCTTTTCTGAAGGAAAATACAGTTGAAGAATTAAAATTAAAAATATCGGACAAGATATGAACGATATCGCGTCCTATTTAAATTATGAAAGATATCGCGTCCTATTTAAATTATGAACGATATCGCGTCCTATTTAAATTATGAACGATATCGCGTCCTATTTAAATGTGACAATGTGGCAAGGTGAGTATTAGTAATCGTTACAATTTTAAAGTTTATTTTTTTATGCCTACTTCCCATTAAGGAAATGTCGAATAAGGTTTGAATATAAAAGACTAGAATGCTAAATTTGATTCCATCAGTACTGCTTCAATAAATATAATTTGTGGGAACCAATGTTCCCTGTAAAATAAGTGACCTGCACATTTAGTAAAGCCAGCTGTTTGAAACTAGAATTAAGTCCGGTCCAAATATATGGTGCCAACCCCTCAACATAAGCCAGTACAGTCCTAGTGACTTCGACGTATCAGGGCAAAATCTTCGTAGATGACCAATTATATATCCAAACCTAGCTAAGGACGAAAATACGGTCAGGGCCTATTTTGACATCAATGTTCTTAGTTTTGTTTTCCGTATAAGGATTTATGTTACAAGTGGGTCATTGTTATATATTTATATATATATATACGACCCCCACCCCCACCCCACCCCCCACATTCACCGAGAAAGAGAATCCAGCTTATTTGATGCGTTTCATTTTCAATTCATTGTCTTCTTCATCAACGTAAACGGCAATAAATCAAACATAAGAGAAAAAGACGTTTTCTGTCCGCGTTTGAACGCTATAGCGATTTTATTGGTTGAAATTAGTGAAACAGCTACGCTGTTGTACTGAAACAGTAAATATCTGATATAGATACAATGCGTACCAGAGACCATGCCAAACACTAATACAAAGACAGCTTAATAAAACACGAAAAACTTCAAATTAGAGAACATATATCAGCGATTGGAGCAACTAGACTGCTTTGTGTGATTCCTTATCGTCGAATATGACATGTTTTGCAGATGTCGAAACAGTCTGTCCAGTGTTTTATCGCCTTTCTACTACTGCTATCAATGTCAGGCCGCGGCAATGTACATTTCAGCAGCCTTATCAGAACTCCAGACCGGACAAACACGCTGTCAGGCTCTTCGACGCGGAACAATCCATGGCAGCGAATTTACATAGTCTATCATGAAAGATACAGCTGGTATGCAACAGTTTATCGCGACAGACAGTTTTGTCACGACGCTTTTCAAAAGTTAATCCCCTACGTTCTTATTTTAAGAAACATGTTGCTGAATCTTTAATAGTATTTGCTGTATCCGTTGTTTTCACGTGACGTCAAATTCTTGTGCACTTCTATATCCCTCATTTTGCTTCCCTACCCACGCAGACTGGTACCTTGTGTGCAAGGGACAGTTTTATTCAAAAATTTAATGCCTTATTCACCTGCCTAGTAGGAACAAAATCATGACAAATGCACAAGTGGAGGTTTAAATAAATTGTCCACGTTTTGGGATATCTATTTTAAATCAAAGCAACATAATATTATTCACTTGACTATAGAAGTCAATGGCAGTTCGTAGCAAAGAAAAGTTTATGCACCCGAAACCCAAATTTATAAATGCATTTTTCACGTACAAAGGTCACTTTTTACATCAGGTGATGCTCACCGGTTTTTATCCTAAGTGATATTTCATGAAACACTGTGCACGTTCATGTAATTCAAAAGAGTTGCCTTCCAAGCAGTTTTATACTATTCTACTTGCCCTGAACCCACATGATTACTATAGGAGGTGTGCATACCTCACATCGATTTATAGACCTAGTTTATAAATATATCCGTATCTTTAAATAGTTAACAATAACAGTTGTTAAAATCACATCATAGGCTTAAGTTAAGAAGTTTGACATGCACCAATTTACAAAACTTTATCGTTACCCTATATCATTTGTTTTCCCCACATAATTATATCGGCGCGTAACTTTCTGTGCGTAAGGATATCCTAACACACCCCATTCTGTTTTGAGATTTAACCGCACGACTTGAGACTTTCTTCAAATAAAATATTGAAATTTCAGCCATCTTTGTTGCTCTTTCAGGAACAATAAAATTCATCAATAAACAGATGCTTAAACTAATGAATGCAGAGATAAGAAGAAACGTGATGATTTCAACTTTCACTGGCTGAAATCAATCTTTTGACTACCATTCAAGTTAAAAAGCCAAACGTTAATATATAATTTCATAATTCGAAAAGCAATCCAAGAATACTCGGCTTTGACATTCGACCATAAATCTTGCACTGTTAGGCACATATTTAATTTTAATTCACTGAAGATGAAACAATATTTGACCGTACTAAATAAAATTGCTTTGTCATCTGTCTTTGGCGCATGCATTTGCTTTCACGAAAAGTATGTGTGCATACAGGTTCTGGCATAATACACATGCTATGAAATTTTAATTCCGTAACTAGTATTGTATCCCAAAGGTCATTGTCAGAAAATTCTCGCTCAAGATGACATCTTGGGGACATCCTATAAAATAATTTTTGAAAACCAATCAAAATACTCTATGTTTTTGAAATATGGATAGTTCTATTTGATAGTAAGATGTATGACTTTGGTTCAGCTCCACTATTTCGTCTTTCGATATAATCCAGGGAATTTCCAGCTTTATTTTGTATTTCGTACTATTGGGGTACTTTCAAGTATAATCTATATCAATATCCTTATCGATGATTAAATTAGTTTTTTTTATTATCTTGAATATACATGATGACATTTGCAGACAACGGTTTCCTTGACAAAACGGCGGCGAAAGGTGACCTCGAGTTGCATTGTGGATATTATGTACATCGTGACGTCAGTGTAAATATCCCATTTGTAGTGGCATGAGGTCAACTTTTTATTAATATATAAAAACAAAAGAAAACTCGCAATTTTCCAAACATTGCTAACGTTGTTGGGTATTACTGTTGCGTATTGTAATAGCGATCAATGGAATAGAAGGGACAACCATGTTGACGTAATATATCGAAATTAGAATTCATATGACTCTTCAGACTTTGAAGGTGTTAACAGACGCGTAACTAATACAAATATATCCAAAGCTATGATCCAGTACATGTACTGTAATGTCGCTTCCGTCACTGGAAACTATATGAAGACGTAAAGTACACAAATGATACGACACGGTAAGAAACAGTATGACTCTGAGCCAGTATGATACAAACATTGATAACGGTACAAAAAGAGGTACGATACGCTTACAAAGGGTACGATCACCTAGTAAATTGAAATGATTTTACAGTAATTTTGAACATGTAACAGAATTTGAGAGGATTTGATGAGCTTTATTCAAGTTCAATTAAAGCAAAACGTCAAACTTTAACAACTACGAGACAATGGTTAGTTATCCTGAAAAGGTACGAAAGGGTCAGGAGGAAAAGAGACAATTGATGGTAAGATTCGAAAGATTTAAGTGTTGCTTTTATTACTTTTGAACAGTTAATCGTTTGAATTGAATTTGACAGGTATAAATTAACTTTCCTAAAATGAATTCAATCAGAATACTGATCAATAACAACTTGGAGAGGATGCATACTTATCTAGAAGCGGCCAGGAGACGACGTGATTGATGAACGGTTCGAACTGTTATAAAACTGGGACGGTACAATCAGCTATTGAAACGATAAGAAATGTTACGATATGGAAACGACACAGAAAAATAGACGCGAAACGTTATAAGCACTGCAAATAATTGAATAAGCAATAATAGTTCTTTAAATTCTTTCCACACTGAACTGTCTTTGTCATTTTTTCTGCTAATAATTTCTAGCAAAACTAGGAATTTATAAAGGGTCATTAAAGGTACAAGCGTCTCTTGTATTATCCTAGTATATAAGTGACATGTATATTACAGAGAAAATCTGTTGTTGGAGACATGAACATAACGAAAATCATTTCGCAAATAATGATTACTGAAGACAGTAAGTCAAACCAGCAAGGTTACGAGAGGTTATGTGAATACTGTGAGAGATGAAAATATCTCAAAACTAAGTGTACAAATTACATAAAACAAATGGAAAATGACGAGATCACATGCAAGTTTGAAAAATAAAGATTGAATGATTATCCAATGCCAAAGACAAATCGTGGTCAATCTTTCACGCTTCATGAAAAAAGAATTTTTACACGTATAACGAAGCCAGAGCAAAGTACAATTTCAGAGTCAATCTTTTGACTCTTTTGACTTTTAAAGTCAATTGCTTTCCTTTACATATTTGTAGTTAGGTCACTAGGTACCAATATGAACTGTACTTAACACACCTTACCGCCCAATAGTACATGTTGCAAGACATTAAAAAAGTATGGAGTTACTCCCAGACATGAAGAATGAATTTGTTTTTTCAATATTAACTTAGATTTCAGCCAGTCAAGTGGCCACACTAGTGGCGGGTTATCAGCCCCCAATACGTAGTGATGAGTTACTTTATCACCATTATCTGTAATATCACCCCCGCCCAAATTAAACTTGCATTTAAGGTGACACGTGTAATCAATTTTCCGTGGTCAGTGACGTGGCAAGACTGTGAGAAAATACCACTTCACTCAGAGAGAGAGAGAGAGAGAGAGAGAGAGAGAGAGAGAGAGAGTTGCTGTTTCTATCTGACTATTCTTTCCTGGCTTATTGAGCTAAATATATTATGGTGGCCAAGGGTAGCAGATTATGTCTGAAAATTCAAGCAGTTGCAAAGCCGTGACTTAACATCCATTTTTATATCCAAAAGATCAAGGTTGCATCATTAAAAAATGGTTCTTCTGCTAGGTTTTCTGGGAGTTGGGGGGGGGGGGGGGCCAGGAAGGGGGGGGGGGGAGGTAGTTACTGTCGAACTTTGTAGCTTGACTTCCAAATAGCAAAATAATTATGATGGAAGTTAATAAATGGCTTAGATATTTTGCTATAAATTAGGAGAGATTAAGATCGATAGGTATCGTCGTTCTTCTTTCCTTCGTCTTTATTTCTTAGAAAGGCGCATCAAGTAGATGTTCGGTCTCTTTGCATCAATTATAATTTTCACTAATTCCCTCACTATTTCATCCGTTAGTTCGAGTATTCTCTTTCAGTCATCTATTAAACGTTTAGTAAAAAGATAAAGAAGAACCATATATCGGTTGCATAAATAGTAGATAATTTGTGGAGGCACTCCCTTTTGCATACTTGCATACACAACTAAAGTAGATAGGTCCGCATTTGCAAAGCTTTCCCACGACAAGCGGAGCAAAATATTCACTCTCTTTCTGATCGAAGAACGTGCTTATCGGAATGATGGAATTTTTTTTCGTCTGCAGCGCACGTGCAGATTATTAGAATACGGGTGAAATATTTCATCGCCATGCTAGAAGGCTGACAAAAATTTATCCTGACAATAGCCACACTTTTCTGAATTTGCAGTAGTTGTAGAAGTACAAATAACGTCATTACTTGACGCCAGCTGAATATTTAGCAAGCCATTTTCTATCTTATACTTTACAACTATTGCATGCATAACTGAATAACTTCAACAAGAATGGTAAGGACAACAGTAGCTTTAAAAACAGTTATATCAACTATTACCGCTACTACTAATTACTATTACCGCTACTACTAGCTAGGTCTACCTATACTTATAATACTTATACTAATTTGTATTACTATTCTTATTATTAGTATTATTATTGTTGTTGCTGTTATTATTTATTTATGTATTATTATTATTATTATTATTATTATAATTATTTTTATTATTATTATAATTATTATTATTATTATTTGCTATAACTACAGCACTACTAATTTGTATTTGTATTAATATTCTTATTATTAGTATTATTATTGTTATTGCTATTATTTTTATTATTATTATTATTATTATTATTATTATTATTATTATTATTATTATTTGCTATAACTACAACATTACTAATTTGTATTTGTATTAATATTCTTATTATTAGTATTATTATTGTTGTTGTTGCTATTATTATTATTATTATTATTATTATTATTATTATTATTATTATTTGCTACTACTACTACTACTACTACATTCAAGTACTTTGACAGTAGGTTAGATATTTTTCAAAACCTAACCTAATTTATCTGCGCTTACACGAATTCGAATTACAGGTTGAAAATAAATCTATCACTGCAGTAGATGTTCTTTAGCTGGAGAAAACGTCCATGTTAATGATCTAGAAATGGCGCGTGAAAACAAATATAGGCTAATATGTTGCATCAACTTCGAGAACAATCTTACTGATACGTCACAATGCACCTTAACTTTTCAAGGAAACGATATTGCATTATACTGCTAAACAATTTAAATATAAATAATATAGTTACACAAAACCATGTGTATTCAAGGTTACTGAAAACACCAAACAAAACAATGTAAACACACACACACACACACACACACACACACACACACACTGATTCTCTAGAAATTGATTCTTTTCAGAGAGAAGATAATATCAAATAAACCAACAAAATGCAATGGATAACATGTATGTATTTATGTATGTATGTATGTATGTATGTATGTATGTATGTATGTATGTATGTATGTATGTATGTATGTATGTATGTATGTATGTATGTATGTATGTATGTATGTATGTATGTATGTATGAGTTTAACGGCACGTCGGCACAATATTACCAAATACAATGACATTAAAAGTTAAGTTCCGAATATAAACAATTACCACCACCCACCCACCCCCAACAAAAAACACAAAACATAATTAGTAACATAACCATTAAAAATAAGTGTCAACAGGTGGTCAGCAATGTTAAAGATGAAAGATAAAGGTAATGCTTTAGAGGGGATATACTAGACAGTCTTTTCATGACCCACAATATTTGTTTCAAGGACACATACTTGACAGTGTTTTCATGATGACCCATAACCTCTTTTTTCACGACACACACTAGAATCAGTGTTTTCATGATGATCCATAACCTCTTTTTTCACGACACACACTAGAATCAGTGTTTTCATGATGACCCATAACCTCTTTTTTCACGACACACACTAGAATCAGTGTTTTCATGATGACCCATAACCTCTTTTGTCACGACACACACTAGAATCAGTGTTTTCATGATGACCCATAACCTCTTTTGTCACGACACACACTAGAATCAGTGTTTTCATGATGACCCATAACCTCTTTTGTCACGACACACACTAGAATCAGTGTTTTCATGATGACCCATAACCTCTTTTGTCACGACACACACTAGAATCAGTGTTTTCATGACCCACAATATTTTTTTCAAGGTCATATACAAGACTTTGTATTTTCATGACCTTTAATCTGTATTTCAAGGACAATTACTATAATTAGTGTTTTCATTACCAACAATCTCTTTTTCAAGGCCATATACTAGACTTTAGAGCAGCTAGCGACAACTGACAACGACCAACTTTATCAAAAAGGGGTACCAGCCTGGGAGAGAAAAGGGGACCTGCAGCTAGCATTCCGGCTCGAATGTGTGAAGGCTAGGGTGAAAACCTGCTTAGTGTCCCGCAGAGACTTTCCAGAACTATTGTAAAGGGAAAATGTGCAAAGAGGGTTGAAAGGCATGTATGTTTCTTTCCCTACAAGACGGTTGACCTTGGCTGGGTTGGTCATTCCAAGCAGCATGTAAGGTTGATCTAGCCAGGAGAGCTAGGGGATGAGGGTCGTAGATGACTGGATAGAGACTCCAGTTGGTTGCTAGGTGACTGGATAGAGACTCCAGTTGGTTGCTAGGTGACTGGATAGAGACTCCAGTTGGTTGCTAGGTGACTGGATAGAGACTCCAGTTGGTTGCTAGGTGACTGGATAGAGACTCCAGTTGGTTGCTAGCTGCCTGGTCGAGACATTGAAATAGAGGGGTCCAGCGTTTTCATGATCTACGATCTATTTATCAATGGCAATACCAGAAGACGCAACAACAACAACAACAACAACAACAACAAAAACAATCAACAAGAAAGCGTGTGAATGTTTCAAAACTTTGCCCGACTGTAATAAATAAAAGTTGAAAATAGAAAAAGGGCAACATTACGATTATTTTGGTGTGTAATTTATTCACTATGGGGATGGGTCTGTCTCCATCTGACCAATTAAAACGTGTCCATGGGTTTGTACATTACATATTAATCAAAGTATCTAAGGGCAACGCAAATAAAATAATGAATTATTAATTTCAATCTTGTTGAAAATTGAAAGACACGAGGCTGAATTTGAAATATTTACGGGCAGTAGTTATTATTAACGGCTTGCAGTTTATTTTGGTGGCAGAAGACAGTTTCGTAAATTGGCTCGTAAATTTCTTAACTTAAGACTATAACGTGACTTCTGATATATGTTTGTTTATTAATTCAACATGTGTGACTTAGTTGTTTCAGGCTCGTGTTGTTCTTGAAATTGATGCAAGGCATCTGCACCTCCCTTAGTCACTTCACAGTACGTAGCCAGAGTAGTACTATTTATTAGTCGGCTAAGGTGGCAGAGCAATCCCGCATAATGGTTAGTCACGTGGGTCAAAGCAAATGGAATACCTCAAAATCTGCGTGTATGACAACTATGAATGGCATCAATGTATCAAGATCACAATGGTTTTCAAAACTTATCAACCAGGGACTGGGCTTGCATGTGCAATGCGAGCATCGCGTTCTGTAAAAAAAAATGGCATTCGGACGTGCAAATTGCAGGTATAAATAAGTCCTGATTGGGGTGTATAAACCTCTTCATAAGTCTATGAACTTCCGCTGACTTGTCAGGTGAAATGAATGATATTGGTTTATTTTCTTTTATTATACATAACCAAAATTATTTCATTTTACCTCACTCATGTATTTTATTTTTTATGACCTTTTTAATGTTAGACAGGTGTATCTGGCATTCAATTTGTGCCAAAAAGTTGTCCATTGTACCGTGGGTCGTGTACTGGGTAATATATCTACCATAAAATTCGGTCTAAGAACTTAACGAGACGGTGACATTACTCTTAATTAACGGTTCGTTCCAAACTAATGAGATGACCTATTTATGTGATGTCCTAGGTTGACCCGTCCATTATTTTTCTGTATTATGAGTCTATACCAAAACACTGTTATTACTCATGAGAACTAAATAACTGGGTCACACACACACATACCATCCTTGACGTTTTGATAGCTCATTTTGACTTAGTCCATGCCCATGCGTGGCGCTGGAATTTCTGGATTGTCTGGTATCCAGTTGTTTACGGGGCAGATTAACGTGGTTAAGAAAAGGGCTGCAAACCAGTATAGTTCTTCTGAGGCAGATAATGATGTAGTCTTAAATGGCATTAGTTGCAGACATTTTCCACAAAGAAATGTTAAAGTGGATCATTAGCTGCTGTGCTGATAAATGGAATGAATTTAAATGATTTTTGAAACGATAAAACAAATGACGATTTAAAAAAAGTGTACAAATTGATCCAGAACTTTATGGTCATAACAAAGAATGCATATGCTCCTCTCATTTTTACGAGGACATTTTCCATGTCACCACAGTATCATGTCAGCTCTCAGCTCACATTACATTTTGTTTTTTGTTTACACGTTGCTTTGAAATACCTAACATAACAATAACAATAAAACATGGGATGTAAAACTCGTGTGTATAACTGGAATAAAACACCCATGCAAATGCGCTTATAATAATTTACTTGGAGTTCTGTCACGAGTCTGCTCAATTGCTTCACTAATCATATTAGATGAATGTGTAATATTCCAAATGCGATATCATAGATCTAGGTTAATAACCTTCCGTTTCGACATTTCATTTTTATAGCTTTTAAGAATATGCTCAGATGAGAAAAAGGTTTATGGATGTAGTACATTTTGTATGATTTATATGAGAATTCTGCCACGTCGCGTCAGCATGATGATTATGTTGCATTACCTTATTCTCGAGTGGATAGGTTCACTATCAATATTTTGTTGTTGTTGTTGTTGTTGTTGTTGTTGTATGGTCTAACGCCATTTTGCAGCACAAGATAGGCTTACATGGCGGGCAGTATAACGGATGGAGGAAGAACCTTGGAATTCCTTGGAAGAACCACCAACCCACGAGAAGCTACTGGCAAGCTTTCTCACTTACCTACATTGGCTGAGCCTGAGACTCGAATCCACGCAGAGGTGAGATAGCAGTAAGCCTGTACGGTGAGCGCTTTAGACTCGGCTATTCGGGTCCCCTTATGAATTTTCTACTGGTATATGAGATATACATGTATATGATTTATGTCACATACAAATTACCCTTTGAATAGAGTTGAGATTGACTATAGGAGCAGGGTCTTGACCGCGTGAATGAACTCCTCACATCCCTGCATGTGTGTCCGCCACAAAATGTAGTTCTGTGCCATTAGTGGCTATGCACAATCACCTTTGCAAATTGATAAGTGGATTGTATTCTTTTTCTAGTTACTATATTTTACTCACATTGATTAAATCAATGTAAGACACATTTGTGACTGAAACATAACAGAGGGTTTTAATGAAGAAAGTAGAGCAGTACAATCACTGATTAACTGTTTGACCACTTGATTGACCACTTGATCCAGCAAGGAATCACATGTGTTAGGAATTGATTAAAACAAATGCAATAAACTAACAACGAACCGTGCAAAACTAGAATCTAACTAGCCTGAGCGCAAGGGAGAATATAAAACATGGACAAGACAAACAAATAAAACAAATAAAACAGGAAAAACAACTTTGTTTTTTTTTCTTCATATTATATATATATATATATATATATATATATATATATATATATATATATATATATATATATATATATATATATATATATATATATATATATAGTATCCTTATAGTATGCCCCTGATTGATCGTTGTACATTATAATAAATATAATGTTTGTATTATTAACTTCTGTACAGGGTTCAAAGTTGTAAACAAAAGTGTTTTGGTAGCATGATTTCAAAAACAATCTCATTATGTTAGTCTAGCTTTCTTCCTGTTGGAATAATATTACGTGATAGGTCATTTGAAAATATGCATAACTGAAACTTGATAATCAAAAATTCGTTTTTTTCTTAGATCAGTATCTGGAATCCATTTGTTATCAGATTTTACCTTTTGCTCAGGTGTAATTTGAAACAAATTATTTATTTAAATAATTCATTGCAAATATTAAGAGTTCATTAACTTTGTATTAACCCATTCTTTAAAAATGTTAACTCACTCAAAGACATTATGGATTCCGTCATTGTGGTATACCAAGACATACGAAACTGTTGGAAGCCATTGGGAATATTCCAACAAACTAATTGGGATTTAATTCATAATACACTGCATCTTACATTAAGACTTTGTAACTTGGAAAAATATTGTTAATGTACTTAAATTGTTAGTTTCACTTCCTTCTGGTGCTTAATTTAAGACCTAAGGTGGTTACACAGTGTATACATACAAATAATTATCTCTAACTTTTACATGAACATAGCTAGTTTCTTCATAAACGAGTATGCATTAGTCAACATAATCTTGATAAATGTTCTACTTCAGGGAAGTCTATATTCACCCCTTTTTGTTCATTCTGTTCAAGATTTAATCAAAGACAAAATTCATAAACAAATTGATGAACCTGTAGTAATAGTACTAGTGGCATTATATAGGTACCCGGCTAGTGTTAGACTATAGATTTCCTGCTAGTGGCATTATATAGGTACCCGGCTAGTGTTAGACTATAGATTTCCTGCTAGTGGCATTATATAGGTACCCGGCTAGTGTTAGACTATAGATTTCCTGCTAGTGGCATTATATAGGTACCCGGCTAGTGTTAGACTATAGATTTCCGGCTAGTGGCATTATATAGGTACCCGGCTAGTGTTAGACTATAGATTTCCGGCTAGTGGCATTCTTGATATCGAATTAGCCTTACAACGAGCACTGTACCTGAGATCTGCCCTCATAGAAAGACAACCTTGGGAGAACAAATTGGCTTTGCAGGACATTGAGGTATAAGTCAAATGTCAAACATTACATTTCTTACACATAGAAAGATACTAGTTGAATTTATAATAAAGTGTTTCCAATAAAAATAAATCGGGACTGAGGAAACGTATGATAAATGATGCTTCGGTATCAAACTATGTAAAAAGATGAGACAGGCTCCTTCAATACGCCTTTGAAATTGAAAATAATTTGAACGTATGAACAAATAGAATTTAAGCGTAATTAAATTACCTAATTAACCAGAAAATTAATGGAATCGTTTAAATGCACTGTTAATCGGGACGGATTGTAATAGGAAACATTTTGAATGATTTTTAAAATAATTTGAATCACACTTGAAGAAAATCATCATTAGAAAATATCGAGAATTCGGTTGAGTTAAAGTTCAATTAGACTCAGCACTTCGATTTTTCTTTTAAAGTTACATTCAATGAATCTATCCTAAATACTCCAAATCATGATATAAATATACTCAAAATGCAATTTATATCAACGAAAAATCATGGAATCGAAATATAATCAGTAGAAAATAAAGGAAAATTGGAAATTTAACATAAATATAAACGTGCCTGAAACATCTGATGAATGCTGGTACTAATGAATCCGAAGATGGAAGGTACCACTACGAAAAGATGGTTTACAAAATTAGCTTCATCTGAGACAGATATAAATTATATCATGAATAATGTTTTATCCTTTTTCAACATAAACAGAAATATTATGTAACAATGTAAACAACTTTATAACAATTGTGTCTGAAGACGGTTCAGTTTAAAGCGTCGAAATTTATATTCTTTAATACAATTTTCAGTGTTTTTTGTGTGATGCTATAACCATCACTGTACTAAAGTAACACACCTGCAATCAACAAAGTGATATACATGAACAACACAAGCATCCAAACTCCATTTCTACTTTGTCAAATTAATCCGCTAAATATACAAACCGATCATTTGCATAAGCACATATTGAAATGAAATATTTTGCGATGAGTTGGGTAAAATCGCAAAACAAATAAAACCCACAATGTTTATTGACGGAGATGTGAGCATTTGTATGTCGCATATATGAATGAAATAAATGAAAGCAGAGATCGGAGTTGCGATCATTTAATAGATACGGTTTCCTGCACATACCGAATGCAATCCGGTTACTAATACCCAAAATAAATGCCACTTTTTATGTATAATTTGTCTGGCTATGATAGTCGTCTTTTCATCCCGACACTTCTATACCTCTCCCTCTAAATAAGAGGGGTAGTTAATTGGATTTAGCTACGTTATCTAGGGAATGAACTCCCTCGATATTATGACCTGGTTTGAGTGAATGATAGAATATCCACAGAGAACTGAGCAAGATTATTGGGAAGAAATAATTCAATACGAGTGTGAAGTGCCAAATTTTCGGTAGACCTATTAATAAACCATTAGTTCTGGCCAGATAGCTATTAGTTAAATTTACGAGACATAGTGCCAGAGAAAGAGAGAGAGAGAGAGAGAGAGAGAGAGAGAGAGAGAGAGAGAGAGAGAGAGAGAGAGAGAGAGAGAGAGAGAGAGAGAGAGAGAGAGAGAGAGAGAGAGAGAGAGAGAGAGAGAGAGAGGATTTGTATAGTAGAATGTGGCCGTTGTACTAATTAACCGTATTTGTTCAGAGCTGACTGACCGACAGCGAAATTGTAAAGTTTCATTTTATCACGAAAATTTCAGACTTGAGAGAAAACAAAGATTCTGTTACTTAAAACCAAAGCCTGTCATACTGACCATGACGTAAGCGACGTTTAGAGGAAAGCGGGGGAAAATGCATTTGATTCTGATTGGTGACGGTTAAATAAGGGGTGTGTTTTACACGAGAAATCTTTAGAACATAATATCATACTAGCTGAATTAGAATTCAGTCTTTAAAATGTTCTCTGCAAGAAAGACAGTGTATAATTATTTTTTTTGTAAAGACTCCGACTGTTATTTGAGAGAAATACATTTGTACGTTAAGACGTAGACCAGGGGGAAAACGCCAAAACCAACGGTTGAGTGACGCACCAGACACAAGGTATTGTCTCTATTCCACGTTTATTGTGATGCAATTAATATAATGTATGCTTCGTTTACAGGTCTGCATAATTTCGTTTGATACATTTGTATAATTGATTTAATTGGATACACTTGTATAATAATGTTATTTGTATTATGAATCAGAAGTATTTGCAGGAATTCATTGGATATATTTATTTAGTAATGTGCTTTTGAATTATGAATTGGAATTCTTACCTTAATTCTTAGTTAAGAATGACGTAGTGTTAATTTATGTCGTAGAAACACTATGTTGAGTTATGATTGGAAGGGTTACGTTAATTCTTGAATTTATCATATTGTTTGAATAATGATTGTGTTCTAAGAAGTTAATGTATTACATTAGTTAATGATTTACAAGAATACATGTGAATTCACCGAACTTTGATGTCATAGATAATTTAGCGACAGTGTAGAATTCAACGTCTCGCTTTGTAGTACATTAATGTATTATGTCAAGGCAAAACGAATTAGCAAATGATTAAACTACATTTATTTGAGGACATGTGTGGTTGATACTAGCCGTAAAATTGTTATCACTGATAGTAATATATGATTGTTCGAACCAGGAATAATGGGCAGTTTCAACTTTAACCATTGTAACGAGGGACTTAGGTTGCTTCAATAATCTTTTGGAAGGAAGAAAATAGCTTTTGGAAATGAAAGGAAGTACGGAAAGAAAGGAATTGTGAAGGAGAAGTGTATACATTAATACAGTGGACAAGTCTGAGTTCAAGCGGAACACCCACGAGGGAAAAGTATCTCGAGAGACAGTAGCTTCTAGAACAACATTGGATTGAGCAGAGAACGTGGTTCGAGGATAACAGGTTATGAAAATCGAACAAAAGCATTGACTTCGACTGTGACACACGATCCTATGATGATTTTTTAACTATCAGTAATAGAACGGCTAATCCGTTTAATTCTATTTCAAATCTATTTGTAGTTCGGTGAAAGTTTATTTCTAAACCACGTGTATTCCTAATGAAAGGAAATTTCCTTGTGTATGTATTTGATTAAATTGTTTAATTATCTTTAAGTGGGCTCGGAGTTGTTTTGTTCAATATACCCACTCAGGTTACCATATACATTCTCTTGCTCGAACCGGGCAATTATACCGAGGGCGGTCATCTCTTAGATAACGGGTATCAGAGGGGAGTGGGTTATAGTGTTATTATTATATGTTGTGCAATACGCCTTGACAAAGTGGGATGTAATACTTACCCTTTGACAAGTGGGGCTTATACAATATTATACGAATAACGCTCATGACCCGAGAGAATCTGACAATATTGGTAATTTCGATTCAATTTAAATGACAGCAACAGGTATTAATATGTGTCTAATTTGGATTTATTTCGTCATCATAACGAGTGGTGAAAAGAACGCAATGTCCATGACTGATTGCATTACCTTTCTTTCGAACGTGTTGGAACGTTTCCTATTTCCTTGAGTCTTTCTATTCCAACTGCATCGTCCTCCTTGAACTTCCTTGATTTTACTCTGAATTCGTCATTTTCTCTTTCGGACTTCACTCGTCACTTCTGTCTTTTTCCGTACTTCACTCGTCACATTTTTTTTCCGGACTCCGTCTTCAGACTGTCGAGTCCCCCTCTCCCTCAGAAGACTGTTTCTTTAAAGTAAAACGTTATCCTTAAATCGCTATATGTACTACTTTTTGGATGTATATAAAGTTCCTTCACTTACATTACTCAGAACACACTAGTTATTCAGACACTGCGAAAAGCCTACCTACGGTAGTACCTTACCAGAAATTACCACGTGAGTTTTCTATCGAATATTTACCGTATGCTACTACATGTTCGATTACCATTGGATAAAATTCACAGATCCTTACTCACTTCCAGATTATTTAAACATTAGAAAAGTTAACAAAGTTGGCCGTTAGCGTTAACTCACGATAATCAGTATCACACTAACAAAGGAAATTATTTCATATTTATTTTAATACCCGTATGAAGACATGCATATATGGACATTTGGATCGCTATCAATCTATTCTGCCAATTAATAATTGTAGATTTGAAAGATAAATTGCATAGCAACTCTAACTTCAACACATTTTTTGGAATAAACGATAATAATATGGAACCTAGTCATATCAAACAAATTTGCATACAGCAAACAATGAAAAAAATATAGAATATTACGTGAAATTAAAATTGCGGATCTTAATGCTGTTAACATTAGGATTTCAGATGTAAGATAATGCTTTATTCCGGATTTCAGATGTAAGATAATGCTTTATTCCGGATTTCAGATGTAAGATAATGCTTTATTCCGGATTTCAGATGTATGACTTTAGTCCTAGTCAGTTATACGCCAAGGCAAACTGTAATTAATAATCGGATAAAGATGGAAAACAATGGGAAATCTCAGTATAAAGACATTTAAAAGATTTTTAGATTTAAACGTTATTATTTTCTTTATGTCAGAAAATATTACTATTTCCAAGGATAATACTTATTGATTGTGAGCAAGTGATGGTTAATTTGACGAACAATAGATTAAATTGTGATTAGCCAATTTACAGAGACTTTGCTGTGCAATAATTATGGAATGGTTCAGAAGTAGATTTTACTATAACAAACTCAGTAATAAATACAGTGAATGCGAGAGATTCCATATGCATTCAGTAACAGAGTGAAGTTTGTGGATGTGATTGTAACATAACATATCGCAATTTTAAATTAATGTATACGATTTTACACCGGGGTAAATCCGTGGCATGTTAAAGGATACTCGTACTTACGTACATCTGATTCAGACTTGATTGATTACTAATGAGGTTCCATTTCGTAGCTAAACATTCGATTTTGTTAATTGAAAGGCCAAGGATTGAAATGTTGCAGAAACAGCATGTATACTTTTTGAAATATTTGTCATAAGTTGAAATTTTTGCAGAGATCTGCATTGGATGGGGAACTGGAAAATTAAGAACTTTCGATCCCCTTGAGGAGAGTATGTTAATAATGATGTTAAGATAAACTGATATCTGACTGGGTAGCAATGGTTTGAGTTGGTTTCCCAGGGAAAGTCATTTCATAATTACTTACCTAGCAAAATCAGACAGTCCAGTTTTCCGCGAAGCTATCGGTCTTGACTCCGGAGGAGGCCAAACCCATAATAAAGGTTGTACACTAGAGTCTTTTAGAGACACTGAAACAGATGTCAGAGGTGGGAAGATGTGAGGTCCGCACTCATTATGGTCTTTTTGGTTATTGTCATCTAGATGATCGCATGGATCGAGCAAACAGTAAAATAAAACATGAAATTAATGGATGGAAAAACCAAGATTTAAACAGAGATATAGAATAGACGAAAACTTGCCCCCGTAAGGATACTATAGCAGCGAGAAATCTTTCCAGGAACTAAATGCTAGCCCATTCCCCTCCCCCTCGCTCCGAAACTTAGACTAATTTGGCAGTGGAAATTATTGAAAATATTGAATTTTATCTGGAAACACCGATCTTCTCGTTTAGCTTAGCCAATCATGATTATTTTCTCTTGGTTCCAACAACTTTTGAGCACTCCACTAGACCGCCTTTATTAATAGCCATTCTTGGAAAATGCTGTTTCAAATGGCCCAAGACTTGCCAAAATTTTGGATCTAGTTTTTCTTAGCTTTGTTTTTTCTCGCTAACGAACTTTACGCCAACATCTATATCACAAAGTTAACAAACCTACTTTAATGAAAATTCACGTATACCTCCAAACAAGCAATGTTTTCTATTACAAGTTGCCAAGTCATTGCGAGCCTAGCCCATACATAAATCTGAATGGTTACGTGTCACGCTGACCACAACAGCATGTACGGCAAAATCATCTACAAACGTTTACACCAGGGATATAAGGATACGGTTATGAGAAAAGAAAATAGCGAATCTCACAACCAAAAGGGTACATTGTCTTTATTTCATACACAACTGATTTATCTGAAATGATATATGAATCATGTATGATAAGAATGGCTCACTAGTATTAGTTTTGTAAACTGTTGTATGTCAATAGAGTGCTAGTTATCAATAAGCAAAGAAATGATTGGGTTTATATATATATATATATATATATATATATATATATATATATATATATATATATATATATATTTGTTTAAGTACAATGTGAACTCGTTTAACCTCTGAATTGGTAATATTTATATCTGAGCAGGGATTGTGGGGCTATACGGTTATTTATTGATCAGTCGTATATGTGCACGTGTCCGATATTAAGTTAAAGATAATGATTAATATTTCACACTGCATGGTCTTAATTATTATAAAGAGAGATCAGACTGAACTATCAATCAGTCAGCAATGTAACTAGTTCTTTTGGGAAAATATAACAATTTTACACAAAATGTTAATTTTCTATGGAAAAAGAGTGCATGTTTGACAAAAAAGACATCGTGGATTAGATGACACGTCCAATTTTGAGTGGACCGAAGAGTGGTGTGTATGTTCATGTCATGATTTGCCGTAAAATGGAGGTACTAACTTCATGTTAGAAGTCTGAGTTAATAGTTTGTTTTTCGTTCCGTATATTTTTACTGGTGCATTATGCAGTTGACTGTACAATTTTATTTTGTTGTATCAATTAATTAAGTTAGTTATATTCTGTATACAGAGGGATCGTGCTGCTCTATTCGATATCTCCGCTCTGATCTCCATTTATTCCATTCTATTATTTCATTAATTGTACTTGGTTTCTCAGTATTCCATTTATTTTACGTCCAAATTATACGGTGGATACAAATCTGATTTTACGTTTACAACAAATCTGCATACATCCTATTTAACAAAAAATTTTAAATGAATTAATGTCCTCTTTCAATTATATCAATTGGAACATAAATAAAATTTGAAATAACATCGAAGCGTTCATTAAAAGTGAACCCGTATTTTATAAATAATGAATATTTAAAAAAATCACATAAATACGAAGATAAAAACATGACCTAGTTCGAAATAAGGAGAAAGACAAAAGCTATTTATAAAAGCAAAATGTGTAACAAATGTTGTTGGTGTTGTAATTGTTTCTTGTTGTTTAAGTGTATTATCCATTCATTCTCATCACCATATTACTTCGAGAGAAAAGCTGATATAGATCATCTGGTTGTGAGTAGGTGTCGCTTATATATATATATATATATATATATATATATATATATATATATATATATATATATATATATATATATATATATATATATATATATATATATATATATATATATATATATATATATATATATATATATATATATATATATATATTTGGGACAAACTATTCTATATTGTGGAATATTATAATCTACAGCCTGAAATGAGACCAGTCACATTACAAAATTGTCTTATGAATCCTGACTTGTTATCTGTATTTAAGATATCAGCTTCGCTGACTGCGAACTCGAAATTTGTTAATAAACATCTTATGTAATACTATTTATATCATCATAGCTGGATCGTCACACACACACACAAACAAGCTGTCTTGATAATCCAAGGGTAGACTAAAATACTCCTTCGATTTCCAACATAATTATCAGTGTATATATATATATATAATTTTACATTTATCAACAGTGTTGTGTACTTAGGATGAAGTAATATGTTCCTTTGAAATATAAACCACAAGCTCCACTTGATTACGTTAATGTTAACACTTAAGAAATTTGAGGATCTCGTGCCTCCCACGAAAGCAATTCAATTAGCACATCTACTTGTAATTTGCATATCTGATTGCAGAGCGGTTAGGACGCAGAGCAAGTGGCACTTGACGTAAATAGATCTATGCATACAGGTGTTATACACACACACACACACACACACACACACACACACACATATATATATATATATATATATATATATATATATATATATATATATATATATATATATATATATAACTTTTTCTTTTTCATGCGGTACATGTAAACAGACACTAATTATAATATATATTATATGCATGAATATTGTATCTTCAGCACTGTAGCCACCGGTCACTCAACAAGGTAATGTACTATTTGCAACAGCGTGTAAAATGCTTCCAATATTCAGACCTGTAAAACCACGGATAAGCTGATAGCATAGTAAAGTGGGCGGCCCACTTTACTTATACTGATGTTCCATCTAAGACATCATTGGCTTTTCTCAAAATAATTTTCCTTGTTTAAAATTAAATATTTTGACTGACCACAAGTAACATAATGTCACGTTGTAAGTAAGGAACAATAACCAGATTGCAACATGTATCGGCTAGACCCTGAGGCTTATAATTCCGCGTCATAATTGTTACGAAGGCTGTCTTGCAAACAGTGAGGTGTCAAGGTCAGTGTGTATAACACGGCCATAGGAACTCGTTACTAGCGCCTTATTTTGGCGGCGCGCGATTCACACGTATATGATGAATTTCCTGTGTTGGCTTTAAAGGAACACATCAAATGTGGGGTCGAAAATCAACCCTTGACAGACTGCGTGGAGGGGGCAATGTCTGCTAATTATGTAGACTATGGGTGAATTGACATCCACTCGGAGTTGAGCAAAGCGTGGCCACCATTGGAATCGCAAGCTTAAATCTAGTATCTTGAAAACTAAACTTTTGTAGTCGCTAAACCATCTCGCGGGAAGTTATAAGCTACTCGGACGTCATTCGAAATTGTCGGGAAACTTTGTTATTCTGGGAATGATGTTTCAGATGATGATATATGCCGTCATTTGTTCGAGTGAAAGACGAGTGATAGGGGTTTAAATATTGAATTCCATTTGAGAAATGACTATCTGTTATTGAATGGTAGTCAATTATTTGAATTTCACCTTTTGTGTATTCAATAATTTAACTGTCGGCATCTTTGACTACTTCAATTTCTAACAAAAACGAGACAGGCTGGGTCTACTGTAATAATTAAATATAATAATGGGAGCACCCCCACCCCCAACCTAGTCCACGAGAACCTTTACACATAACATCGTAATAGTTTTTGTTTTTCCTTTAAGACAATTCTGGTCATCAGAGAGAGAGAGAGAGAGAGAGAGAGAGAGAGAGAGAGAGAGAGAGAGAGAGAGAGAGAGAGAGAGAGAGAGAGAGAGGGGGGGGACACAGACAGACACAAAGAGAGACAGATAGACAGAGAGATATGGTGATAGTATCAATAGTAGTAGTGTTGGTGTTTGTGTTGGTGGTGTGAGTTCCCATCTATGAATCATATCATAAATCGTCAGCTTTTGCTGGTTCAGCTCAATGAAAAGATGAAGAAAAAAGTTCATGATAGTGGATACAACTCTGTTACTTAGAAGTAAAAATATTTCACCGTTTGCAGAACAGAACCCAATGTTTGATATGTGTCATCATTAGGAATCGTGTCACATTTCATCTCCATCATGCCCCCTGGTGTTTCCCTCCCCTATAGTAACACTTAACGTCACCGATAACGATCTCATATTTTCATTTCATTCCACGGTGCTAACAAATGGTTCGGTTCTTACATTACAATCTCTGTTTAAGGCATCCGGGCGACTTTGAAGCAAATGGTTGTATTCCTGAAGAATTTGCACATTCTTTTGGTAAATTTCGTGGAAAACTAAATACCACGTGCAGTTTAACTATTGGCATCAGAAACTCATAGTCAGCGATTTTTTCTAACATTGGGCCATGTGTCTGATTATCAACACACCCTTTTTTTTTTTTACTGGCCTATTACGTTTTCAGCCATCTTGTCCAAAACGCAAAATGTTCTAGTCTCTACACAAAATTCTCAAAGTGATTTGAATTGATATTTTTGTCACCAGCGTGATACGTAGCGTGAGTTGATTCTATGACGCTAGCTTACGAACATGACATGAGACTAGTAATTTAATTCACAATCCACTGATGAAGGCGAATAAGTCGAAACCTTAAGAAACATAAAGAGAGTTTGTTGATTGGTTGCTTTCGCATCATTTTCCATTGAGCCTCTTGGGAACACTGCTAATTTAAAATAGCGTTATCTGGTGATTCCTGGGAGTTTAATATGTTTACAGCCCTTTCCCACTCATGCTCTCTTCTTATGTCGGGATCTTGTTGTTAGACTACAAACTTGTAATTATTATTTTTTTCATCTGCAAGAAAGAATTTTAATATCTTTCCCACAGCCACAAAATTCAATGAACATGTTTCCAGCATAAATCTTTCTTTTGAAATGACCAAGGTTAACTAGCGCCAGTGGCGTGGAGAGTTATATTCATTGAAATGTAAACAGAAATCTGCAGGATCCTTGCTAATGTTCACAACATAAACTGCGTGTCAGAACTAATGACCCATTAGATTATTTTTCTTTTAGTTATATGACCAGAGTATGATCAGAACTTGCGGAACAGCATGTCTCTAAATGGAAATATACTATAGCCATGTTAGCATCTCTCTCTCTCTCTCTCTCTCTCTCTCTCTCTCTCTCTCTCTCTCTCTCTCTCTCTCTCTCTCTCTCTCTTCGGTTGGTGTCACCCAGTGTTGTAACTAATGGTGTTACCCCCATGAACCTACGTCCTGCACACAAATTAAAAAAAAAATGTATTGACAGTCATATGTACGGTAACTCATGGTGTACCCCCCCCCCCATGGACGCCCTTCCTGCAAAATAATTCAAACAAATTCACCAACCCCCCGCACCCCTCCCTCTCTCTCTCTCTCTCTCTCTCTCTCTCTCTCTCTCTCTCTCTCTCTCTCTCTCACTCTCTCTCTCTCTCTCTCTCTCTCTCTCTCTCTCTCTCTCTCTCTCTCTCTCTCAACATTACTTAATTTTTACTTTCGGTAAGTAGTAAGTAATGATTAAATTTCAGAAAAATGTTGACACATCAATCAGTTTTGTAAAGTGTTTACCAAATGACTGTTTATTCTTAGATAAAATTAATGACCCTTTCTTACTTCAATTCATTTTTGTTTTGCGTTAAAAAGAAAAATTCAGTTGCATAACGAATAATATTATCTCTTAGTGAAATATAAAGAAGGCGTGCATTTCTATACAAGATCAAAGGACCCAACTCTACATAATGGGAAACCAAATAACATGCTCACTTGTTCCGAGAGGTCCAGGTATATGTATGTTTGGTTTTACTGGCAGAAAAGAACAGTGCGCGTACTGACGCCATTGTTACAAATTGTCTCATACTGCATCTAAAGGTTTCTACTTTTGAGGAAGGATCATACTTTAGAAAACGAACATACATATGGATTATTTTATACCCAGTAGCTGAACCTTCCATGAAAGTGTCAGCGTAAACACTTCAAATTCGGCACGAGTCCGGTGAGGCACCTGCTCTGTCTCTTAGTGCAGGAGAACACAGCCGACAGTTTCCGATTAATATAAATAAACTGAGAACTAATTACATCCCAGTGGGTCTAAGGTTTTAAGCGAGAAGGGTGAAGTGGGACGGGGGAGGGGGGGGTAATAATCATGGCCTGGATCTGGCTATCATGTTTCAGTGAATCTGTTGGACACATATGTAAAGATTTTACACAGAATATTTGTATGGCTGAATTAGAGCACTAATATTTTGTTCAAGCTATGTGAGTGCAATGTTTTATTTCCTTTCTAGATCCCAGGTCCCAATCATAATTGCTTCGAAGTGGTCGGTACATATAAACACACTTACCACTACGATATAAGGCAAAATGTATCAGTAGCAAACATCGTAGTAGAGGTGGTAGCATTATAAACAGTCGTAAACCCATCAATAGTTGTAGTAGTTGTTGTTGTAGCAGTAGTAATACAATTATTAAAGTAACTATAGTTAAAGTTGTTGTTGTTGTAGGGTTTAACGCCATATTTCAGCACACGATAGGCTATACAATGCGGCCAGTATTAATGGTGGAGGAAGAACCTGGGAAAACCCCAGGAAACAACCACCGACCCACGAGAAGCAACTGGCAAGCTTTCTCACATACCCACATTGGCCAAATCTGAGACTCGAACCCACGCAGACAGAGGTGAGATGGCAGTGATCCGTAACGGAGAGTGCTTTCGACCACTTGGGGCCCCTGTAGTTACAGTTAAAAATTATTTCCTGATGGAGATTATTCTTCAGATCGTTCTCATACAAATACGTCCGTTTTATTAATGGTGTTGGAATATGCAGGTTTGTGTTCCATTCTGTCATGAGATTGATCTTTCTTTGCTATAATTTAGAGCAAGAATATTTTGTTCAAGCTATCTGAGGCCAATGTTTACTTTCCTTTCTAAATCCCAGGTTCCATCCATTTTTGCCCAGAATTGGTCGGTTCATAAGTCCGTTTTATATTTCTAATGTGAGAGTTGGAATCTCCAGGTTCATTTCGCATGCTGTCATGTAAACCATTCTCAAACAAAAAGGATGTGTTTTATTTCTGCGATGGGAGGTGGAACCTCCAGGTTTGTTTTCCAATCTGTCATTTGATCTTCTCATACAAATAAGTCCGTTTTATAGTTCGGATAGGGAACTTCCTTGTTTGTTTCACATCGTTCTCTTTTGTCAGCTGTCTATCACGCTGACTGAAACCAAATATTAAATCGCTCTATATTTACTAATTGAATAGATTTTTAAGAATTGTACCTATCAAACTCTACTTGAAATGAATCAACTGTTCTTTGATATAAGCTTTATAATTTACATACCAACACGAGCCAGTCGAATATACAACCTAAATAATGAGTTATGGGAATTGTTTGGATTTTATTAACGTGTAACAAGAAAAAGCTACGAAGCCATTGAAATGTTGAGAAAGTTTCATACAATCGACATTAAATGAAGTTAATTTTTTTACTCACTGCTAATTTATAATATACGTTATGTTTGTTATGATAGATTCACTTCCAAAAGCACAATGAAATATATGTTTTATTTGTTTCTTTTGTTTGCTTTCTTTTGTTGGTTTTCTGCTTGTTTGTTGTTGTTGATTTTGTGTTCGGTTGAGGACTCTTGTCTTTTAATTTTTATTTCTCCCTAAATTGTCTGAATGGTTTTAGTTTACAGTCCTACGAGTATTATCAGAATACTCCCCCAAGTAGTAGATTAATATAGTAGCAGAAGCAGTCGAAAACAATAGTAAGAGCAAACTTTCTGTGATATATGTGTGCGTCGGTTAGAACACTATGGATGTTGTGGAAAACAACTGTCTAGTTATGCGAACCTTCACACAAATCGTAGTAAGACGTAAATCAGCCACATGTAAGGTTAAAGGTCAACACTGCCTTTAGTATAAGCGCGCGTGCGTATGGGCTGGGACTGTATTCTACATTTGGCATCTCAGAGTAATTACCTTCTCTGCGCGCTCTGCTGTTTGTCCCCGACTGCTTGTATTTAAACCGCGCCCCCGAGCCGGAGCCTGCAATCCCTCTACACAAGGCTTGGATGTTGGAACATGTGGAAAATCATGCAAGAAAATTTGGAAGATCTCACAAGTGCTAACCTATGGCGTGCCCTGGCCGCAGAGTTTCTAGGTACCCTATTTCTAGTTTTAGTAGGGTGCGGCTCTATAGAAAATAATGGCCAGACGACGTCAGTGGTGCAGGTAGCGCTGGCTTTTGGACTGGTATTTGGCACCATGGTTTGGTGTGTCCAGCACATTAGCGGTGGACATCTCAACCCCGCCATCACTGCTGGTGCCCTAGTCGTTCGCAGGGTGTCTATCATCAGAGGGATCCTATACATAATTGCACAATGCGTCGGCGCAATTGCGGGTGCAGCCGTATTGTACGGGGTAGCGAGCAAACCAGAAGCAACCAGCCTGGGTGTGAATACTCTGAACGGAATTACAGCGGCACAGGGGTTCGGGGTGGAATTAATGGTCACCTTCATCCTTGTGTTTGTGGTTTTGGCATCTACGGACGAGAAACGAAATGACCTCAGCGGCTCAGCCCCTCTTACTATCGGACTGGCCGTTGCGGCTGGACATCTTTTCGCTGTAAGTAAAAAGAGAGTAAACATTTCTTGCAAAATTAATTTTTAAAAATGTCCACTTCTCTTCCGCGTTCTAAATATAATTTATATGTTCTGCTAGATATTTTATTTTCTTGCAATTTTCTTTCTTGCTGTCATAGCTAAATGGGATTCATAAACTCGCACACTCGCTCTTTTGTTTTTAGTTTTTATTTTCGTGTATATCTTTTTTCACTTTCTTGATATTATTTCCTAGGACAAAAGTATAAAAATCACGAACCAGAAAAACGGAGACATTTTCAGTCTGCTTGGAAAGCAAATGAAAAGTCGTTCTCGTGTTTTTATTTTTATTTAAAAATGTTAACTATAAAGTTCGTGTATTGCATCATTCTTTGTTATTAAAATATTTTTTATCAACCATCGTACGTTTGAATTTATTCAGAAGCTATACTTCAAATTTCATCCGATGTTTTACCGTTTTCAAATTGCGCGATATAATTAATGATTGGCTAGTAATATATGTTACTTTTATTGTAGAAGAAACTGTAAGACGAGAATAAATACAAATTAGATTTACAACTAAAGACTAGCTTTTGAATGAATTATCTAACCGGATTTACAGGGCTATTGTACATTTAAACCAAATCTACTTTTCACTAGTATGACTCTTTACAACATAGCGTCCCTGTTAGAACTGGCCAATCAAAGTATAGTCAACGCATGCTCCTCCCACATCAGCGCGTTCAAGCTGTGCAACAGTCGTGAGTGGTGATAAGCAAAAGTCTACTGATCTTTACAACACCATACACAAAACCTTGAAAAATGAGGAGAAAGAAATCTGTAAACAATTTTCTTTTAAAGATTCCGTAATTGAATTTGCTTTTAAACTGATTCTGCCATTAAATATGCTCGGTAGTGGAATCTCAAATTCTCAACATAGAAATCTCAATTTAACTTTTGTTCTGCAGGTGTGGATTATTTATTATTTTATTTTTTTTTTTGGATGGGGGGAGGAGTCGAAGTATTTGAAACAATAGTGGGGTTTTTTCTTTGACAAAAGTTAAGTTTTATTTCGGCTGCTCCACGCGAACTTAATGTTGAATAAAGTCAAGAACCCGAAGGAAAAAATTCAGTCCGAGTGAAAAAAAATTACCTCAGATTACCGCCATGTCCAGTTCTAGCATAGTGTCTTTTATAGCATGAAATATAGGGTCCTATGTCAGAACAGGTCATATGGGGCAATCTGTCGTAATTTTTTCGCTCACTAGTTTTGTTTCCTTCATTTTATTGCTTTTTGTTAATATTAAGCTCGCGTCGTGCACCCGTGCGTTTTATAGCAATTCACCGGAATTGGTCTATTGGAAAAATAAGAAAAGTAGATTTTTTTTTAGATATAGAAACGGTGTTATTTTCCGCTTTTGTCAAAGAGATCTTTACCACACATAAAAAAAACCAACTAAATTCCCAAAATCAAAACAACAAAAAAACTATTTAAATCGAGAATACTTATCATAATGCAAAACTTCCATATACCGTAATGCACTAATTTTGACTTCGATATACCGTAATGCACTAATTTCGACTTCGATATACCGTAATGCACTAATTTCGACTTCGATATACCGTAATGCACTAGCGAATGAACCATTGCTTGCAGCAGTCATATGTGCATAAATTAAATACGCACTATGTTAAATACATCAAGACTTCTTTCCACCAAATCGATATGTTATTATCATTCGCAATTTCTATAGCAGACTTTTGTAATCCAATTTAGGGAAATAAAAAATGTTTTTTTTGGAAACTTATCTAAATTAAATAAAATAATGTAATTTAATCAGCGGTATTGGACTTGTTCCTTGAATTTTGTATATTTATGTGTTTGGAAAATAAAAATCATCAGCAAATGTACTGTCTGGCCTTACATCCAGACACGTGTTGATATGACATCGGCAATTTCACCTTAAATATGATTATATCAAATGGCAATTAGGAATTAAACAACTTATTCAGTTATAATTTAAGTCGTTAACTGATGCAAATGTCCAATTTCCGACTCATTTTAACAACAGTCTTACAAATATAAACTGTTACGAGACATTATCTTTTGCACCTTTTTTATATACTATAGAAGCGCGTTGCATTCATTTACAATCCTTTATTGGTGTAGCTGAAATAATCGGTAACCGGGTCCTATTTAATAATCGGCCCCTTTAGGTTGCTTTTGAATTTAGAACAGGGCGGTTGAAGCAAAATAGTCGTTACATTTCACAAGCATTTTCGCCCCGGATGTGGATAATTTCAGCTGCTCTAATGAGGAGCGTTTATTAAGACATCAAGCGGAATTTTTAAATGTCAACATCGTTATGGATTGCTGCAGCCTGAGAAAAAAATAGGCCGCCGGGATATGTGAAGCAGGAACTAAGACTGCTTGATATGAGAGAGAGAGAGAGAGAGAGAGAGAGAGAGAGAGAGAGAGAGAGAGAGAGAGAGAGAGAGAGAATGAAGAGACCGTTACGTACGTACATACATACATACATACATACATACATACATACATACATACATACATACATACATACATACATACATACATACATATTAGTATTATTTGTATTATTATTATTATTATTTTTATTAGTAGTAATATAGTAGTATTTTTATTATTGCTATTATTATTTAGTAGTTGTAGTAGTAAAAGTATGGAATACATTACGTCTTTTTATCATATGCTCACAAATATTGCATAATTTTGTCAACTGGTAATTTTTGGTGGTAACTGATTTTGACTTTCAGTTTCAATACACAAAATGCAGTATGAACAGCGCTAGAAGCTTCGGGCCTGCCGTCATCAAGGACTCGTGGGAAAGCCATTGGGTGTGTATGCTCTCACTTTTTTTAATGTATATCTGCCATTATTTATGTCTGTACGTCTGTCTTTCGTACAGTTTTCCCGTTGTCTCCATTTGTTTGTAACGTTTGGTTGCCAGCCAATTCATTACATTTAATACTTAAAAACGTGCCTTTCCGACTAAAAATTTATATTTGCAAAAATATCTCAACTCTTCTAATCGGACTCACCGTACAATATTTTTGTATTTAAAAAAAGATAAAATTGTTTTATCCCAAATTAGGGTAAAATTATTTAATTGCAACAACATCAGCATGACTGGCCATTGAGTACTACAACAACACCAATAACAACACAATCATAAGTGTATAAATTCGTTCTAACTTGCCTGGTGCGGTAAAATAATTATAACAAATGGTGAATGAAAATGTGAATTATTCGGCATGTCTCTTAATGCTGACATTGTGACTTTGGCAAATTATCGTATTCATGTCTTACATAAAATGTCAAAAAGTAATTGCAGATCATAACGAGAAACACTCTGATTCCAGAGTTTTCACATTTAGCTCGCCTTACTACGGTACTAGATCGTGTCAGTCAACAGAATTTAATATAAACCATATGAGGTAGATGAAATACTCAAGCCCAGGACCGCGTCGGTTCCGGAGTAATGAAATGGATCAAACTCCTAATTCAGTTTAGGCTTTTGCATGCTGGGCCACGCCATTACATACAAGTGTTTTCTATCAGATTCCGAGACTTGTGCGTCCAGTTTTCTGTAAACCATGAAAGGCGTGTAGAATAATAAAAGAACGCGATCATATATAGAGATTCCACAAGGATATGGATCATTTGACGCGCTAGGCACGCAGACCGTTGCCAAGGGAACTGATTTTCACAGAAACTAACAAATAAAAACAATTCATGAAACGGATCAGCAGAACATTAAATTGTGTGATTTATGCACGGCTTTACATTTGTAGAAAACAAAATGTTTAAGTATGCTTAAATTCATTGGGTACGATCTCTTTTATTTTAGCCATGTAAAATCCTGAAACCACATTTTTTAACTTGTTTGTGGACCTCTACTAACAAACTCCTATTCACTTATGTTTTAATGGATTAAAGTTTCTTTCAGAAATTTGTTTACAAGTAGCGATTTTATGTCATGTAGCGAGTACATGCTTTGTGGTAATTTTATGCCACGTAGCGATTTCATGCTATTTAGCGATTTCATGCCATGTAGTGATTACATGCCACTTAGCGATTACATACCATGTAGTGATTACATGCTGTATAGTGATTACATGCCACTTAGCGATTTAGTGCTATGTAGCGATTTCATGCTATGTAGCGATTTAATACGTAAGCGAAGATTTGCGACACGTTACGATGCTCCGTGTTTGTTGCTTATACTATAAACTAATCTTTGCCCAAAGTTTATAACATTAAAGAAAAAACTCTATAGATATTACCTTTTTAACATCATTAAGATGCAGTCATTTTTTTATGTAGATTCATGTGGTTAAAACAATTCGTCCAGAACTCGTCGCTCGATGTTACAGAAACGGCACAAGTGATACAAATTCTTTGGATCTTTTAAATTTCAGTGAATTTAGATGATGCGATATGATTCTCGACTATAACAATATGTGTGTGTGTGTGTGTGTGTGTGTGTGTGTGTGGAGAGAGAGAGAGAGAGAGAGAGAGAGAGAGAGAGAGAGATGAAGGGGGCGGCATTGTCTTTCCTCTTAATATGTTTATCTAGGTTAATTTGAATACAAAGCTGTATCATCTTGGAGCGGAGATTGATGGGCATCTGGAATAGACATCGACCCCAATTACGTACGCGTTGCTTTAACGTATGTGGTTAGCAAATTTAAGAGCAAGGATTCAGTTCTATAGAAATAGCTATCAAAAAGAAAAAAAAATAGTTGGTAGTAAAAGTTTGAAATACAAAAATTACTCACCGTTCACAATTAATGTAAAATATAATTAAAGCTGTTACTAATTTCGATTGGATAAGAAATACTGAACGTGTCTGAAGTCCTCGCATAAAAGAGAAAATATTACATGACATCGTGTTCAAGCGTACACAATCCGATCAAGTTTGACCAAAAAGAAAGTTTGTCAATTTTAATTTCACATTGACCTCAGATTTGTAAAATTGGTAAAGATTATTACCGTACTTTTGAAAGATTTTTTTTATCTGCGTAGAATCATTTATAATAAGCAGCTTTTCTGCAGAGATCAAAGTTATGATTCTTGTGTGTACGTGTATTTGCAAATTTAATTTGTCAACAAAGGGTATAAAATTTGAGTTACAAAGTAAGTCTAATACGTTTTATTATTTATATCCACTCTTGTGAGTTAACCTCCCAAAATTAACCGTGTTCTTTGATGCTACCAGATCTTTTCAAAACCAATTACGTAGCACATTTATGTGATTGTGTACGCTTGTTGCCCAACTCCTAGCAGAACTTCAAGGCAAATTAAAGGAACTTTTGTTCGTAACAGCGGCTTGTTTTATGTGGGTTTATGCTCTATTTCAAACATATTTCAGGAGCAAGGCCTCAACCTTTGTCTAAATTCGAATCAGAACGCGAAAGCACTTGACTAAGATGATAAGGTAAATGAGTTAGTACGCTGGAGGTTACAGCATTCTAGATATTAATCCGCCAAGTGGTTGCACCCAACCGGGAAGGTTTCTACCTTATTGCACCGTACACCCGTCTTGGTACCTGAATGGGTCAAATGTACTAAAAGAACTCGTCTAATTGAATTTAGCTATGCAAGTCACCCGTGAAAGATGTTAACACTAGAATTTCAAGGTTTGTTGTTTTGTTTTTTTTATAGAAAAAAGGATGTGGACTGAATAATGATTAGCTACAATTAATTAAATATTCCCACTGGTAGACAGAAAGATTGCTGGAACTGGTGGTAATGACTGAGAAATAGGATACCAAGAAAAATATGAGGGATAATTCATAATAAATCGCGGAGGGGGGTGGGAACTGTCGACAAGATACGTCTTAATGATACCAACAGATTTTGGTACCAAAATGCTGACAGCGCTATCAATTCAACAGGAAATGGCAAAACAGGATAACCTATAAGGGTCTCGTTTTTATTGGAAGACTTAAATAACTCCATGCATGTATCAAGTATCTACACAAGCAATTTGGTTGCTGTTTGGGAAATAAGAAAAAAAGCTACTGATTATATCAGTTAATGTCTTTTGAGATAAGTCTAATTTGTATTTTGTATTTTTCTGATCTTTGAAACATGCAGAAAAAAATAACATAGAAAATAATCGCAATCTTTATCTGCATTCGTTTTGCAGATAATTTTTTTTAAGGATCCGATGTTTATTTTCTTCTGAATTTTTCTATTTTTGAACATTTTTCTGGTATTTCGTTGAACTTAGTGTAAAGATAAAATTGACCTCTTGTCTTCTCCTTCTCTTGACTTTATTATTCTAAATTAGATGGCCTCACCTTCCTTCGAGTGCCTGTCTGGTGTACTCGCCTGAATTTGATAAATTGGTAAAATTGATTTGGTAAAATTAGCTAGATCCATTTGTCAATTTTTTTTTTTAAATATTGTCGGAGCACTTTGCCCAGCAGTATCGCCAGGCTTCGTTTTATGGGCATGACTGAGTTACAGAAGGGAAGTGGGATGCCTTAATGGGAATTGGTTTCTAATTAATGGTTCGTAATTAACAATGTATTGGCTACTATCATCCCTAATGATATCAAGATGGGAGATTTGATTTAATGATTCGGCTTTTTTCTCCTCGATTGTTTATCTGACTGAATGGTGGTCCTTGTGGACACACACTGTAAAAATTAAACAAAGGAATACAGATTTTTAAAAGTTATTGTTTTAGTCATATGTTTCTCCTCAATTCAAAGTTCTTGATCATTTCTGGAAAAACAATTTTTTTTCTTTTGTTTAACTACAGCTACTACTCCAACTACCATCGGTATAATCGGGACTGTCGCAAGTTCGCACTGGACAAAACGGCGCCACACATTATTTTTTTTTTACTTTAAACTCCGTAAAATGCTATCCTCCACCACATGCTTGTAGCTTCAGGCTGTCGCCAGTATCGTCCAACCATTACGACGCCCCTGCGTTAAAAGGATCATGTCGTACAGGGGCGTACAATGATAATGTTTTACAGGGGCGTTCAGTGATCGTGTTTTACAGGGTCGTCATCACGATATGAAGCAATGGCGTACTAGAATGGGTGCGAGAGGCGTGGCCCGCGCCGGGTCACAGCCAGAATGGGGGGGGGGTCATCGGGAGAGTTGAAAATAACCAGTACAATCTTTCAAACCAAATGAAAAATTCGCGAAAGCAAACGTCATTTCCAATTTATTACAGCACTGTGCTCTTTGAAAATATTTTTGCAAACATAAAATATTTTTCTGTGTGGTAACATTTTAAAATTACATGTGGGGTGTGAAATGAAGGATACGCCCCGTTCGCCAAATACTTTGGGTACGTCCCTGATGGGAAGAGATATGAATAATTCAAACATATTTGTAACATGTTTTCTTTTCAGTTTAGTATGTTGCTAGAAGATATCAAATGTAGGTATCTGACAAATATATATTTATTGCAAGTGACATTGTTTCGATCTTGACTGGTTTATGTACCGTACGAATAGACGCTAGCATATATTTACTGTGTATTGCATGTTATTCCTATTGTATAGTGATTAGCATTTGCGCCTGTCACGTGGGTGACTATTGTTCGTTTCCCCGCGTGGTGGCGTACATTTTATAGTTGTAAATGGCCTGACACGATCATATTCAGCGGGTACCCTATCAGGCAGCGATCCTAGCAACGGGTGTATATTAGTGGTATGCCAAATTTCTTTGAGATTTATCATCATGATACTGTCATTCAGTTTGTCACGTTCATCTTTCTGAGCACATGAAATACCGATTGTCTTCAAATCAAACTGCAGCATTAACGAACCATGTTGTTATTATTGTCCGATTGTAGCGTTCCAATCTGGAAGCAGCATAGACTCTCGCTCTATCTGTCTTTATAGCAACGAGTGTTATATGGATTGTGATTGGTTTATGATATATTAATTCAAAATGCCTTTTTTTTACTGAAGTTTATTCACGTTCTAAGCGGTTAACATGGCCAGTCGATCTCGGATGAACAGAAACTTGATAATTTTCCATATTCGTGACAATGACACTGTAAAACAAGGGATGAATTGTCAGTGTAGTGCAAGGCGCAATTGTCATGTGTTAGAGAAACTATTAAAGATTATTCATACTTTAAACCCCTCCCACCCCTACATTCATTCAAAATGGTCTAAACCCTTGTACTAAATAGATAAACAATTCTTCCAGATAATGAGTTAGGATTCAAACAAATGCATGAAACAGTCTTGACCGGTTAAATAAAGCCTTGAACAAAAATCCATGAAAATTAAACCGTTTCACAAAACCTTTTGTACTGTTTTCTCTCCAGGTATATTGGGTTGGACCGTTTGTGGGCGGGATACTTGCTGCCCTGGTGTATGAATACATTTTCTCTGCCGGCGCTACCTTCACTCGCACAAAGAAGTTCGTCTTGAGGAGCAAAAAGTGCGCCTTGCCGACACCCAAGGAGAAAGTAAACGATAAGGTTGATGTGGTAGAGATCCAGATGGAGGAAAAGAAAGAAGAGGAGGAGAAAATTGAGGAGAAAATAATTGAGGATGAGCCGGTACAACCAAACGGAGGGAAAGATTAAAACATCTGCAGCGAGTATCTTGTCACAGGACTGATTATAAGAGTTGTAACGTCTGGTCATATTGAGAATCACGTGGAGTGTACATGGTGGCACAGACATGAACTTCACATGACTGGGTCCTTTAAAGCATAATATTGTTATTCAATTGTTTTATTTTGAATTATTTTCTGTAAAAGATTAACGAATTAAAAATGATTATATTCAACATCACAAGGCAATGCACTCTAATTAATTCTTACGTTCTTTTTAAGTCATGCAGATCAATTCTTTACACAGATATTTACAAAGAAAGATGGAAAATATGTTTCTAGCCTGTTAATTAGTTCCTCAATGATGCTTTGGCTTCAAGGTATACGGATATGTTCTTCAAGACAAAACCATTGAGATGCATGGTAAGCATTAATTACAATCCGCGACTTGTAACACCAACGGCACTATTGTTTAATTACCTATTGTCTAGCAAGGTTTACCTCAGGGTTCAATCTTAGTACCAACTTTATTTCAAGAATCGATATTCCCCATTGTCATTTACAACCAGACTTGCATTGATTGAACAACGTTCGGAGAGTGTATGCGTGGTTATTAGTCCAGTTGTCCTTTTAGAACAGTCCATTGTCAATAAAAATGTGAGGTGCATATTGTTGGGTGGGTATTAACTGTGTGATTCAGATAATAATTGAACGTGGATCACCGCATAACGTGTTCGACTATATTGAAAGTAAACCGACTGAAACTGAAGATAATGTATATAAGGCGGGAGTAATGTTAAAGGAAGAAACAGCTAGCTAATCAATCGTTCTTTTTGAAGACATGAGCACGAAGACTGTATTTACTGTCATTGCAGAAAGAACGTTGGTGCCAAATAGCAGCGTGACCTGTTGATTCGCTGTTGCTCCCACTCGCGAAATACATATATTTTTCTAAACTGTCCCATTTTTTCAGTTTCATATTTTTAAAGATAAGGGTTTCGATAAGACAAGGATAGAAAAATGTAAATATGTTACGGTCTCTTTAAAATTAGGTGACGGTATCAATATTGTAGCCAAACATAAGCAAGAAAGCGATGCATATTTTACATTTATTCGCTGAATAATAATTACAGGCAAAGCAAGACTGAACGGTTATGGCAAGGTTGAAATATGTTCTACGTTTAATTGCGTAATGAATGGCATGGAAGAAATTACAAGAGCAGATGCCATACATTTGAATGGTGCTTTAACATTACTACATTAATATGTGTAACAAATAGGACCACTATACGTTTATAACTTCGAAGAGTTGTCTATTCTGATAAATCAAAAATGAATGAGAAAATTAATGTATAACTTTTTTAAAAATATATAAAGGGCATTTGTGAGCACGTTATTGAAGTATCGTGTTCAGAAAATGGGATCTAAGTGCCTTTGCCAAAGTGACATTAGTAGCCGACCTGGACTGGCCTCAGATGGTGTTTCACCCGTGACTCATGACATACAATATAAATACGTTACCAACTGAGCTTCAGCGGCTACAAGATCTTCTATAACTCGTTTCGTTGCTCATAGCAATGGTTTACTTAGATATACAAATCTAAATAAGTTGTGTGCGCCTGCTTCAGTAAAATAGTGATTTTAATAAAAATAATGGACGGTGAGTCCGATTAGAACAGTTGAGATTTCTTCATGTTGGTGATCAGTAGAACATGTATAGTCCAAAAATTATTCATTCCATTTGGATATTAATAAATTTATTTTTTTCCAGTAATAAATATTGAATGGTCTTATTTGTCACTGTTATCGGAGAACATGTTCGAAACTACAACTAAAACACAAACACGAACGAGCAAAATTTGGCAGGAAGGTTGAGACATGGAAGTGGAAAATATTTGAGCCAGACTACTTAATGAAGATTCCGTAATCGCCGTCTTGACGATGTGTTAGTCATTTTCCCGACTGAAATTTTACCTATTTTTATGTAAAATATATTGTAATGAATTTCATTGTGACCTTATTGTCGTAGAACACCATTAATCATATATAATATATTCTCTGTTGTCATTATAACGTTCCTCATTAGCATATTATATAGATAGTCGATAGCTATAAATAGGAAGGACAAAACAATTTTCTATGTCATGATGTCTGAAATAAAGAAAATCCTTTAAAAACTAATTGTTTAGTTTTCTTTCTATCTATCTATCTATCTATCTATCTATCTATCTAATCTATCCATCTATCCATCTATCTATCTATCTATCTATCTATCTATCTATCTATCCATCCATCCATCCATCCATCTATCCATCTATCTATCTATCTATCTATCTATCTATCTATCTATCTATCTATCTATCTGTCTGTCTGTCTGTCTGTCTGTTGGTCTGTGCTAGTTTATATCTTTCTGTCACATTCCTTTTGTTCTTTTCTTCCTCCCCACATATCCTTCTCTTCTCCCTTCCTAAATAACTTGTTTGTGTTGCTGTGCCGCAAGACACCGAACCAAGTTTCTTTCTTATAGATATTTGGTGGCGTTAGATGTATATATATGTATGTATGTCTGTCTGTTAACAAGTTGTTGTTTTTTTTACTAGAATGTGGGTTATATAATGGAAATATGTTAGTGGAGTGTTTTTCGTAAACCTCTTCTGTATTAACAATGCCAGAGTTTACGAACATGATACGCTAAATTACTACATAAGTTTCACATGATTTACTTCCAATTTGTAATTCCTAAATGAAACTTTTTAGTAGGTCATATCAAATTTCAATTCAATTTCCTGTTTATGTGACCTGCAATCGGAAACATTTTTTAAATGGAAAGTATCACGTGTTAAAGGTTCAAATTAAATCGCCAAACATTTATGAGACGCCTTCAGCACGTCCACAATATTAAATAAAAAATATTAGTAGAAGAAACACAGAAAATCATTAGTGTTTTAATAATTACACACACCCATCCTACATCCTGATTTCCGTTCCACTTGCGACCAGTAGCTGCAAGGTTTGACGTAACCAAGACAGTCATTATTGTAAGTCTGTGTACAGAGTATGTATGTAATATTATCCGCATATGGAAAATAAGTTAACATTGTCCGTCCAATAATTTCAATGCAAAATTAAGCGCATATATGTAAACAAAATAAATAACTTTTTTAAACTCTGATATTAATTTTCTTCTAAATTAGGTCATCAGTACAACTATTTATATATTGACCTACTTTGACTGACTTCGTGCTATTGTTCCGCTGACTAATCAACACTGCATAATATACGTTTAAGCTTCCATTGCTGAGAGTAAATATACTAGCTTAAGAAATGATTGTACATGAATAAATCTGATATCGATAAGTATATATAAAAAAAATAAACTCTTTGTCACGAGGTGATGCAGATATTGTGATCTCCACTCCCCGCCCCTAATGTCTATGGATATCGTTATCTAGTAGAAAAACGACCACTGTGATATTGCCCGGATTGAGTAAACAACATTAAATATGAAAATAAGGGATGGAATATACGAGATCTAAGCAGGGATATAGAATTGAATAACACAAGCCCCGTATGTAACACTTAACAGTTTAATCAATTACTGACACAAAATGAAATTGAACATGACATTTTTTAATGATTCACTTTCTCTTAGAAATAGAACTACAAAATGTATGCGAAATTCGGTTAGCTGTTCTGTTGTACTCACAGAAAAAATTTCGTCTTATTATGGAGTGAAGACTGATCGAACCCAAGCTGGTCGTTTCCATGTCACTGTCGGCGATAGTTCTTGCCCTTCTCCCTCTCTCCTCTAGCTTCTTGGGTCATCAACAGTCTTGGATATAGACTGCTCTCATTTTTCACTGTGCAGTCAGGTAATAACCATTTTCCTTTATGTCTTCCCGAGCCGCCTTTGCTCTATTTCATCAGAGAATTCATTCTGTCTCTTATCTGGATCCGGGTTACTCAAAGTCTCAGACCTCGTGTCCTTAGACGATTTATTTAACGAGGGAAATTAATTACTAAGTCTCCTCGGAGTCCTCAGGCTTTCTCCTTCGACAGAAAACTTGGTTTGACTAAACTCGCGAGGGAGATACTTTAAAATATAGAATTCCGTCTGGGTACACAGATCCCTCGTTTAGCTTAGCTAGTCAGGATTACTTCTCGAAATCGCCACAAATTGCACCCCTCCCATCGACGATAGAATAATCCTCTTTAGATCGCCTTATTTAACTTATTAACCTCCGGTGCCACGTTTTTGCACCAGGTGGTAGTACCCTACTTTTGAGCTCTGTAGCATCAAATGTCTTTAAAGATACGCCAAAGTGGATGCAATTACAGAAATGTAGACAGATGTAGCTCTACAATGGTACCAAATAATCTGGACTTGGCTCACATTACAAACTACAAAGAGAAAAGTGGAATTTTTTGCGACCCAATTTTTTACAGCAAAATTCCGCCCATTGTCGGAATGGAATTTTGTGTCCCAGATTTTAGACATTTTATCCTCAGATCTAACGTGGCAGAGGTCAGTTTCATAAACTGACCCCTGACACATTTCTTAACTTAAGATCATGATGTAACTTGTTCAGTTCTTATGGCTTATTAATTTAAGATACAGATATATTTGTGAACTAGATGTTTCGGGATTGCGTTGTTCTTGAAATATATGTCAGGAATGTACACATTCCATAATTACTCTAGTATATAGATAGTAAAATATCTAGAACGAAGAGCTAGCCTCCCATAGCGGTAAACAGGAGGAACCAGTGCAAGTTTTTTGTTTTTTATGGTTTAACGCCATTTTTTCAGCACAATATAGGCTATACATGGCGGCCAGTATTAATGGTGGAGGAAGAAACCGGACATACCCCGGAAAGAACCACCGACCCACGAGAAGCTACTGGCAAGCTTTCCCACATAACTACATTTGCCGAATCTTAGACTCGAATACACGCAGACAGAGGTGAGATGAACCAGTGCAAGTAAAATACGTCTAAAACGGCTTGGATGACAACTGTTGTTAATTGCATTAGCCTGTTTAGTACACAGTCTTTTGCAGAATTATCATCTCACTGAGCATCAATCACATGGTGTCAAAAATGACATTCGCACGTGAAAATTGCAGGTATAAATTTGGGGTTGGGGTGCTTCAACATTTTATGTTATGAACTACCATTTGCTTCTTTGTTCAAGTGGATAATATTCTTATGATTTGTTTTAATATAGGTATCCAAAGATATTGACCTTTTTGACCCCACATGTGTATTCGATATTTTATGATTTTGTTTACTTGGCCCGTGCTTGCGGCATTAAATTTGTGCATTAAAGCTTGTCACCACCCAACCAACCCGCCCCCAAAGGCAGGTCTGTTTGAACTGCACACAGACAGGTGAACGTTTGTAAAAACAAAGTTAAGTTGGGCATTTGGATTAAAAATGGACCATGACACGAAAATGGTGGATCCAATAAGCAAACAAAAATTAAAAACTAAAAATAAAAACTAAAAATTCTAACATTACCGCTTTTGCACATACGCGGGCCATAATGCCAATGAAAAACGACGTTTATAACACAACTAGAAATCAGGCTAAACGAAAATCTCTTGGAAGCCGATTTAAAAAGTAGCCTTAAAATGTTTTTGTTTCCTACTCGCATTTAAAATGGCAAAACTTTTATTGAAAATGTATGTATGTATGTATGTATGTATGTATGTATGTATGTATGTATGTATGTATGTATGTATGTATGTATGTATGTATGTATGTATGTATGTATGTATGTATGTATGTATGTATGTATGTACGTACGTACGTACGTACGTACGTACGTACGTACGTACGTACGTACTCAAAGGATCTCTATTCTCACATTGCCTTTCGACAGACAGTGAGGCATGTTAATATTATTCATTTGCGTTTTTTTTTGTCACTTACAAAATATGAAACTGATCTTGAATAACATAAGAAATACCCCCAAATAGTACAAATTAGAAATCATTTATGTTTGGAGTGTATGGAAGTTTGAGAAGATTTGTATTGGAGTAAAGGTAGAGCCCATGAGTTTTGTATTAGAATTTTAGAGAATTTACCTGCATTTCCTAAATGTGTATACTTGCTATTTTAAAATGATATTGCCTAGCTTAGGTATTTTTCAACGAACTTTTAATTTCTTTAACTTTCATTTCACATGTTATATATTAGGTACTTTCAGATGTTTTGGTATTGTCAAGACTTGCAAAATTCATTGTCTTTATTGTAATAGTGCTAAAGATAGCGTATTTTAGACTTATTTAGGCTAAAATTTTGAGAACAAGGGAGCAGTCATTTTGGTGCTTAGATCATGTACAATTTCCACAATACAAAATGCAAAGAAATTTCAGCCATAGTACATGAAAGTAACAGCGTGGTACACCAACGTTCTCTCCATTATGCATGTTGCAAATGTTAACTTCACCTTACATCCACCACTCTCTCAAAAGTTAATAATATTTCTAGAGCGCCCCCAAATACAGTTTAACTCAATCGCTCAAAAATCGACATCCTACTCAATTATGCTCCCACTAATGGACGGACGCAGCATGTTTATTGATACGTTAAATAATTACGAATTCCTATATACGATCACTCGCCGACTCTCAACGGCTCAATATAAGGGAAATAACTCAAATTCTAAAAAAAATTATGTCTGCAGTAGTTACCTGTTCTGAGAGCAAAAAGTCCCTCATTTTTATTAACTTTTATTTTATTATATAAATCAGTTCAATTAATTGGCGTTTCAAGTTGTATACTACTTTTTCTATCAGTAGTTGGGGTGGATATATTAGCATTCACAAGAATAAGTTTATGGTTTTTTTTTTATCTCCTTTATAGAAACGCAAATTTAGGTATCCAAATTTCCATTCGTGTATGTGTAGAATAAATGTTATATTTTTACATTAGGTCGCTGCTTTTCTCTCTCGTCACTTCTTTGGGAATTAATTTTGCTCTCTTGGTTTTTTATACCTTAGATTGTTTCTCTCTATTCACTACTTTATCTCGTTACTTTTCGAATGTCTATTCACAAAACATTTGTCCTTGTTGCTTTTCGATTGTCTATTCACTACATTTCCTCGTTGTTTCCTTGTTTTCTCTCTATTCACTTCTTTAGCTCGTTGTTTCCTTGTTTTCTCTATATTCGTTACTTTAGCTCGTTGCTTTTATATTGTCTATTCACTACCTTTTCCGCAGTTTCCTTGTTTTTTCTCAAATCGCTACTTTAGCTCGCTGTCTTTCTATTGTCTATTCACAACCTTTCCTCGTTGTTTCCTTATTTTCTCTCTATTCGCTACTTGATTACGTTGTATATAATTTTATTCGCTACTTAGATCACTGTTAACTGTCACGTTTCCCTTCCCGTAATGGTTTAAGTCAAGGAAATAAATAAATGGTTAGAAGTCATGTATATATGTTACACCCCGCGACTATTGTTGATAGGTACGAGAACAGAGCTTTGTCGGGTGTGAAAAGTCTTGCGTGGACGTTGCAAGCTTTGTTCAAGAACAAACAAAAAAAAAATTATTGGCGTCGTAAATATCACCACGTTGACAGACGGCCCGGGGTTTTTCATTTCGAATTTAACTTAGTCAGGGCCGGCGCTTCCGCTAGGCGAACTAGGCAATCGCCTAGGGCGCTGGGCTAAGGGGGGCGCCAGAAAAAATGCAAATAGAGTTTTATGTCATGATAAGAGGGTGGGGGGCCTGAGTGGGAGGGGAGGGGGGGGCGCCAGTTAACTGATCTCGCCTAGGGTGCCAAAATGCCTTGCACCGGCGCTGAACTTAGTACTTTCGAAGCTAGGGAATCAGTAATTGCCCAAACATCGTGCTGAAAAGTTTATAAAGTATTATACTCCGAGGAAGCCTCTCGTAAAGTTGCGGAAAACTTAGAAAATTAAAAGAAAGAGAAAGCTTCATAAAGGAAGCTTTTAGGGGACAAACTTCCAGTAAAGTTAGTCCCGTGTCTCTAAGAAGCGAGACGGAAGTGAGACTGGCAGAACAGTCGGAGTCGACAAAGTAGTCAGGAGAGAATCGAGGAGGAGGAGAAGGAGTCGAAGAGAAGAAAGCGAAGAATGCGAATGAATATAGAGAAGTCGAGAGGAGAAATAATTTCGACCAAGTCGGGAGGAAACGGAAAAGGAATTAATTAGAACAGGCAGATGAGTAGAATACAAAGACAGGTGGAAAGCTGTCTCACGCTATACATCAAGTGATGTAATTGGTTTTTACAAGGTCATCAAGTGATGCAATTGGCTTTTACAAGGTCATCAAGTGATGTAATTGGCTTTTACAAGGTCGAGAGAAAGATAATCAATTTTGAAATGAGTATCAGTGATTACTGAGTTGTACTAAGTTGTTATTCATCTTGAATTTCACCTTTTAGTGTACACACTAATTTAACTGTCGGCATTGCTTATTGAGTCTTGGAGCTTTCCCTCTCTTAATCACTAGTTTCACTTTCTGAAAAAACGAGCCTGGGTGGGACTTCTATAGTAATTTAACTACAATATTGGGAGCACCCCACCCCAATCATAACTACCACGCCATACACCAATACTTGTAAAACGTATACGACTGTCTTTGAAAACCAACTATGGCATTCTTTGTAACGTTTATGATTACATAAATGCAATTTTGTTTTGATCTGAAGGATAACTAAAACATACATAAATAAATACCTTAAAAAAACCTGCTGCCATCGTTAGAGCACGATGATTGCTTTGTTATTTACATAATTTACAAAGATGATTGCTTTGTTATTTACGTAATTTACAAAGATGATTGCTTTGTTATTTACATTATTTACAAAGATGATTGCTTTGTTATTTACATACTTTACAAAGACTATTTTGAGGAGACTGTAATTACTATTTCACAAATAAAATTTAAATACATTTATTACATACAATCTCGAGGCACTCATTTTTGGGGTATGCTGTGGCCTCGTGATTGAGGCTAGTAAACAATGCGTCCTTATCTCTGGTTCTCAGTGTATGATTAACTACACAATTAATTGATCATTAGTTCAATGTTAATGAGGATGCGATTAAGATTACGGCATTACGTGGATGTGTTTAAATATAATCACAATAAATTATATGCACCGAGCTAGTTTCGTCCAGCTTTAAGTATATTGCGCAGATCTTTGAAATGAATTAAAAAATTGCAGATATACATAATTGGTATTTCTGGTGAAAATTTGAGCTGCACGAAAACAGCTGTGTACATCTTAGTGCCAATTTGCCTGAAATCCAAGAGTCGGGACATTCCAAGGTAATTTAACTTATCAGAGTCCCATTGGACGGGTACCGTGGGTCATAGACAATTAGCTGTCGTAAAGAGTATAACGAGATTTATATGAGATTTACCGATACCTTTCTGCAAACACTTCTAACAGTATGTATGATGTCTGTATGAAGTTGTTGTGTGACGTCTTCATGGTTTGAGGGGCTCCGAGTGGCCGAGTGGTCTAAAGCGCTCTCCGTTACGGATCACTGCCATCTCACCGCTGTCTGCATGTGTTCGAGTCTAAGATTCGACTAATGTAATTATGTGAGAAAGCTTGCCAGTAGCTTCTCGCGGGTCGGTGATTCTTTCCGGGGATTTTCCCGGGTTCTTCCTCTAAAAATAATACTGGCCGCCTTGTATAGCCTATCGTGTGCTGAAAAATGGCGTTAAACCCTACAACAACAAAGACAAATCCTTCATGGCTTGTGTATATTTTATTTTTATATTTGCTCACGTTACCTATTATGTTACCATTAGATTTCGCCATGATGGCGTACAATTAATATACATGTGCAGCACGCTGAATGGAATCCAAAACTTTCTGTGGTTATCAGCGATTGACGTCATTTTTATCGACCAATTAGAGGGCAGTGTTCTATTCAGCGCATTGCAGTTGGATAAGTGGGTGCGATCATAGCCATGTCCAGCAGTAATGCGAGAAAAAAAAATCTAACATTCGTCAACTATGACGAAGGCCTAAAACGTCTAATGTGAGGTAACCATTGGTATCTATTTATAAGGCCATATTATATATATATATATATATATATATATATATATATATATATATAGAGAGAGAGAGAGAGAGAGAGAGAGAGAGAGAGAGAGAGAGAGAGAGAGAGATAAAGCGACTTTCCGATGGACACAGCGACCACTTAATCATGGCTGGACTAGGCGAGTATTGAACGTGTGACCTTTGGATTACGAGTCTGACTCACAACCAACTGTGCTAAAGAAATATTTACAAAAATCGGAAAACCCAGTTTATCGGAGAAAACCTCAGTTTTACACATTTCAAAAGCTAAATCTTTTTTTCAAAAAGACAAAATTTTGTTTAAAAAATGCAAAACTTATATTAACAGAAGAAAATCCCAGATTTTGTATTTACATGCGAATAGAGTTAGGGGGGCTATTTAGCGTCAACGGAAATCACCGTCAGAAAGGTTGTGGGCGTGTTTAGCGTCAAGAATTTTCAGACACGATGGGCACGTTTAGCGTCAACGGAAATCACCGTCAGAAAGGTTGTGGGCGTGTTTAGCGTCAAGAATTTTCAGACACGATGGGCACGTTTAGCGTCAACGGAAATCACCGTCAGAAAGGTTGTGGGCGTGTTTAGCGTCAAGAATTTTCAGACACGATGGGCACGTTTAGCGTCAAGGGGAATTGAACCTGAGGAATATTGGACCTGTATAACGTCAAGGGAAAGTGTGGTTGTTGTATAATAGGTATGGGACATGTGAGGTGACGTCACGCTACTGGAGACTGGTACTAATGTAGCAAGGGTCTGACCTGAATTGGCGTTGGTCAAGGGAGAGACCAATACTGGAGAGTAATAGACATATATATATATATATATATATATATATATATATATATATATATATATATATATATATATATATATATATATATATATATATATATATATATATATATATATTGATGAACATAAATATATTGCACCTAAAATATAAAATCTACTAAAAACATGTCTTGGAGGCAAAGATTTGGACAAAAAACAATTTAGGCGAAAGAGAACAAATATCTTTCCAAGGCATATGAGTGGCCCTGAAAAGGACCTTTCGTGTTGTTGTTTTCTTTTTGTGTGTTTTTATTTGTTGCTGGTCTTGATCGTTTCGTTTCTTCTTTTTTCTTCCACCATGTTATTTTTGTAATTGCTGTTGTCTTCATTTTTCTTCCTTTTTCTTTACTTGCTTCTCCTCTATCTCTTCTTTTTTGTAACTTCTTATTTCTTCCTCTTTTTCTAGCTTATTATTGCAAGCTCTCATTCTTATGTTATCTTCCTGATTTTAAATTTCCTCTTTTTCTTCCTGAAGTACTTCTCTTGATATTTCCTTGGACCTTACTGAATTATTGATTTCTATTTATAGTCAGTGGGGACTGTAAAAATGGTAGTCCTCGTCCAGTTTCAACAGCATCTCTTCTATAATTCGCTAATTGTTCACTATTTCTTCCAACCTCTTCATTTTGTCCATTTACTGTGGTTATTCAAGGTTGAATGGCGCAAATGAATGGATGAATTGTTAAATTGTAGAGAAACCGGCCACGGTGGTGTCATATGTTCACTAGTTTATCCTTCAAAAGAAGGTTATCTAATTTTTTCAATGGAGAAGGAATGGTGCCACATCCCAACGGGCGTTTATGCGCACATAATGCTCTATTTAATTTGGTAGTCATGTCGCGCCCCTATTGAGGGGCTATCGACATGAATATAAGACCTGTGTGAGTGGGAATAGACCTAACACACACACTCAACCCTATCAACCAATCGGAAGCAGTGTACTAGGGGTGCAATGGCACCAAATAATGACTGGTGAAAAATGGTTTTCACATCACGTTATGTTGAGGGATTCTGGTCGAGAAAAAGAAGGAAAAAGTCTCAGAAAGCCAGCCCATGGATGTTGACAGCCTTGAAACGCCCTAGCTATACTTATTCCAAATCAAGTCCAGTTTTACTTATGGACATAAAAAAAATACCAATAATGTGTAAGTCACTTGTGCAGTTAAGTCTTCAATAAGGCGTAAAATTGTCCTATCTTTTAGCATACCAATATTCCTAGTACCAAGTGTACTAATGTAAGTCCCTAAGAAATTTAATTACTAAAATGTCTAAACGACATATGTAGTTTAGTCACTGTTAGGTAGAAGAGATTGTAAATTTTGAGCGGTGTTCAAAATGATCAAGTCATATTTCTCAAAAGAGCTTGTTCGAATAGAGTTCTCGTACCAAATGAGAACTCTTTTTTAAGTTAAGGGCATATAATGGCAAAGCCCTAAAAAGGGCTGTTATTGGAAGGTTCCTCGTCTTTCTTCCAACATGCAAATGCGGGCAGCTTTTCGGTGTTCTTCCACAAAATCCTTGGAAATTCGATGTTTTGTAGGTTTCCGATATACTGCGCTGCATCGAACAGGTAGAAGAGTGGCCGGGTTTCGAAGATGTCATAGTAATATGTCGACAGAATTTTTGCTCCGAAATGGCATTGTGACGCACTGGGAGGTATAGCTTGGAGAGACCGGAATCCAATATACGTGGCTGCATTAATAAAATTGCCGGCCTTCTTTTTGTTTGTCATTGTTTTTTGCATTGTTTTTTGCAGTCCCAATTCGTTGCACAAGTTTTCCATTAGCTTTGCTTTCTTTTTCTGTGGCATTTTAAACGTCTTCTTAGGTTGGATGAATCTTTCTTCTTCCTTTTCCGCTTCTGAAGACGAAGATACTTCCAATTTCTTTTCCAAATCAATTGCCGGAATTGAAATTTGCTTTGGAGCAGGTTGTGGTGGTGCTGATGGTGGTGTCTGCTCCTGGGCTGGTGATGATTGTAGAGAAGTTCCGTCTCCCGGATAGAGTTTTAGCCCTAGGTCAGCCATTTCCGAGAATAGCATTGTGAACGTATCCAATATGTCCTGAGCTTCCAATGGGTTTACCTCTAAAGCAGATACACCCTTTTCGGGGCGGGGTGTGGGGTGAGGCCGGTTGTTCTGGTAATGGTGGGGGTGGGGTGGTTTCGCTCTTCGACTGGGTCCTATTCCGCTGTCGTGGTTTACCCCTATTTCTCCTGCTTTTGATAAGCCCACCTTTGTGCTCAGTATTCATCATGGTGATCCTTTTTTTACTACTACGTATCTTTATTCTAATCAGTGGGAAAAGACAATCACTCATTGTTAAACAGAAACAACTTGATGAGATCTCCTGTTTGTTGCAGAGGATATTTGAGAAACTGAAGACACACAAGTACATTTTTCCTATTTTGTTACACAATGAAGTTCTTAGGAGAAAACTGAGACCACATGAGATACCCACTGGTTACGAATAGTCAGTGAGCCATCTAAACTGTTGTTCCTAAGTTGCGTCGACATAATGTTCTTAGTCAATCCCATGAAACTTCATTGGCTGTACATTTAGGAGTCAATAAGACTAATGACATGATCTTGAATCACTTCGACTGGCCAAAAGTTAAAAGTAATATTTGTAATACTGTATATCTTATCGTACATGTCGAATGGTAAGTAAACTTGATCCGAACATATATGAGGCTCATCTGCAACCTTTTCCTGCATTTGACGAACTATATAGTAAAATAATGGTAGACTGTGTCGGTCCCTTATTAAAGACCAAGTCTAGCAACCAATTCTTGTTGACTATAATGTGTGCGTCTACAAGATTTTCAGGGGCAATTCTGTGTAAGATTATTAAAACCAAAACCACAGTAAAATCTTTAATAAAGTTTTTTTTTTAATACACCTTTGTGATCTTCTCAGATCTGTCCTTTCTAATGAAGGGTCAACTTTTATGTCTGAAAATTTTCAGCATGTTATAGATGAATTAGGCATGCATCAGTTTAAATTTTCTGCCTCTCACCCTGAAAGTAATTCGGAGTAGTAGAGGAGGTAAATCGGACAATTTTGCGACAAAATCGATTTAAACCGTCAAAACAGTAAATACAGCCTTCCTACAAAATCTCATGTTTTAACCAACAAAAAAAAAAAATAAAGTCTGTTTGCCAAATGGAGCCTTAACGATTTTAGAGCCCTATTTGTCAAATTAGGGGTTTCTCAAAACCAAAAAGAAATGTAAGAAGAGGACAAACCATTACCGGCGACTTTTTTTGATAATCCAAAGCTTTCTTATAAATGCTTAATAGAAGCGTCCACGGGCAAACAGAATCGACGCCATAGTCGTTGTCACCACCCCCGTTGCTGCTAACGGGTTAACCGAACTAGCTATAGATACGGTCTAATCCGACGCGATATCGTGTCCGAGGATCGTGTATACTTATACAAATCCATGTAGGGTAGCTCTTGCGCCGCAAAATAAATTTTGAAATCGATTATAATCCATATCGGAGCACCACGTTTGCCAAATATTTCGTAACGTATGAGTATCAACTCCGTTGAATACGCACAATAAATTACAGTAATCTCTGATTACTTTTGGTATTTGTGTATAACGTTGGGTTACATATATCACGTCGGAGTTTTTATGTCTACCTCGGGAAAATATTCTAGCTGGATTCTTTTGTTGCTCCAAAATTACATCGTCGTACACAACAAGATTGTTAACGCATACATCTAAGTCTTCCACGGATGGCGCTTCTTCAATATCTGTTATAAACTCAATAACGCTTCCGCCATAAGCTTCTGAAACGGTTTCGTTGTAATCTTTTAACACTTGATAGCAATGCTGATCATCTACGCTCGGAGCAACCAAATATAACTTATCCCAAGTTAGATACTTCATTATCATTGTAAGCAACAAAATGAGTTTTGCCACTTCCGGAAGATCCGATGATAATCATTTTGATTGAGTCTGGTAACATCGGATGATGTTTTACCGGTTGTTTTTTCTTTAGCGCTGAGAAATCAATCACTTCCATTAGATATAACATAAATATATTATGGATCTATATTGTGTGAAATGTAAGGCGCGTACTAATACAAATAATCAAGCTGTAATTACTATGAAAAATAATCGAAGTGCACTTTCTGGGAATTGTGTACAATGCGGTACAAAAAAATTAGATTTCAAAAACAAAAACTCGGAGGAGATATCGCCGCCAAGCTAACTAAACTTCCAGGAACACCGTGGGCAAAGTATCCAGGTGAAAAACATCTTCCCGGGTATAGTTATTGTGGACCAGGAACACGATTAGATATAAGACTTAATAGTCAAATTCTTCCAAATCCTGGAGAATCGCCGATAAGCGCTATCGATGAAGCGTGTCGTGTACACGATATAGCGTACCGGAGCGGTGATTTACAACAGCGTCATCTCGCAGATGTAAAATTAATTCATGCGTTGAATGCCATTCCTGATAAATCATTCAAAGAAAAATTAGCTTCATGGTTGATAAAATCTGCCATGAAAGGTAAATTAATATTAGGTGCGGGTAATTAATAACATATGGAATCTATTTATTATTCTCCGAGAGGATACTGGAGAGGTAAGGCAGCAATCAGTAAACTCGCTAGCGCTGCAAAAGTAAAAAATACTACAGCGGCCGATTGGTTATCCAAACAGGCAATATGGCAAATTTATCTACCGCCGTCTAAACAAATTAACTACTCGCATTTTGATGTTACAGTTCCTAATGAAGTTCATCAAGCTGATATACTATTTCTACCACATGATAACGGTTATAAATACGCGTTAACCGTAGTTGATATTGCAAGTCGATACAAACAAGTAGAGCCGCTAAGGACAAAATCATCAACTGAAGTGGCTTCTGCATTTGAAGGGATTTATCGAAGGGGTCCTCTGCACTGGCCAAATCTATTACAAGTTGATCCTGGCAAGGAATTTCAGGGTGTAGTGTTATCAACAATGAAACATCATAATGTCACCATACGACGAGGGTATACTGCACTACATCGCGATCAGGCAATTGTTGAACGATTTAATCGGACACTTGCTGAGCGGTTATTTGGATATCAATACGCGAAAGAATTCATCCAGGATAAACGATCTCGTGAATGAGTTAAGAGATTACCAGGTGTAGTTACCGCGCTGAATAATAAGATTACTAGAACAATCAACATGAAACCTAACAACGCTATTAAAAAGAAGTATATACCCGTACAACCACAAAAAGATTTCAAAGAACCAATTCTTGGTAATGTCACTGTTAGGTATTTATATGAACCAGGAGAGCTCGAAGGTGGTAAAAAAAGAGCTACTGACCCTATTTGGAGTGTTACTGTACATAAAATATCTAACATAACACGATCTACGGGTAGACCAGCAATCTATAAACTGGATTCAACTGCTCCTCAGCGAGGATTTACTCGACAACAACTACAAGTGATACCCGAGGATACTCAATTACCACCGCGTGGTCTTAACTAGCACCTCTTCGTCTGTTGCACTCAAGACAAGTCAGCATAACGTTATATCTGATATGAGCAATGCTGCTATTCTTTCTGTCTACGGTAAATTGGTGAGGATCTTTATCCGACCAACTCCAACGCAATATACAATTGCAACTCGCGCATTGATTATTCTGTTGTTGCTTCAGCGTAATTATTAATTCAGCATCAATGTCAAATTCTCTATTATTTTTTTTTATCCTGTTGTTTATAACCAGAGAGTTTTTTTTCTGATTATCCTTGACGTTGTCAGCGCTGATTGTAGTGTCATTATCATCTTCTAACTCTGTCAGGACAACTCTTCGAAGTTGATTTATTCTCCTCACTCTGGACACTGCAAGATAAATTAAATTTGACCACTCAATGCGATTATCCACTATCCAAACAATTGTGTCTGTGATAGTTAATCAATGTGAAGAGTGTATTGTCGCTGTGTAACCTAACGTCCACGGGGATTTATCAGCACGCAATGCATCTTCGACGACGCTGATATCAACCAGCACAATATCATTTAACACTAAATTCTGCTTTTCACGTTGTCCAGGAATATCAACTTCGATATTCTGCTTTCGTGTATCCGAAGGTCTATAACAGAGCGGTACTGGAAGTGTTGCAAATTTACATTTATGCAATTCAAATAATTTCATCTAAAGTGTGTCTCTGACTATTTTTCTACTTGCGATTATTAAATCGTTTGGTCTCCATACCTCCCAAAAATCATTCATGGGAGTTTCTGAAATTATTTCACGAGCTATTTCACATTGGATTCTATCCGGTTGTAATCTGATTAGTTGTTTAAACTCACGTAATTGTTCATCGAGTGATCTATGGTCGGTATAAATCTCTTCGTAATAGTCTACGTGTGATTTTAACCAATCATGTGGGGATAAACCAACAAATGGTGGTGGTTGACCATGATCGCCGCACATAATAATTTCTGTTGTTTTCGTTGATAACCATTCAAGGAATATTTGTAATATTTTCAATGATACCGTGCATATTTCATCCCATATAATGACATCAGGGATAAATTTCTCACCCATTCGATCAGGAGTCCACGCATCACCTTTCCATCGAAAGAAGCTGTGATAAGTACAAGCATTTACCCCACGCTGTATCATCTCTCTTGCAAGTCTATGAGTTGGCGTTAACACAATCATGTTTAATTTACCTTGAAATAATTCAATCACACGAGTTGTCTTTCCTGACCCACCACAACCGTTTAAGTAAATAGTTTTATATCTACATACATGATCAGATATCGGTGGTGCATTAGAAAATTCTGATAATTGGTTGCTTTTCAAATACTTATCGTCCATCGTAACATCAGCAGATTTACAATATTCGTGTAGCGTCTCCTTTTTAAATCTCAAACATCCCCACGCTTCCTCCGGGGATGTGAATTCAGCCACTGCTGATCTGTATTTGTTGTGTATATACATCGAATCAGTCGCTACTCTAACCGCGGTATTAGGAAATCTATTTATCATCGAAAATAGATTAATAGCAGAATAACTAAGCATAGATGATCTTAAGTGTGTATATTGAGAACTGTATCCATCACAGTAGGTAACAATTGTACCCAACTTAGTCCCATTGGATAGAAAAGCATCTTTACGAGTTACAAGTTTTCCATGTTTCGTTAAATCTGCTATGATAAAATCGTATTCAGCGCTGTCTATGATCAACCGCGAAGCATATTTTGCATTGTCATATCTTCCACCTTGAGTAAATTTACCGATTATTCTTCGTCCAAAATCGTTTGTTTGTCCATTTTTAATTTCAAATAACTGCCTAGACCAATCCATGATTTGTTGTTCATTGAAAATCTCCGATTTTCCATTCGAAGAATTTCCATCAGGAAATTGTTTTCGTTGTTCGCTAATTATACTATCTAGATCGGGTTGTGGTAGCCAAACTTCTTTTTGAGATCGATAGCACACAATTGCTTCGGAAATAATCAGCGATATCAGCATACCACAATCAATCATGTATCTCAATAACACAATTGGCATCGAGTGTTTTTCAGACATATGTCTACCAATCCAAACATAACTACACGGATGTAATCCTGTAGCTAATTCAAATGATACCACACGAGCGAATCCAGTTAAATCAAAATTAGGCAATTTGACCATTAACAGAAACACGAGTTATTTCATGTGTGGGGTGTCCAAATCGTTTAAAATATTTAGCACATTCTCCATATCCTAGAAAACTCCCTGGATAATACGCGGATATATCAATTGAAATCATACCCTCGCGGTGGTATTTTGTATTCCACAGTCCTCCATGGCTGAATTCAAGACAGCTTGATTTAACATCCAATAAATAATCACTTCGTGTTGGACGCCATGAGTTCTTTTCTCGTGCAAAATGAGCTACCACTGATGGAATCGTAAAACTATCCGTGAGTAGTTTTTCATGGAAATCATTCGAGTTTTCACATGAGTATTTTACAGCGGTATTTTTCATCCTTGAGTGTAACTCTTCAGTGCGATATAATTCTCCATTCGGTCTTACAAACTGATCAAATCCTGATTCGAAATCTTCAGCGCTGCGAAGTAGCCACACTGACACAGGATCATCTTTACACAACGCATGAATAGCATCGAATAACTTCTCTTCGTGGAACACATCCTTACAAAACTCCTCAGGGATATATCTTACGGTTCTATCTCGTGGAAATACATTTACTGCAGGTGTCCACGCGTGTTCGTTATGATCAATAATTTCAATTGGAGCTCCTTTTGATTTATATTTTGATTCGTGTAATACCTCTCCGGTTATCGTCGCTACCGATATTGGAAATCTTAATGACGTTTCTAATTTGATTATATCTTGAATTGTTGCCCCATGCTCCTTCACTGTCAATCCCCATTCGGTTATTTTTTTACGTCGTTGTTCAGTTTATTTATTTCCCCGGGATGCATTCGTGAAGTGTTCCATTACTCGTTCTGCTACACAATTGAGTGGCAAAGCCACTGACAACGTTTTCATAGGTGCTAGTTTTTCAATACTTGGCTTATCATTTAGCGGATATATTACATAAACAACTGCTGTTACAGGATAAGATCTCTCGTAGTATGGTTTGTCAATTCCAGTTAGAATTCCTGGTCTGGAATCTCGACTAACAATGACAGTTTTTTATCTTTGAGAATTGGTTCAAATTTATCTCTGATAATCCATTTCCCTTCATCTACGATAATGAATTTCATTCTAAAAAATACTTTTTTCCCCCAAGATGTGAGATTATCTCAGCTGCTCTTTCGTCGCTCATGGTAGCATCGATTGTGGGTACATTGACATCATCATCAATAACTCGAAATGTCGACCACGTATGAGATGCTCCATCGCGTTTGAATTCATTAAAACAATCACGAATTTTACTCAACACGGTTCTATCGTCTATTAGACTTTTTGGTATATCAGAGATTCTATCGAGATTAAATCTAGCATTTTTCCAAGGCGTAATTTTCGATAATCTCTCGAATTCCTTCATATTATAATTAAAACAAGAATTTAAATATAGAGTTTTTTATATAATGAATCATTGCAAATGGCTCATGATTGGATCAGTAACCCCGTGTAACAAATCATGCAGAAATGAGTTCTGTGGGTATCATATGCAAAGTTTTCGTCGGGGAAGTAATGGCCCGCTACCTTGTATACAATGTAGGGTAGGGGTTAGAGAAATATCACAGTTATGTCTCGGTTGTGGTGGTAAACGATACAGAGAGTTGAAGCTCTATTACGATAAGAGAATCAAAGATTCCACTAAAAGCTCCACTAAAAATGGAAAATCCATAGGATTTTCAATCAAAGATTCCATCAATGAATCTGACAGCATCAACGACAGGATAATAAGAACTCCACAGGATTATGTTCAGAGATTTTCAAATAATATATCTCAACCAAATAATGAATTAGACAAAAAAAAGTACTATGTATATAAATGAACCAAGAATTTCAACCGCATCCAGTGATCGTAAACTATGAAGCGTCTCGTGATGGTATTGTCAGACATCGCAGACTAAAGAAGTCAGTTGGTACTGACAATGGTATGGGATAGTTGAGTTTTACTGCTGGAGGAAAAAGATATCTCAATCACCGATTCGTCTTCGAGGTGTTTAATTGATTGATCAAGGATGGTTTTGTTATTGATCATATTGACTCTGATCCTAAGAACAATTCTTTATCGAATCTACAAGCTATCTCTCAGAGTGAAAACACCAAACGAGGTGGGACTGGGAAACACTCGAAAAATACTAGACAGATAAAGTCATTTAATACTGAAATAACGAGGAAGAAGTATTTCAGTCAATATCCGCAGCTGGTAGATATTTCAGTATTTGTAGATCATCAGTACGATTCGTTGCAGAAGGAATTTATCTATCTTCTTTTTCAAAGCGTTTTAAAACAGCATTAGGTTTACTTATGTCTAACTGTAGCATTCAGGGGAATAACTCCTTTAGGTATATTACGAACTAACACAGTTACGGATCTTAAACACTGTCACCTAATTTCGATGGTAGTATCTGATTGGTTGGTTTCGCTATCATGAATCTCAACAGGATATAATCAATTTTCTCTTTTTGTAGAAAACTAATATAACTGTTTTGTAAACACTTCGTATTTGTTCCGTTTTTTTATTGTCTTTTTCAATTATTCTGTCTTACTTCAACGTTGTCAATGATCATTATTAAACACAACAAAGAATAAAATCACCACACCGCTATGTGCTGTTTTCATGTATAAACAGCTTATATACCATATTGTCTCCTATACTATTGGGGGTTTTCGCGTTCGAAAATCATACATGTGATCATTACAACCTATACACTTCCCCGGTGTATGGGTACTCTTTTGGTATTCATACAACCTAGGATTTTGTCTAGGTTGTAATGATCACGTATGAATGTAGACCCGCCCCCGTCATTGTATATATCCATCCATTATCATTCATTCATCCATTATTATTCATCCATTAGCATTGTCATTGAATACAATTCGCCATAAGACTCGATTTGGGAATTGTAATATAATCACGCCATTGACGTCATTCATTGTATTTATAATCCATTCAAATTCAGTCTAATGTATATATGTAAATATGTATATATGTAAATATGTATATATGTATATATGTAATTGTGATGTCATTCCCTAAGCGTACCTTCTTAGATTTCTAACCCGTTGTTTGACGAGTTAGTTTATCTTCATAGGAGATTATGTTTAGTGGTACATGTATTGTGACGTCTATTCCCTAAGCGTACCTTCTTAGATTTCTAACCCGTTGTTTGACGAGTTAGTTTATCTTCATAGGAGATTATGTTTAGTGGTACCTGTATTGTTATAACCTCTATGCGTCTCTGATATGAAGATACCTGAGGTGCATATGGGGATCATCATATATAATCGCATATAATCGCATAATAATCCCTATGCGTGTTTAAAATGATACAACAAATTACCATGAACGGGGTCCATAGCGCATAAATATCTCTGGACCAACATCTTATCACGGACAGAGTTCATTTTTGATGTTTTCAATTAAAAGTATATAATTATATATAAAAAATATATTTTTTAAAAATGAATCATGAAAATATTAATAAGATTATATCTGAAATAACAAAATTGAAAAGTCAGGGAATTAAACTATCAGAAAGGTTAGATTGTGATCAGATTCTTTCCGAGTATGAATGTATACAAGAAAATATGCGACTAAATAGATATATATTGCCTAAATCATATTCATTTATTAAGCGGATTCAACAGGCGATTTATGATTCTTTCAAAGAAAATGACGTAGATAAGTTTGTCCCGTTATTTACTATTGTGGAAAAAATTAGAAAGGATTTAGGTCTTCAATATGAGATCAAGCGCGAAATTAATTCAAAAATATCGAAGTATTAAAAAGATTATTTGCGCATCTGAAAATACCCCAATTGTTACCTCAGATGAGTTATAAATAACGCCGCATAAGGTAAAAATTCTCACTATGTATGACATTATAATACTACCTGTTGAAGCGCGATTACTCAACTAGAACAAAAAATTTGTAAAGACAAGTATAGGACTAGGAAGTAAAATTGTATGACATGTATAATACCTGTTGGTAGATTAACTACACGGAAGTATAATAGTTTATAAAGTGGGTGGGGTTAGTTATTAGTGATTTCTTTTTTTTTTTCATTGGAAATCCGTTGAAATTACTATTTTTTTGGAAAATTTTATTTGAAAATCCTACGGATTTTTCATTTTCAGCTCTGAAATCCTATGGATTTCCATATAAAATCTTTTTAAGATTTTCCACGGACAGGCATGAATGAGCGTATTGCATTATTTGATCACGGATTAATCTTACCGCGGTTATAACATTTTGTTGAGGCTGTAACAGTTGATAATCCGTAAAAAAAACTTCTCCGTGTCTAGGTTATCTATGACTATATCCACGTAGAACTCGCTTTGTGTTTTTCCGCTGAGTATCTCTCTGATAGCGTGTTCAAGGAGATCTTTGTCGTAAACTGATACTAAAACATGTTGATACATTATTGAAATTACTACGTAAAGTTTAAAGCTAGATTTCTAATTGTGAAAATCCTTTTTGAAAATCTCTTTGTTGAAAATCTCAAAGAGATTTTCCATTGCAAAGCAATTGTGTGACGAAAATCCTAAAAGGACTTTACATCTAACGTCATCTGTAATGTTTCCCTATGAAGATCAATTAAGTTGAAATCCTGATCGGTTCTTCTAAAATTCATCTTTGTTATGAGTCTATTAGTGGTTTCCAAATAGGTTAAATGAGGTGGTTCTTTCACTATGAGACTTCCCGGGGAAACATTCGGGGAAAACGTATATAGGATGTATCCTTGATCAGCGTTATCTGATCTTTCGATGTTAACTGCGAAACTCCCTAAGATTGCATCACAAATAACGTGTATTGCAATAACTGATGATATATCAACGTTGCCGGGAGATCTGTGTTTGTTGTTTTCATACGGCGAATTCGTCGATGTTAAAATTGCTTCTGGAGGAATCAATTTAAACCATAACGCGTGAATCTGTGGGAAGAATTCATTAATTAGATTATTCATTGACGCTTTCATCGCTGGAACATCATACCCTGGGAATTTATAATCCTTTAGATTTTCCATGGAAACCAATTTTTGAAAATCTTTATCGGATGCTACCACATCGAGTAATGTTTTATTTAGCAAATTCATATCGGAGATAATTTGATTTAACACCTTAACGTGATTAATAATTTCGTTACGTGTAACTACACTTGTAAAATTCAAATAATTTCCTAGAGATCCTTGAATAAGATTTCGAAGTTGCTGTAAATGAGTTTGATATAATTTTTTAATGTTAGTGAATTTTGCAGATACATTATTATACGTTACGACGAAAGTTCCATGAGTATGTGATAAAAACGCCCATTTTATAGGTCCATCTGTTATATACTCGGAACTTTGCACGTTTGTTATCATACGATGCCCTTTTGTTATTGTATCTATTTGGGTTTTTAACACGTTAAGAAAACCACCATCTGAGTAATCTAGCTGTGTTTCAACAGCTGGTAAATCATCGGTGAAGAAATCTCCACGTGCTGGTTCTGGTAATCTTGGGTGAAACGCAGGAATAATATCCAGCCATGTTTTATAGATTCGTGGGAAGAATTCGTCGATGGTGTCACTGAGTTTTCCTCGCATCCATGGTACGTTATATCCTGGAAATTTAAACGTTGGAATGTCTTCAACGCGGATTTTATGTTTTGCTGCAAATTCATTGTTATCTAAATGATTATGTTCTGTAACCCGAATAGCTTCTTGATTTGTCTTTTCCATAACAGCGATAATTGCATTACACACTTCCGTGTATTTAATGACTTTATCTCGGTCGGGTGGGATTGTACTGATAGCTGTTATCAAATAACCTAGAAATCTATTAAAATCTCTATTTATCGTTGTAAATAATTAAGTAATTACCGATTCATCTACTTTAGTAGACCCAGGAATACCAGATGGTTGATGAAGATCTATTATCAAATACTCAAAATCATTATATCGTGATAATTGAGAAATACCATCAACATCACCACGATTAAAACCGTGATAATCTTATTTCGTGGATACCTAATCGGATTTCAATGGCTCGCGTGGTAAATCTTTTTTGTCGACTGTGCCTGGAATATACTCAGGATACCCCAATAAGGTTCTAATTGAGCTGTTGTATATATCCACTGTGTAGTCAGGTGAATTTATCTCGATGACCGTTGACAACAGAGGCTCATGTCCTTTTATCTCAATAGGATATTTATCATCATCATCTTTGACGTCGATTTTATTTGGTCCTGTTATCGCTTGGATGGATTATATGATTGTTTCATTGATATCTTCGATGTCATATGAATCCGTTGGTAGATGTAATGTATGTGTTTCTAGTTCGCCTTTAGTACCATCTGGGTTAGTTTTTCTATACGAAAAGTAAAACTGTTATTGGGAAGTTTATCATTAAATGGTGATGATCGCACATTAGGCCAACTGTAGAAACATCTTAATTGCGTTAGCGCTATCTCAGATGATATTGATATTGATCTTTCATGAATACACCTCTGAAATGTTTTATTGGGAGTTTTTTTTACAGCGTCGAGTAAATCAAAATTTGACATTGGTGAAAATCCTACGGATTTTTCCATTAACTGGGGTAATGTCTTGTGAATCGACTTCCTGGTAGTCTGAACCCGCGTCCCTTTTTATTACTTGAATTTCTCGAAATTCTACCACCAGTTGCTTTTAGACCCTTACCAAACGCTTTATTAACAACGTTAGATGCAAGTGCTCCAGCTGCTCCGGTTCTTAGCGTTCCAAGAAGTGATGGAGCCGCTGATGCAATCAATCCTGGAATTGCAGCTAATAGCGGGAATATACCACCAGTTTTAATCATATCATTGACATCAGCTTGTGAAAAAGTCATTCTTATTCCGTTGTTCGCCTTTAACGCGTTATTGAAGTGACCAAGTTGAGTTTTCGTCAACGATAACTTATTTGGTCCACCTGTCATTGCAGTTTTTTTAAGAGTTATTGTTGTATCACACAACGTAGAATTTTTCGATTGAAGTTTCTTTATCTGACCAGGTGTCAGGGTGACATTAACATGATTGTACGACATTTTATTTAGATAGTGATCATTTAATTGTCCTGTTGCGTATCCTTGAAAATCTTCCGGATTTTTCTTTAAAATTCTTTCAGAATTCCATTTAAAGATTTTTCACGGGTGCATCAATGACTCTCATTTTTCCACCACCACCTTCAAGTATCATAGATTTATCGCTGAGAATAACAGCAATTGCTCTAAATCCTCCAAGTACATCACCGATACGAGCCTGAAATTTTACATCAACGGTCGAGTGTTTGGATAGATCAAGATGTTGCAGCGAAAAGTAATAAATCGGGTACAATTCCTTAAAATCCACCTGTGATTTTTGTAGTCCAGTATCGACGTTTTGATCACGACCCATAAACGGCCGCAATCGATGATAAACTCGTCCTATTTGATTGTTATTGTAAGCAAGAATAAGTTGTTCTGCGGGTTCTTGCTGATTACTTATTCGCAATGATACCTCAGTGACGCCACAACGATCAAATATCATATGAGACCGCAATTGTAAACTATCATTTGCAACTGCGGCTATTTTTTGAGTTCTATTAACATTTTGTAACGCAACAAAGACATGTCTTGGCGCGGAAACATTTTTCGTCAGCGCAAGTTGCCAAGTAAAAACTCCAGTACCAGTGCTAGTTGTAGTAGCTGTTAGGGCATAACCGATTAGCATTTTTCTACTGATTTCCGATTCCGGATTTTGGGCATGAAATTTTTCCGATTCCGGATACGATTCAATTAATCGGAAATGCTAAATCCGTATTTTTTTTTTCTAAAAAATTTCATCTTCCGTTTCTGGGTTTCTGGTATCTGGTTTTGCCGTGTCTAGCATGTTAGTTAGTACTTTACCATATCCGGCTTTATTTCCGGTTTTCACCCGCCAGTTCAAATAGATTGTCTCACAGCGTGGTTGTTTTGATCATATTGGACTTTTCTGACTTGTTATTTAACTTTATTAACGCACTATCGAATGACACGCAGTGTTAGACACGGTGCAATAGAAATTCAACTTTATTATTTTATTATCCGAATCGGGCGTTCCTACCTTGTCCGACTCCGATTAATCGGAAGTTCATACTATCCGGTGGAATCCGATTTCCGGATCAAAAGTCGGTTATGCCCTGGTAGCTGTTGTAACATCACACCAATTCATTAATGATTTACCTCCTTGATCCATAAAAGATAGCAGCCGAGTCTCAACGGTCAACGATGGAGTCATAATTGGCATCCACAGCGCTAACTTTGTTAATTCTACAATACCATCTCGTACAGGATCAGGACCATGCCAAAGAGCATAATCGCCAGTTGATCTTCGTGTGAGAACTACAGTATGACTAGCACCAAAGATAACTCTTCTGAAATCTCTAAAAAATCCAAATATATGCGACAGCGGAATCGCACATGAAAATCTACCCTCGTCGTCGATGTTTCTTTTTCGTGCTGTAAACCCCGCGTTGTAATTAGGATTATTACCGAAAACAACAGATTCAACATCAGCATCGTCATTAGCCGCTGAAACCTTTTTGGGTCGTCTTAACGTAAATGGATTAAGATCAGCATGATTGGTGGTATCCCTCGCAAACATCATTGAATGACCCGCAGATTTAATAAAATCATCAGAGTATCTAGTCAAACCTATTATTGTGGTTGCGACATCAACATCGTTATCGATGGATTCAATTCTAGTAGAATTAATCATATACTGAGCACTGTTAAATAACGCCATTATATCGTTATTGACAAACCCGATCGGGGTAGTTTTGAGATTATCAGCAGCTGCAAATGGAGTATTATCATGTTTTAATAGTTGCCCCTCTACTTCGATGTATGCTTCACACGGCAAGAAGTATTTAGATGCATCATCAAATCTAAGTTCAATTCGTGACCTTACATTTGGATTTTGAGCCTGATACGAAAAACATTGATAATCACGCACAGAATCATTTTTTCCTACAGGAGCATCTATATCAAAAGCATCATCGACTTCTTGTTTAAACATTTATATTAACGTAGTTGATCTAAATGTTTAACCGTTTCAAACCGAAGCCAGCAATTAATCTCAATCTCGCTTTTGCTATTTTATTCATTGCGCTGCCTATTTTAGGTGGCATTTGTTCCGTAGACTGTAATTGAAAATCTCTTAGATTTTTCAATGGTTTTCCTCCTCTCGCCAACGACATAAGTTTTTCTTTTGCATCACCCAACATATCAAAAGCTTTATTACCAGCTGCTGTACCAACCCTATCACTGAAAACCCCAATAGCTTTCGACGCTATTTCTTTACCAACCGGTAAAATCTTTGGAGCAACTCTAGTAAATAATCCAGTGACAATATCACCGAGTCCATTTCCATATCTGAGTTTGTAAACCGGTAATCGTGAGTTTACGACATAAACAGGTCTTGCTCTGTTCATACTACGATGTATTATCATTTTGTTTAAATGCTATATATCTAATCGTGAAATTCTTCGAATTTTCATTGCTTTGCAATTTCAGTCACTGTAATAATCATCAGTTAGTTCATCGATGAAACTACGATATAATCCAATATCCATTACACGACCTTGAAATAACCGTTGACAGATTTCGGTAGCTTCGTTAATTATCTCTGGGGAATTATTTCCAGCTCGTTTTCCTCCAATGAGAACTTCTAACCGTGATATATCATCGAGGACACTTCTTGAACAGGGCATTAAATTACCACCGCGATAACCACTACCAGATTTTTCGGGTATATCAGCTTCAGGTTCTTCCATAATAGGGTCTTGTTGTCTTCGTGGACTTGATAGTACACGCTTTTGTTGTTGTTTTAATTGTTGTTTTCGTTCTCGTTCTTGTTGTTTTCGTTGTTGTTCTTGTTGTTTTAATCGTTGTTGTTCAGACATTAACATGCCTCTTTTTTTGTTGCTCTTCGTAATATTTTTCTCCAACAGCAGTTACATACAACTGATAATTTGGATCATCATTATCAAATTGTGGTAATCGATTTTTAATTTTATAAACTACTTTAGAAAAATCATCTATATTTTTTATATAACCTTTATGTTCAGGTTTTAAATACTTATCTTTGTAATAATATCCTGACGCAGCAAACCCCACTAAATCATTTATTTTATTTTCATCGATATATTTTAAAACATCCTCGTTAAATCTATTTCGGAGTTCTTGAACTTTAGTATCATCGCTTTTTTTAGGTTTTACCGCAGGTGCAACCGCAGGTACAACCGCAGGTGCAACAGCAGGTTTAGATTCTTTTATCGCGGTTACAACTTCTCCAGTTGACGCAGTTATAGGCTTAAATAATTGTTCAGTATCGGCAGTAAAATCTAATTTTGCTTGTTGTCGAGCTTGCAAATTATCTCTGAAAGAATCTATCACCGGGAGAAATTTCTTAATCGCAGCCAACCGTTCTCTAGTTAATCTAGTTATTTGTGCTTCTCCGACGTTTGTCATTTATATAAAAAAATATATCGCTGATTCATCATTGTATCTATAGCTAATTCGGTTAACCCGTTAGCAGTAACGGGGGTGGAGACAACGACTATGGCGTCGATTCTGTTTGCCCGTGGACGCTTCTATTAAGCATTTATAAGAAAGCTTTGGATTACCAAAAAAAGTCGCCGGTAATGGTTTGTCCGATTTATCCTCTTCTTACATTTCTTTTTGGTTTTGAGAAACCCCTAATTTGACAAATAGGGCTCTAAAATCGTTAAGGCTCCATTTGGCAAACAGAGACTTTATTTATTTTTTTGGTTAAAACATGAGATTTCGTAGGAAGGCTCTATTTACCGTTTTGACGGTTTAAATCGATTTTGTCGCAAAAATTGTCCGATTCACCTCCTCTACTACTTTCGGGCTTTAGAAAGGTTTCTTCAAAGTTTTAACAACATGATTTCGTCATATTGTTATGATAAGAAAAAGATTGGAACGAGGGTGTTCATATGCTGTTTGCAGTTACAGGACATTGATTTTAGTCGTGTAGATAGATCTGTCTGTGGATCATTAAAGTTATTAAAGAGAAACTTTTTTTTCAACCGAAGATTCAGAGATTAATCTTCTTTTCTATGCTACTAATTTCAAAGACGTTTAGTGAATCCAGGATTTGTTCAGTTGTCTGAAAGCTACGTACATTATCAAAAAAACAGTTGAGTCCCAGTACATGTAACCCTTCTTCGTATTTCGTGCTGTCAGATGTTTACATAAACAGACATCCTTATTCTCGATCATCAGTTAATTGACGATTAGCCCAGATATTGGAAAATGGAGGCTCTAATCTTGATTCCATATTCTTATGACTATTAAAATTGATAATAATGAAAGTAACAAAAACAAATTAGGTGGCCCAGTGCTTAGAGCGTCCGCCGCGG